>OZ004710.1:94585076-95136238 GCA_963924515.1 Vespertilio murinus | reverse complement strand
CTATTCCCAGTCAAGGGCACATACTGAGGTTGCAGGGTTTGATTCCGTGTCTCTCTCACATCGATGTTTCTCTCCCTGCCCCCTCCCTTCCGCTCTAAAACTCAGTGGAAAAAAATATCCTCCAGTGAGGACTAGCAACGACAGAATGATCACAAGGTGGGTAGTACATTTTCTGGAGGGAAGAAACCAGCAATCTAGGAAATGACCAAGGGATGAAAGCTCTAGTCCCAGGGAGGTGAGAACATGTCCTGGGGCCCAGCGACTGCCAGGGCGGGGGTGCCAGGATGGGGAAGGCCCTCAGGCTGTTGGCAAGAACTTGACCACCACAAATCCTCCAGCTTGGCCTGTGCTCCCTCTGTCCCCACCCCTGCTTGGGAAGCAATTGCCTGGGGCTCTTTCCTCCCACCATCCTTGGTCTGCCATTGGAAGCCAACTTCTTACTCCTGCACAGTCCCCCTGGGCTGGGATGGCAGCAGTTGGCAGTTCGGTGTGGTTTGACAGGTGGAGCACCACGCAGGAGGGATGACCTGAGGCTCTGCTTAGGTCTCTGCAGAAGCAATAGATAGAGGATGAAATTCAAATTGCGGATCAGCCTATTGCCATCCCACAAGCGAGGATGGCATGTCACCCCACACATACACAGTATCTATAAACCGTCTCTGGGCACCATTCCTTCTCTCCCCATCTCCATCTCATCATGGAGGCGGCATCTCCAAGATGTGGGAGGAGGGAGATCAAGTTCACCTGGACCCCATTGAACAGGGAAAGAAGGAGCTTTATGGGACAGGGACAGGTCATAGACCCTGAAGTAAGATGGCTTTTCAAAGCTGAGCGTGGGCTGTGTCCAGGTCCACGCAGAGCACCTGAGAAGGCTCCATGTGGACAGGATTGGAAGCCAGGCATTGGCCAGGGGCCATGGCCTCGGTCCTCACTCCTGTGCCCTGGAGAAGGGGCAATGGGCCAGTCTAGGGATCAGGCTCCCTGTAACCCTTTGGCTCCGGTGTGGCTGCAGAGGATCTTACCCTTGGCTGAGGTGCAGTCACGTGGCTTCGATGGGGTAGAGGCGGCTTTGCAAAAGGCCCAGGATGGCACAAAGAGCAATGAACCCCCAGATGGTGACCTGAATAGTGCAGAGCCAGTCTCTGAAGGCGCAGCCACGCCTTCCCCCTGCTCACCACCAGAGGGCGGTGTCAGCCATGCCGGCTGGCAGAGTAGACTCAGCTAAGTCCCCACCCACCTGGCCTGCACTCCTGAAACCCAATCCTCACAATACAGACCTGGAGAGGACCTCAAAGCCTTGGGGGCCAAAGCAGATAAACTAAGGTACAGGGGCCCTTGCTAACCCCACGGGGGTCTTCCTGTTCAGAGTCCTTTCACAGAACCGCGCCCCCCCCCCCCCGAACTCCACAGACTCTGGGGGGGCCTAGCAGATCTGTGTACTAGGGATAGTCTTTCCCAGGGGAAGGTGCTGGCATGGCATCATCAAGGAGGCCCCTCCAAGAAGTGTGGGAGGCTCCAAATAGGGCAGCAGCAGGAGCCACGGAGGGGCCCTAGCTCCTCCCCAGGCCCAGAGCATACGATGACCGTGTATGAGCAGGGACTGCGGGGACCTCCCTATTTGATCATGCTCTGGGTATAATCCGCTGTGACACAGATCTGGGTGCTACACTGGGGCATAGATGTGAGGACACTCAACTGTCACCTGACCTTTGGGTGCTATGAGGGAGAAATAGGTGAAAGCGCTGATGGGGACAGCCAGCTGTCATGTCAGCTCTGGAGGCCCGCAATGGGGGAAGAGGCATGAGATCCGAGTACCTACAATGAGGGATCAGGTGAAGACAGTCACTTGTCACCTCATCTCCGCGTCAATGCATTCCGACACAGACCTTAGGGCCTCACTGAACTGAGTCAAATGTCACCTCAGCTCTGGGGCCCCACATTGTGGAACAGAGGTGACAGACCTGGTGAGGAGAGACGTCTGGCATATATGTGCACTTACACTGGGACAGATGTGACAGGTCTGTCACCTCAGCTCTGGGTGGTGACATTGGTGCTGAGGTATAAGGCTTTCAACTGGCACCGAATCTGTACACCGGGACCAAGCAGAAGGGCCCTGTGAGGACAGCCAACAGTTCACTCAGCTCTGGTGCCTGCACTGGTGGTAGAGGCATGGCATTGATTGGGTCAAACTAACATTTAATTTCCAGATGCCTAGACCTACACTGTGGGCGAATTATGATAATATCTGAATCCATAATAATCTGGCCACTCAGTGTATATCCTATACAATAAAAGGCTAATATGCAAATTGCCCCCTGCTGGCTGACCAGACACCACCCATGCACAAATCATGCACCGGGCCTCTCATATACATATATGCACTAAGTGGCCAGATTATTATGCATTCAGGTTTTGTGGGGGGAGGGGTTTAATTAAGAGAGAGGGAGGGAGGGGTGAGGAAACAGATTTGTTATTCCACCCCATGTATGTATGCATTGGTTGCTTCTTGTATGTAGCCTAACTGGAGATTGAGCCCACAGCCTTGGCATATTGGGAGGGCCCTCTCACAAACCAAGCTACCCGGCCAGGGCTCACATCAGCTCTTTTTTTATGTATTCTTAAATTTTTTTTTTTAATTTTAGAGAGGAAGTGAGGAGAGAAAGAGAAACATCAATAATGGGAGAGAATCATTGATTGGCTGCCTCCTAAACACCCCCACAACACACACACACACTGAGATCAAGCCCCCTAACCCAGGCATGTGTCCTGACCGGAACCGAACTGTGACTCTGGTTCATAGTTAGATGCTCAAACCATTGAGCAACACCGGCTGGGCTCACACCAGCTCTTGATGCCTAACCTCTGGTAGAGGCATGAGAGATAGATGAGGGTATTCAATGATACCTCAGATCTCAGTCCCTACCCTGAGGCACTGCATGAGGACCCAAGACACAACACAATTCAGTGGTGAGAGCTACACTGGGGCAGACATAGGGGCACTCAAACGTCACCTCAGCTCTGTGTAGCCACACAAATCAGAGATATTAGGGGCCAGGTGACAGCATCAACGGAAATCCCAGATACTGATATTTATGCCAGAAAGGAGAATGGAGGGACTAGGTAGAGACATAAGAGCCCAACGGGACCACCAACTATCAGTTCACACTGGGTGCTCACACATGAGGGCCCAGAAGAAGACAGTCAACTGAAGGCACAAATCTTGGTGTCCACACGGGAGAGGGGAATGAGGGTCCATTGAGATGATTCCACAGCCACTTAAGCTTTGGGTGCCAAGTCTGGGGCAGAGGCAGGAGGTACCTGCACCGAGGCAGAAGCACACATGACGGTCATCAACTGACAACAGAACCATCGGTGTCCACGCTGAGAGGGAAAGGGGATCTGTTGGTGGTATCAAGTGGCACATGAGGGCCCAAGGCAAAATAGTCAACTGGCACCTCAGCTATGGGAGCTACACTGGGACACAAACAAGAGGGCTCAGAGGAGACATTCTCTGCCACCTCGTGCGAGTGCCTGTACCGGGTCTGGGACATGGGTGCCTGTGGCACGAGGGTCTAATCCTCTCTATGTTCCCATTGAAAAACAGCCCCAGAGGAAATTAAGGACTCACACAAGGCTGTGAGCAAGATGGCAACACTGTCCTCTAAGAACAACCAGTCTGGCAGATGCCCCAAGCCTGGCGGGAAGCCCGGGAGTGTAACTGAGAGCTACCTTAGGGGACATTACAGCTATGAGCATTTCAGGAGAGACCAGTGTGAGGTTCAGTGCCCACAAATATGGGAGGGTTTGGCACATGGTCACCATTATCTCTAAGACCAAACTCCATAACAAAATCCAAATACTAATCCCCGACTGCAGCAGCAGGGCCCTGAAACTGACCACCTTGGTCTTGTTAAGAGAGAGTGTGTTGTGTATGTCAGTGTAGAAGCTACTGGATTCTAACCAGAGGTCTGGCACTGCCCAGCTGTATAAGCTTTCTCTGCATTTTGGAATGTCAGACTCCCCGTAGTGAGGTCATGGGGTCAAAGGGCACGGATGTTTCTGTGGTTGCCATGCCACCCAGCTGCTGCCCTCCAGAAGGAGCCCCGCTGACAGGGGTGTGCCCAGCTCTCCCAGTGCAGTGGGTGATCAGGTGCACTGAGTGGTGTCGGGGACTCCCTCCTGAGAGAGGCTAGAGGAGCAGGTATTCTCCCCTCCCGTCATCAGAACGACATGGAAGACCGTGTGAACGCCCTGCCATCTAGAAATCAGACTGCAAGGAAAGGCATCCGGAGGCTGCGCCTCCTGGTCTCTGGTTCGTCGCATTCTGGTGTTTTCTCCTGCATCCTCTTCTGTACCTCCGTGTTTCTAAAAGGCACATATGTCCACTTTAAAACAATTTCTAATTACGCCCCCAGATCCATCCGCCTCTCTCTAGGCCTCAGAAATCCGACCGGAGGGCACCAGCGTAACCCCAGCACTCCAAGCCTGAGAAACTGGACTTTCCTAGCAAACTGCCCTCTGACAGGAGACTTCTGGGGCGGGGCGTACGTGGACAGGGGCGGGGCCGGATTGGGCTCCTCCCATTCGGCGACCAGTCAGCTCTTCCCAAGCACACGTCAGAGGCGGCCGTTCTCACCCGGCGGCTGCAGCAAATGGAGGAGGAGGCCTGTGGGCGGGACTTCTCAGGGAAGGGGCGGGGCCTCAGCTGCTTTCCACGCCCACCCCCCACCTGGCTACCGAGTGGCAAAGCCCTCACCCCAGGCGGGGGTGGTGCCTGCGGGCTGTGGCCCCGCCCCGGGCCGCCATTGCAAGGCCTTGTGGGGCTGTGTGTCCTCTGCTCTCGCTCTCTCCTTCCTTCGCTGAGCAGGGCAGCGCGGCCGGCCTGACAGGGTTGCCCCCGACTGAGGTCGCATCTCCGGCCGGCCTAGCCCCCGTCGCAGGCCCCCGGGCCCGGAGGGGCGGCCTGAGCTCCGGGCCTCCCATGGGAGGGGCCTGCGTCTGAGAGAACCACTTCCATTTCCCTCTCCCAGAGGCTCCCTACGCGCGATCGACCTGGAGCCAACGCGTTTCCGAGACCCCTCTCGTCCCGACAGGGCTTCTCTTCGCGTTCCCAGGAGGTGAATGAACAAGTCGGTGCACCGATCGCGCCAGGCCGGCTCTGGCTCATCCCTGATCCCCACCCAAACCTGCTCTTCTGCTTTGCTACCTCCAGAGCGCACGGTCCCCAAACACTTCGCCTGCCGGCGGCCCCAGCCCAGCGGGAGACGTGGACATGAGGTTGGCAGGTGGGTGGCTTCCACAGTGAACAGGAGGAAGTTGGAGAGGAGACCCGGCCGGCCCAGGTGTCCAGGGTCTGCAGCTGGAGGGGTCCGGATGGACCACCGGGTTTGCTTTTGGAAACGGAGGACTATGCACAAGCATTCCTTTCAGGACCTTGAACAAATCCTTTCACTTGCGAGCATTTCAGCTCCCCAAACTGTGAGATGAGGATCAGGATAGGGAATTTCTGCCACCTCGGGCAAGTGGGGCAACTGGTCGGTGTTTGGAAAACAAGTTGTGGGAGGGGAGAGAGGCTCCTGGGAGCAACGAGACGGGGTGGAGAGGTAGTGGTCTTAAAGGAGAAACTGACCCAAGTGGCTCTGGGGCTGGATATGAACCTAGCGCGAGCCCTGCTGTCGGCTGGATAAGGAAGGATGAACGTGGATTAGGGAGGGACAGCTTGGGGGATGGAAAACGGAACTCTAGAGCTGTGTACCTGGTAAGGTTGCAACATTATTAATGCATTCCAGTGGAGCGAGCCAGTGGGGACCCGGCTGGGAGGGTGTAGGCTCTAGGCTGGGGCAAAAAAATAGAGTGTCACTGCTCCCCGGAGGAGGGGGGGTTGACCAAGGTGGGGAGTAGGTGAGAGCATGTATAAGGAGGGTAGAGGCAGAGAAGACAGCCTGGGAAAGTCTAGATTTTCCCGGGAGAGCAGAGGAGGAGGATAAAGCAAGGAGGATGGGCCAGCTTGTGTTGTTCTGGAACTCAGAAGGGAATTGTTTTCAGCAGGAGGGCCTGGGGCAGAAGACTGAGAAGTCAAGAAAGATCAGGGGTGACATGTGATCCCAGGGAGCTGACACCAAGAATGTCATAGGTCGCCTTGGAAAGGTTTTTTGTTTTGTTTTGTTTTGTTTTTTTAAATATACATATATTTATTTAAATATATTTTATTGATTTTTTTACAGAGAGGAAGGGATAGGGATAGAGAGTTAGAAACATCGATGAGAGAGAATCATCGATCAGCTGCCTCCTGCACACCTCCTACTGGGGATGTGCCCACAGCCCAGGTACATGCCCTTGACCGGAATCGAACCTGGGACCTTTCAGTCCACAGGCCAACACTCTATCCACTGAGCCAAATGGGTTAGGGCTAAATATATATTTTATTGACTTAAGAGAGAGGAAGGGAGAGAGAGACAGAAACATCCATGACCAGAGAGTGTCATTGATCAGCTGCCTCCTACACACCCCACACTGGGGATCGAGTCCACAACCAGGGCGTGTGCCCTGACGGGAATTGAACCACGACTTCCTGGTTCATAGGTGGATGCTCACTCACTGAGCCCCGCCAGCTGAGCTTTTGTTTTTGTTTTTGTTAACCCTCACCCAAGGATATTTTTCATTGATTTTTAGAGTGGAAAGGAGCGGGCAGAGAGAGAGAAACATCAGTTGGTTGCCTTTCTCCCCCACGAACCCCAACCAGGGCCAGGGATCAAGCCTGCAACCGAGGCACACACTTTTTTTTTAAATATAGTTTATTGTTTTTTTACAGAGAGAAAGGGAGAGGGATAGAGAGTTAGAAATATCTATCAGCCGCCTCCTGCACACACACCCTCCCTCCCCCCCCCCCCGGGGATATACACACAACCAAGGTACATGCCCTTGACCGGAATCGAACCTGGGACCCTTTAGTCCGCAGGCCGACGCTCTATCCACTGAGCCAAACCTGTCAGGGCGGAGGCACACACTCTTGATTGGAATCGAACCCAGGACCCTTCTGTCTGCGGGCCGACGCTCTAACTACTAAGAAAAACCGGCTGGGGCAGGAGGAGAGATGTTGAAAATAGAAGAGAAAGACAGAGATGGGATGATTGCTGTTACAAGAAACCTGAGCAGGGCGCTAGCCTGTTTGGCTCAGTGGATAGAGCCACAGCCTGCAGACTGAAGGATCTTGGGTTTGATTCCAGTCAAGGGCACATGCCCGGGTTGCAGGCTCAATCCCCAGTGGGGGGCGTGCAGGAGGTGGCCGATCTATGATTCTCTCTCATCATTGATGGTTCTATCTTTCTTTCCCTCTCCCTTCATCTCTGAAATCAATTTTTAAAAAATTAAAACACACACACACACACACACACACACACACACACACACACCAAAAAACAAACCAGAAACCTGAGCAGGAAGGAGAGCTAGGTGAAGGGACTGCTCTTCCAAAGGACTAGGGACCTCCTCCTCCATCACAACGGGAGAAAAGAGGATGTGATGGGTGGATCACAAGCCTCGGCAGCCTCGGGCAGGAGGTTGGGTGCTCCTGGAGGAGCGCGAGAGCCCATGTGAGCAGGTGCCTGGGGAAACCAAGCCGGGAGCCTTGGAGCTCCACCTTCTTGGCCTCCAGTCACCTCATCCCGAGTGGATGGGGAGATCTGGTCGCAAGAGGCCCTGGGGTCATTGGGAGCCCACTGGCATCTGAGGTGGCCTTGCCTTGTCTGTCCCGCCTCCAGGCCCCCTCCGCATCGTGGCCCTGGTTGTGACTGTGGCTCTCACCTGGATCATAGTCAGCATCTTCCTGGGTGGGCCTGGCACTGGCTTCTCTCGCATCCAGCAACTCTTCATCAGTGAGTGTGCGACTTTTCCTCGCCTGGCTACAGAGGTCCCCGTGGTGGCCAGCTGGGCCCGGGGGCTGAGGCTCAGGCTGGGGGTGGGAGTGGCCTGGACTTCCTTTCTCTTCCTCCGTCTGACTCCTGGCATCCAGCACAGCCTTCTGGCTGGGAGGTTGCTTTGGCTGAGCAGCAAATCCCCGCTGATTCGCTGATTCGTTGATTCGTTCTGAGCCCAGTTGGAGTGGGCGGGGCCTGAGTGAGGGGCAGAGGGACTTCCGCTGCACATTGGGGATGACTCCCTGGTTGCTCCCTGCGGACATTCTGCTGAGCTCTGAGATCAGGAGGGGACTCTACACCTTGTCTCTGGTGACCTAAGTACTCTGTGCAATTCCAACTTACCCTTTTCCTGGAGCAGGGAGCTTTGCATATGAGCATCATTTAGACTTGAGCAAGAGCATGCCAAGATCAGCCAAGAGCATGCCAAGATCAGCCAAGATCAGCCTGGTTAGCCCTTGGCCTCTGAGCCTGCCCCTCCACCACCTTGACTGCGTGGTAGAGGGCCGGGCTGTCCTGCTGCTGGCCAGGAGATCTCCACGCTAACAGAAACAACTCTCTACCCACAGGCCCAGAGAACTCAGTGACGGCAGGTAAGCCCCCTGTCACTCCCTGCCCTTCTGGGCCTGCCCCTCCTCCTACTTACGTGATACCCCTGCCCGCCTCCAGCTCGCCAGGGTTTCTGGTCTCCACTTATCTCTCCCCAAACTGGCCAGCACAGCCCGCTGAGCCGCTTGCATGCCATGAACCTAGGAAACAAGTTCCCTACTTCCAGAATACACTGGTGGGACAGGCATGGGATAGAAATTCCCATTCCAGCCCGGCAGGCATGGCTCAGTGGTTGAGCATCGACCTATGAACCAGGAGGTCACAGTTCCATTCGCAGTCAGGGATCTGTCCCCAGTAGGGGGCGTGCAAGAGGCAGCCGATCAATGATTCTCTCTCATCATTGATATTTCTATCTCACACTCTCCCTTTCTCTGTGAAATCAATAAAAAAAAATTTGAGGGGAGGGCCATAAATGTGTTTATTGGCAAGGTATAAAATCAATCCAGGAAAATAAAATTATCGGTTTAATAAAATGATTGCACACATTCTTTAAAAAAGCATTCTTACTCATTTACTTGGAAATAAATTCAAATCTATAGAAAATTTTTTAAAAATAGGACAAAGAATATTGTACCCAGCTTCACCTTTTGTTAATATTCTGTTGCTTTATTAAAAATGTATTTTTAAAATATCTTTTGTGGGGACACAATATAGCCTGTGACAGAGGCTGTCCTGTCTTTATACCTCTGCCCCATGGGAATCAGGTGTGCTCTCTCTTTGTAAAAAAAAAAATATTTTGCCCTAGCTGGTTTGGCTCAATGGATAGAGCATCTGCCTGCGGACTGAAAGGTCCCAGGTTCGATTTGGGCACATACCTGGGTTGCAGGCTCAATCCCCAGTAGGGGGCATGCAGGAGGCAGTTGGTCAATGATTATCTCTCATCTCTCTCCCTCTCCCTTCTTCTCTGAAATCAATAAAAATGTTTTTAAACATTGATTTCAGAGAAGAAGGGAGAGAGAGATAGACATAGAAACATCAGTGATAAGAATCATTGATAGGCTGCCTCCTGCATGCCCCCATTGGGGATCGAGCCCAAAACCCAGATATGTGCCCTGACCAAGAATCAAACCGTGACCCCTGGTTCATAGGTTGACGTTCAAACACAGCCACACCAGCCGGGCTACGTGCTTTCTTAGTTACTGCTCTCCTGCAATCTGTTCTGGCCATACGCTCATCTGTACATTTGCCCTCCCATCTGTACATTTGCCCTCCCATATATACATTTGCCCTCCCAGCTGTACATTTGCCCTCCCAGCTGCCACTCCTTTCTCCTCTCCGATCAGTGGCAGAAAAGGCTCCCTGGGGGTCCCTGTCACCCTGCCCTGCGGCCCAGGGGGTACAGAGTGTGTGTGGAGGTGTTCCTGGCCTGAGCCATGTCCGCTCCCTGCACTGGCCCCCTGCTCAGTCATCAGTCATTGCTCCCTGTGGGCCGGTCCTGACCTCCCTCTCTCAGACTCCGGGTGACCCAGGGCCAGGCCCATGGGTCACCCCTACCGTCCCCGCCCAGAGCCGCGGGCCAGGAAGTACAAGTGCGGCCTGCCCCAGCCATGTCCTGAGGAGCACCTGGCCTTCCGCATGGTCAGCGGGGCTGCCAATGTCATCGGGCCCAAGATCTGCCTGGAGGACAAGATGTGAGTTCCTTCGGAGGGAGGCTGTAGGGGGGGGAGTGGGTGATCAGAAGCTGGTCCTGTAAGGTCAGGACAGCGGAGCAGACGTGCCACTTGAGGGCTGTCCCCTTGCTAGGCTCATGAGCAGTGTCAAGGACAACGTGGGTCGAGGACTGAACATTGCCCTGGTGAATGGTGAGTTCCCTCTAATGTGGGGTCAGAGTGTGGTTGAGGAAAGTGGAACCCAGCTGTGCTGTGACCTCCCCACCCCCTCCCCACAAGGGGGAGGCATCTGATACACATCTTAGCCCTCCTCTTCCCCCCGTTCCCTTCCCCTCAGAATTCCCAAGGGGGCGGGGAAGGGGGTTGTGCTATTTGAAGGGTCCACACAAGTGACTCCGTGAACAAAAGCATGGGAGCGGGACAGCCCTGTCGGGGTGGCTCAGGGGTTGCATAGTCACCCCATGAACCAGGAGGTCAGGGCACATGCTCGATCCCCAGTGTGGGGCGTGCAGGAGGCAGCGGATCATTGATTCTCTCCCATCATTGATGTTTCTCTCTCTCTCTCTCTCCCTCTCTGAAATAAAAAATATATATACATACTTTTTAAAAGAATGATAGTAGGAAAGAATTAGGAGTTTCCAGGAATTTGAAGGGCGCACCTGGAAGGTCTCAAATGCCAGGCAGAAGCTCTGCAGAATGGATGGGCCACAGCTGTCTGAATAAGGGGCATAGTTGGCAGGAATATGGGGATATATTTGCTTTTAAATATATATATATATATATATATATATATATATATATATATATATATATATATATATATAATTGATTTTTTACAGAGAGGAAGGAGAGAGGGATAGAGAGTTAGAAACATCAATGAGAGAGAGACATCTATCAGCTGCCTCTTGCACACCCCCTACCGGGGATGTGCCTGCAACCAAAGGCACATGCCCTTGACCAGAATTGAACCTGGGAGCTTTCAGTCCGCAGGCCAGCACTCTATCCACTGAGCCAAACGGTTTCGGCTATATTTGCTTTTTTTTTTTTTTTAAATCCCTTTAATGATTTTTAGAGAGAGAAAGAAAGGGAGAAGGATATACCGGTATATAGAAAGCAACATCATTGATCGGCTGCCTCCTACACACCTCCTACTGGGGATCGAGCCCACAACCCAGGCATGTGCCCTGACCGAGAATCTCAATCAAACCATGACCTCCTGGTTCATGGGTCAGCATTCAACCGCTGAGCCACACCAGCCAGGCTGATATGGGGGGCACAGTTGAAAAGGCTCCAGAAGGGCTGCACCCAGTGGCCATGCCATGTGGTGAGCCTCATCTGGGAGGACCGAGGTGGCAGGGTGGGTTTGCCCTGGTGGCTTGCCCGGGAAGACCCCATCCTCCCTGTTGATCCAGGGGTCAGCGGTGAGCTCATCGAGGCCCGGGCCTTCGACATGTGGGCAGGAGGTGAGTGGCCGCCCGGCGCCCCAATTTTGACTGTTGCGGCAGAATGACTGGGTGTCCCTCCCCTAAACACTGCCCTTCCTCTGGCCACGCCGGGGGCTCCTCGAGCACTTCCTTGGGTTCGGAAAAGGCAGGGGCAGGGACAGGTGTGTGGCCATGGGAGTGCCCTGGCTTCTTATACCAGGTGGCTCCTGTGACCCCTAGTGGGCTCTGTCCCCGGCCTGATCCCTCCTCCAAGTGTCCTCGTTTGGAGAATAGGGGCTGGTGGGGGAGGGAAGCCCAGTGGTGCCTGATGCTCCGTGTCCCATGGGCCCTGTGCCCCCAGATGTCAACGATCTACTGAAGTTTATTCGGCCACTGCATGAAGGCACCCTGGTGTTTGTGGCATCTTACGACGACCCAGCCACCAAGTAAGTGCTTGTCCGGGCCAGCCTCTGTCTTGCCCTCCCTTGGCGACCGCTCACACCTTCTCCTTCTGTGCGGCAGGATGAACGAAGAGACCAGGAAGCTTTTCAGCGATTTGGGCAGCAAGAATGTCAAGGACCTCGCCTTCCGGGACAGCTGGGTGTTTGTGGGAGCCAAGGGTGTGCAGAACAAGAGCCCCTTTGAGCAGGTACGGGGAGGAGGGGTGAAGGGAGGCTGGCAACTCTGTTTCCCAGCCCAAGGCAGCTGGCCCGGGCTTTCTGCCTGCATCTCATGAGGGCCCCTTCTGTTCATGCTGCAGTCTTCCCCAAACCCTCCCCTACACCCCGCCGAGGCAGCCCTGGCCCCTCCCGGTCTGTCCTGGATAGATTTTATCCCAAAGTGTTTTTATTTTTGTAAAATACATTTTATTGATTTTTTTACAGAGAGGAAGGGAGAGGGCTAGAGAGTTAGAAACATAGATGAGAGAGAAACATCGATCAGCTGTCTCCTGCACACCTCCTACTGGGGATGTGCCCACAACCAAGGTACATGCCCTTGACCGGAATCGAACCCAGGACCCTTCAGTCCGCTTGCCGATGCTCTATCCACTGAGCCAAACCAGATTTGGCAAGTGTCTTTATTTTTATTTTTACAAATAGGAATTTCTCTTAAGTTTATTTTTCTTTTTATTGATTTCCAAGAGGAAGGGAGAGGGAGAGAGAAACATCAGTGATGAGAGAGAATCACTGATGGGTTGCCTCCTGCACACCCCCCACCTGGAACTAAGCCCACAACCTGGGCATGTGCCCTGACCGGGAATCGCACCGTGACTTCCTGGTTCATAGGTCGATGCTCAACCACTGAGCCTGCCGGCCAGGCCCCAAAGGGACTCTGAGTGTTGCCCACTGGCAACTCGCCTCCTAAACATCTTCAAGATGCTTGGTCCGCCCATCCTCCCAAAACCCAATACCCAGATTCACACTGCATGCCCTTCTCCACCAGCCTGGCTGCTGGCTGGCTGGCAGCTCCTCTGGGGCCACCCGTGTCATGCCCCATGCAAGGGGCTGGGAAGCCCCAGGTGCCATCCTCATTGTTGGGAGGCTCCCTGTTCTGTGAAAGCCATGGTGTCCCCAAGCCCTGCTCCCCACAGCAGGACAAAAGAGATAGCCTCCACTGATTTCCAGAAGGTTCTGGTTACCAAAAGAGCAGCTTAACAGCCCACACCCGCCCAGGGAAGAAACACTCCCTCTGAACTTGCTCTTCTATAACTTCCAGCAGCTCCGTGTGGGCTGGGCAGAGACAGGCATACAGACGGACTCATGCCCTCCCTCCCTAGCGTGTGCCAGGCCCACAGAGGAGCTGACCTCTCCCTGGCCCTGTGGAGGGCTTCCCCATGCAGCCAGGGCCATTCCTCCACGAGAAAGATCAAGGTGCCAGGACAGAGGGGGTGGGTGCCCTGAGAGTGCACGGTTGGCTGACACCCACCCAGGGGCCACTGCCAGTTCTTTCTCGGGTGCCTGAGAGCTGAGGCTGACTCCCCCCTCCCCTGACCCTGCAGCATATGAAGAACAGCAGGCACACCAATAAGTATGAAGGCTGGCCCGAGGCGCTGGAGATGGAAGGCTGTATCCCGAGGAGAAGCACGGCCAGCTAGCCAGCCAAGCGATGACCGGGCTAAGGAGGCTGCGTGTGCCTGGCCCAGGAGGAGGCAGCAGTGGTGCCAGCGCAGGGTTGAGTCCCGACCCCACACCGGCCAGGAGTGCTCTCTTGTTCAACACATCAGGGCTCCGAGGCGGCGCGCGGTGACCCATGTGCGTGACTGGTGGTGGGGACTGCGATGGCCAGCCTCATTGAACTTTGGCAGGGGTACCCAGGTACCCATCTCCTTCTTTTCCTAAGGCTGCTTTCCCTAGTCAGCCCCCACCTACTTCCCAAGGCCCTGGGGGCTCACCCCCTGGCTGCACAGCCACCTGGTTGGATAACTTCCGGAACCTCTCAGGCCAGAGCCGCTCACTGCTCTGCAGGCTAGTCCTGTTTCCCACGGGTTTCCTTCCGGTGAGCCATATCTGGCGGCTCATAGCAGGGATCCACCTGGCTGCCTCTTGCCCCGCTCTCCGTAGGAAGGGGCCGCCTTAGGGCCTAGCTGGCCAGGGTAGGAGGGTAGTGAGCCTGGTCACCGGCCCTGGTGCAGTGGGTGGCAGCTCCTGCAGTTTGTCACAGGACCCGGCTTCTAGATGACCTCTCAATAAATTGGTGCCCCAGTGGAATGCGTGCATTCAACGTGGAGTCCGATGGTATTGTCCTTGGGGGAGGGACATGGCCTGGAGGCCCAGCCAACCCAGCCCACGGCCTTAGCAGACCGCCTTTGCCTCCAGGACTCTGCCACAGATGTGTCCTGCTGTCGCTGAGCTGTGACTCGGGTAGCAAGCAGAGTAGCTCGCCAGCTGGTAGCCCGTATCCTTGCCCGAGAGACAATTCTGCTCTCCGGGCAGGAAACCCACTGTCTCCCTCACACACAGCACATGCCTGTAGGAACACAGATGGGGAATAAATCCAGTCTGGGCCTCGCACTACTCCCAGCCTCCTTGGGAGCTTGTGTGTCTCCCTTCATTGTGCGTGAACCAGCAAGAAACTTACAGTTTTGCTGGAATACCACATTGCTGAGGGGTGGGGCAGATACTATGGTATGGAGTCAGAAAAGGAAGAGAAGTCACTGCCCTAGCCAGTTTGCTCGGTGGATAGAGCATTGGCCTGTGAACTGAAAGGTCATGGGTTCGATTCTGGTCAAAGGCATGTATCTCGGTTGTAGGCTCAATCCCTGACCCTGGTCAGGGCGCGTGCAGGAGGAAACCAATCAATGTGTCTCAATGGATGTATCTCTCTCACATCAATGTTTCTCTCTCTGTCTCTCCCCCTCCCTTCCACTCTCTCTAAAAATCAATGGGAAAAAACCGGTTTGGCTCAGTGGTAGAGCGTCGGTCTGCGGACTGAAAGGTCCCAGGTTTGATTCCGGTCAAGGGCATGTACCTTGGTTGTGGGCACATCCCCGGTAGGGGGTGTGCAAGAGGCGGCTGATCGATGATTCTCTCTCATCGACATTTCTAGCTCTCTATCTCTCTCCCTTCCTCTCTGTAAAATATCAATAAAAAAATATTTAAATTAAAAAAATAAAATAAAAATCAATGGGAAAATATCCTCGGGTGAGGATTAACAAAAAAAGAAGAAAGGTTAGACTTTCTAGATGGGAGGAGATGGGGCACCAGCCAGGTAACCTCAAGGGATCCATAGTAGGGGTGACGGAATTTTGAGTCCTGTTCTGGAGGTGGGCTTCCTGAGCCTCTGCCTTCTAGGAGTTCAGTGTGGTCAGAGTGTGATCGAGTTGTTAAGAAACGAAAGATTTAAAAAGCAGGCCGAAGAGAAGTGAGGAGGCATGAAGGAGAGGCCTTGGTTATGATGCCAGGACTTGAAGGGCCAGGGAAGTGGAGACCCGAGGAGGGCCCAAATTGCTTGCCCAGGAGATGCTGATCATGGAAGCTGACACTGTACATGTATCTATTTTTTCATAGACTTTTTTTTCTAATCGTAGCCTGAGAATATTTTTTTTTTCTTTTTTAGGGATAGTAGAAGGAGGGAAGGAGTGGGGGCGGGGGGGGGCAGGAGGAGAAAAAAAACATTGATGTGAGATAAACATATCAACTGGTTGTCTCCCAATTGGGGCTAGGGATCGAACCTACAACCTAGGTACGTGCCCTTGACCAGCAACCAAACCCATGACCCTTCAGTCCATGGGCCAACGTTCTAACCACTGAGCTAAACAAGCCAGGGCGAGACTTTCCTTTTTAGAGTTTTAGGTTCACAGCAAAGTTGAGCAGAAAGCATGGTGAGCCCTGACTGGTGTGACTCAGTGGAAGAGCACTGGCCCAGGCACTAAAGGGTCATGGGTTCGATTCCTGGTCAAGAGCACGTACCTGGATTGCAGGTTCGATCCCCAGCCCTGGTTGGGGTGGTGTGGGAGGCAAGCACTGTTTCTCTCTCCCCCTCCTTCCCACTCTCTCTGAAAAGCAATGGAAAAAATATACTCAGGTGAGGATTAACAACAAAAAAACTACCAGATATATCATCATTTCCCGAAGCCCACAGTTGACATTAGAGTTCCCTCTTGGTTGGTAGTCTGTGGGTTTGACAAATATGCACTGAATGGCCAGATTATTATGATCTCTGAATGCAGCTGAAACCGGTTTGGCTCAGTGGTAGAGCATCGGTCTGCGGACTGAAAGGTCCCGGGTTCGATTCCGGCCAAGGGCATGTACATTGGTTGCGGGCACATCCCCGGTGGGGGGTGTGCAAGAGGCAGCTGGTCGATGTTTCTCTCCTTTCTAGCTCTCTATCTCTCTCCCTTCCTCTCTGTAAAATATCAATAAAATATTTAAAAAAAAAAAAAACTTGACTTGCCCTTTAAAAAAAAATATGATCTCTGAATGCATAATAATCTGGCCACTCAGTGTGTGCGTGTGTGTGTGTGTGTGTGTGTGTATTAGAGGCTTGGTGCATGAATTCATGCATGGGTGGGGTCCGGCCAGCCTGCCTGCTGTTTGAACTCCTGGTTGAGGGGACAATTTGCATATTAGCCTTTTATTATATAGGATATACACTGAGTGCCCAGATTATTATGCATTCATAGATCAAAATAATCTGGCCACTCAGTGTATAAATAAGTAGAACAATAAATATATAAAATCAATCAATAGCCGAAACTGGTTTGGCTCAGTGGATAGAGCGTCGGTCTATGGACTGAAAGGTGCCAGGTTTGATTCTGGTCAAGGGCATGTACCTTGGTGCATGCACATCCCTGGTAGGGGGTGTGCAGGAGGCAGCTGATTGATGATTCTCTCTCATCGATGTTTCTGACTCTCTATCCCTCTCTCTTCCTCTCTGTAAAAAATCAATAAAATATATATATTTTTAAAATCAATCAATAAAAAAATTTTAAGTAATAATAGGAGAGGGACTTATTATTCCTGTAATGTACCCCAAAACCCACAAGTGATACCAGCTCTAATAAAGTCACCAGACCCTGGCCAGGTTGGCTCCATGGATAGAACGGCCACCTAAGGTCTGAAGGGTCCCGGGTTCGATTCCGATCAAGGGCACATGCCTGGGTCACAGGCTTGATTAACCACTAGGGGGCGTGTAAGAGGCAGTCAATTCATGATTCTCATCAATGATGTTTCTATCTCCCTCTCCCTGAAATCAATAAAAATTAAAAACATATTTTTTAAAAATGTCACCAGGACATGGGCTCTCTCCATCTCTTGGCTCAGCTTTTCTCTGTATTTTATTCCTTTTCAAACATGTGTTTCCCCAGGTAGGAGGAGGTAACCCCAGCCAAAACAACAGCTCTCACCTTCCCAATAGTTCCTCTATTCCCTGGGGGCTGACTCATTGGTCCAGACTGGGTTATGGGCTTATCCTTGCATCAGTCTGTGTGGCTCTGTTTGGCTATCCCTGGACATATGCCTACCCCAGAGTCCAGCACTGGGGTCATCCACACGCAAGCCTCGTATACCGAGAGTAAAGGAGAGATGGTTCCCCCAAAAGGAAACTGAGGTACTGTGACCTGATGCTAGGTAGGCACTACACTTCCCTGGAAAGATCAAATACATCCTGGGCCCAGCAGGCGTGGCTCAGTGCTTGAGCATCAACCTATGAACCTGGAGGTCACAGTTCAATTCCCGGTCAGGGCACAAGCCCGGGTTGCAGGCTCGATCCCCAGTGTAGGGTGTGCAGGAGGCAGCTGATCCATGATTCTCATCATTGGTGCTCCTATCTCTCCCTCTCTTTTTCTCTCTGAAAGCAACAACATATTTTTAATTTTTATTTTTAAATATATTTTATTGATTTTTTACCGAGAGGAAGAGGGATAGAGAGTCAGAAACATCGATGAGAGAGAATCATCGACCAGCTGCCTCTTGCACACCCCCTGCTGGGGATGTGCCCGCAACCAAGGTACATGCCCTTAACCGGAATCGAACCCGGGACCTTTCAGTCTGCAGGCCGGACACTCTATCCACTGAGCCAAACCGGTTTTGGCAACAACATATTTTTTAAAAGATCAAATATCTCCCTTCCTTGTGCTTGTATAGAACATGACTTCCTTCCTTGCATGCTTATTTTTATCACAGAGCACTCTGGGAGGCCCCTGCCTTGAGAGCAAAGGTAGGAACTGCTCTCAGGATCATCATTGTGAGCCTATTAATAAGGTGGCAGGCCGAAACCGGTTTGGCTCAGTGGTAGAGCGTCGGTCTGGGGACTGAAGGGTTCCGGGTTCGATTCCAGTCAAGGGCATGTACATTGGTTGCGGGCACATCCCCAGTGGGGGCTGTGCAAGAGGCAGCTAGCTGGTCAATGTTTCTCTCTCATCGATGTTTCTAGCTCTCTATCTCTCTCCCTTCCTCTCTGTAAAATATCAATAAAATATATATTTAAAAAAATAAGGTGGCAGGTCTCCCATCTGAGGCACATTTGTATTGGTTCGGCTGTTATAATTTGTTCTCTGTTCTCTGTTCTCAGTCCAGACAACTTCTCTTTTGAAACTAGATATCTTGACTGATTCATAGAGCTCATCCTCCTGGAATAAATTATTAATCCGTTAAGTTAACTGCAAACATTATCTCGCCTTTGATTTAGCCCTCCCTTTGTCCTGTAGAGAAAGCCTCCACACTGCCTCCTGTCAGACAGCCCAGCAGCCCACTCTGGATTTTCAGGGGAGGCTGACGTCACTGATGATAATGGGGAGCAAGCCTCTGACTGCATTTGCTCTCCTTGACTGCTGGACCAATTCCTATTCAGTTGGAATATAAAAACACAGGTTTCATCGGCTGCTGGGGCTTAATGATTGAGAGTCCACCCATGAACCAGGAGGTCACGGTTCGATTCCCAGTCAGGGCACATGCCTGGGTTGTGAGCTCAGTCCCCAGTAGGGGGCAGGCAGGAGGCAGCCAATCAATTATTCTCTCTCATCATTGATGTTTCTCTTTCTCCCTCTCCCTTCCTCTCTGAAATCAATAATAATAAAAATAGCACATAGGTTTTGCCCTGGTCCATGGCTCAGTTGGTTGCAGTGTCATCCCATATACCAATAGGTTGTGGGTTCAATCCCTGGTCAGGGTTTTTATTTTTTTATAAGTACCGCGCGCTAACCGATTGCGCCACTGGAGCCCCGGTTTTTATTTTTTTATATATTTTATTGATATTTTACAGAGAGGAAGAGAGGGATAGAGAACTAGAAATATCGATGAGAGAGAATCATCGATCAGCCGCCTCCCGCACACTCCCCACTGGGGATGCGCCCGCAACCAAGGCACATGCCCCCGACCAGAATCGAACCCAGGACCCCCCAGTCCACAGGCCAACGCTCTCTCCACTGAGCCAAACCGGCCTCGGCTGGTCAGGGTTTTAAAAAATATATATTTATTATTGATTCCAAAGAGAAAGGGAGAGGGAAAGAGATGGAAACATAATTGAGGAGAATCATTGATTGGCTTCCTCCTGCACGCTCCCCACTGGGGATTGAGTCTGCAACCTGGGCATGTGCCCTTGATTGGAATCCAACCTGGGACCCCCTCAGTTCCCAGGACTACACTATCCACTGAGCCAAACCAGCCAGGGCGCTGGTCAGGGTTCTTATGGGAGGCAAGCAATTGGTGTTTTTCTCTCACATCCATGTTTTTTTCTCTCTCTCTCTGTCTCAAAATCAATAAACATATCCTTGGACGAGGAAAATAAATAAATAAATAAACCAAAACCCAGTTTTCCTCCAGGAAGAACACATCTGTTACCCTGCTCTTGCACCGGACCCATTCCCCTTATCCCTCTGGCCAGCTTTACCCCGACCTCAGACAGCCCTCCCCCCACCACACTTATGCAAGCTGCAGTCCTCAATACAGCATGTGCCAACCCAAGCCCTTTCACATGTGCCAGCCTGCTTCCAGCAGGACCCCTGAACTCCACTTGAGACAGGCAGATGCAAGTGTTCCCAGATACTAAGTCCACACTAAGATAGCTTACTGCTCCTCTGAGACTAAAGAACAGCTTAGAGCTATGGCCTCTGAATATTATTGATCACCCACATCAATCCAACCCTCTTGAGCATGCAACCCCACACTGGGTATATATACATATGTATCATATGCACGTACTAATCTGAACTTTAGAAAACAAATATGAAATTTTAAAATAAAATGTATTTAATACATTTTTATTAAAAAGCATTATAATTATTTACTTGAAAATGCAAATGAAAGTAGAGGTGATGTGGGTTTTTTAGACATTCTCAGCGATGTGCTTGTGTGCCTCTCAGGGCAAGTACCTGCAACTTTAGGGCCATGGCCTCCATCACCGCTGTGACAAGAGGTTCTTCCGGAGCAGTGGGTTGCCATTAACCCACTGACCGACTGAATGCAATTGCCCTGCGTGCGGCCTTTGGGACCATGCAAATCCCCTTCGACTCTGCAGATGTTCACTGTCTTCCCGTGTCCACCCTCATCACCTTTTTGCCCATCCTTATGCCATTGATTTGCATTTCTTTTCTGTGAATCCTCTGGACCTTGTTGGTGGCCCAGATAGTGTTGAAAAGTGGACAAGTCCACTGGTGCCAGGGGTCAGGGAGAGCGAATGCAGTCAGGAGGAAGGTGGAATTAGGCCGAGCCTCGGCCCTAAAGCTACAGGGCTGGGTGCCGGGAGAAGGAACATTGTCAGAACCCAGAACTGAGGCATCCCCGCTGTGCTAATAGCTAAGCCTGTGGCCCCCAGCCCTCAGAGTGAAGTATGGTAGCAACCATACTTAGGTAAAAACTGCTGTTTGAATTTTAACCCTGCTATTCTGGCTTCTGCACTCACTTTCTTGCTTAAACAATAGGGTAATTACCTCAGCTTCCAGAGTTTCCTGTGCCTGTGGACCAGAACCACAGGAGACTGATTCCCACTGACTCAGTAGCTCCAGGAGTTGAAATGGCTGATAACCTTTAGAGATTAACTTTGCTCAGTTCTGCTTCTGTACTATCTGCTTTCACATTCCAACATCCAGTAGGATGTAGCTGGGAATGACCCTGCAGGCTATTCCCAGCATTTAGAATTTAGAACAAAGGAAAATTTTTGTGGTTTAGACCTTTTTTAATATATATATATATATATATATATATATATATATATATATATATATAATTGACTTTTTACAGAGAGGAACAGAGAGGGATAGAGTTAGAAACATCGATGAGAGAGAATCATCTATCAGTTGCCTCTTGCATACCCCCTACTGGGGATGTGCCCGCAACCAAGGTGCCCTTGAGCAGAATCGAACCCGGGACCTTTGCAGGCCGATGCTCTATCCACTGAGCCAAACCGGTTTGGGCTGGTTTAGACCTTTAAAAGGACTGCCTACACCTGGAACTGCGCGGTTGTGAGGGTGGACTCCACCTGTGTGTGGTGGTCTCTCGGCCATCGCTGGCCAGCTCCACAAACCCTTGCCTGCTTTTTCAATCAATTAGCAGCCTCTGGTGGTCTTATTTCGACTGCAGGGCTCGACCCCACAACACAGAGGTCACAGCGTGTTTGAGATGAATGGGGCCCCAGCCCCGAAAGGGTGCCCCTGGCCACGATCACAGACGGCTCCCACGCAGCTCCCGCGCCTCCTAAGACCACACCCAGCAGCCACCAACTGTGACGAAGAAAGTGGCCAAATCCACGCTCCAGCGCCAGAGCGTCGCTTCCATATGCGTCACATCCGGTGGGAAGGCCCCAGCCTGGAGCCCGGAGCGGGCGGCGCTGAGGGCGGGGCCTGAGGGCGGGGCCTGGGGGCAGGGCCTGGGGGCGGGGCCTAGGGCGGGGCGGGCCCCTGCGGGCCCCGAGTTCGCCTGCGTCCGCCAGGCCCGGCAGGGTCTGGCGCCCACGCTGAGCTCGGGGTTGTGGCGGCAGATGAGAGCCTCGGGCCGGAACAGGCGGAAAGGAGGCGACCTCTAGCCCCGGCCAGACGGGGAAGGGCCGCCGCTCCGCGTTCATGAGGCCTGGCGCGGCTGCGGGGCCTCAGAATGGCGTGAGGCCCCCTCTCCCCCCCCCCCCCCCCCCCGCCGCGAACCTGGAACCCTCCGGCAGATCGCCGACCTGTCAGTTGCGGGCGCGCCTCTCCTTCCGTCCCTCCCCGCCTCCCCGGCTCGCTCCCGAGCTCTGCCCGTGCCCGGTGCGACCACTTTCTAGACCCCCAGGTAGGGAGGACCCCTGGGTCGGCACTGTCATCTGCTCTGCTGCGGGCCTCTGGGTTCCCTTCCCTGCCTTGGGGAACCTCTGCACAAACTCCTCCCACCCGTCAAGCAGTAATGGCGTGGGACCTGGGCCAGACCCTTCTTGCAGTGACTCAAAGCCGGGGGTCAATGGCCCGTAGCCTCCCCTCCCTTCTCAACCGATTCCTGCCACCCCCGTGATTTCAGTCCCGGGTGTCTTCATCTCTTCCTTGTGGCTCCCCTCCACCTCACTCCTCACATACCCACTCTGGTTTTCCTGCCTCTCTCTTCAGCGGTGGGACGCAAGGCTGGACCAAAGCCTCCAAGGTAAGTGACCCAAACTTCAGCAGAGGCCCTGGCATCGCAGGGCACTAGGCTAGAGACTTCCCCACGGGTGAGCCTTGGCTTAACCTGCCTTCCACCCACTAATCCCCCTGCTCCCCAGTCTCACGTGAGAGAGACCAGGGCCAAAGACTAAATAGGACCCAGAGAGCCAGGTGCCTCTTCCAGGACTGGGACACCGCAGGGCATGGGGTAACCAACAGTAGTGATGAAAACCCGCTGTGTCCCCATCCTGGTTGCCCCAGTTCCAGCAGGCGATTTGACAATAGGGTGGGGCCGCCCAGATAAAGAAATGAAAGGAGGTGTACCTCCTCCTTTCACCCTGAGGCGCCCCACCCCCTAGAAAGACTCATGTCCCACTGGGAGTTCTGAGCTCGGGAAGGATTGCTTCTGGGAATCTGGAAGAGCCCCTCAGACATGACACAGTGGCTCGAATTCTAGGACGGCCAGAGGGGCAGAAGCTCTGCTGGGAGGAAAAGACCCCCCCCAGGCGGCTATGTGGCCCTATCTGAGCCCCTCCTGCTCCTCCTTCCAGCAACTTCCATGGGGAGAGGGGACCCGCACCCTCCCAGACGCTCCATCACAGCACTGTCCGCAGGTAGGAGAGGCCAGGTATCCATGGCAACACCGTGTACAACTGCATGTCGGTGGCGGACATCAGCTCTTGGGGCCTTTGTCCTGATGGGCACCTGCTGTCCACGCCACTCTGCCGATTGCCGTCTGCCTGGTCATTGGCACTCGGGCGCCCTGACCTGCTCTCTGATGGCCTCTCGGATCCGGCCCGAGCCCCCGTTCCCCATCAGCACCCTTCCTTTCCTCAGGCTTGTCTCCTTGTCACCCCTGGGCAGCCTTTCTGAGATTTCATCCTGGTTGTGGCACAGCTGCAGCTGTAGCTGTGTCTTTTAAAAATATATTTTTAATTGATTTTTAGAGAGAGGAAGGGAGAGGGATAGAGAGATAAAAACATCGATGAGAGAGGAGAGCCCCCACTGGGGATCGAACCTACAACCGGAGCACATCTTGGCTCCTGGGTCAACGCCCAACCCCTGAGCCATGCCAGCCGGGCTCTAGCTGTGTCTTGAAGCGGGTGGAAATCGGGCTAGCGGTGACGGGATTGGGAGTGGCTTTCCCCAATCCCTCGATATCAGGGGCATCTCCGCAGGGTCACCGTGCTGGGGGGCAAGCCCGGGGAAAAGAGCAGGTATGGGCAGGCTGACTGGGAACTCCCCGTCTGTAAGTGGCCCCCCTGGTTAGGGATGGATGGCAAGCTTGAGGCAGTTGCGCTAGGGGATGGGGCAGCCGAATGGCACTCAAGAGCCAGCACTAGGCATTGCCTTTCTGTTCCAAGGTTTGGGGCAGGGGGCCCCCGCGGAGTCTCAGCCGTGGACTTCCGGTCCCCATGCTCCTGGACATCACCAGCGCTCGCCCTCACCAGCCACTTCCCTGTGTCCCTTCTCTCCTTAGGAAGAGCTCTGTCACCGAGGAAGGCCCCACCCATGGACCCTTCTCAGAACAACACGAAGGCACCCTCGAGGCTGCCCTCCTAAGCCGCAGAGGGCCTGGGCACGCCGTCCTCTGCCGGGAGCCATGGTGTTGACGAGGAGCAGCTCCCCGCTGAGGTCTGGCCCGGGAGGGGGCAGTGGCTGCAAAGGCCCACTAGGCATGCTCAGGGCGGCCCTGCTGCTTGCCAGCCTGTCTTGGGGGGCCCAGGGAACGGCCACTGCCAACCTCAGCACAGCTCTGGGCCACCCTGGGCCCCTGCCAGGGGGCCCCTACTTGAGCATCGGGGACGGCTCCGTGGTGGAGTTTGAGTTTCCAGAGGATAGCGAGGGCATCATCGTGATCTCGAGCCAGTACCCAGGCCAGGGCAGTGGTCCAGGGTCCACCCCCACGCTGAGAGTTACCTCCTTGGCCACGGAGGTGCTGACCATCCAAAACGTGAGTGCCATAACCTGGGGCAGCGGGGGCGGCTTCGTGGTGGGCATCCACTCGGGCCTGCCTGGGCTCGCCCCACTCCACATCCAGCTGCTGGACCCCAGCGAAACCCCGCCCACGCTGATCGAGGAGCGGAAAGATTTCTGCATCAAGGTCTCACCCGCCGAGGATGCCCCCGCCGCCGCTGGCACCGACCTGGTCCACTTCTCCGAGAACCCGATCCTCTACTTGCTCCTGCCGCTCGTCTTCGTCAACAAGTGTTCGTTCGGGTGCAAAGTGGAGCTGGAGGTCCTGAAGGGGCTGCTGCAAAGCCCCCAGCCCATGCTGCTCGGCCTGCTGGGCCAGTTCCTGGTCATGCCCTTCTATGCTTTCCTCATGGCCAAGGTCTTCATGCTGCCGCAGGCCCTGGCTCTGGGCCTCATCATCACCTGCTCGTCACCTGGTGGCGGCGGGAGCTACCTCTTCAGCCTCCTCCTCGGAGGGGACGTCACCCTGGCCATCTCCATGACTTTCATCTCCACGGTGGCCGCCACCGGCTTCCTGCCACTGTCCTCCGCTGTGTACAGCCGCCTGCTCAGCATCCACGAGACCCTCCACGTGCCCATCTCCAAGATCCTGGGGAGCCTGCTGTTCATCGCCATCCCCATCGTGGTAGGCGTGCTGATCAAGTCCAAGCTCCCCAAGTTCTCGCAGCTGCTGCTGCAGGTCATCAAGCCGTTCAGCTTCGTGCTGATCCTGGGCGGCCTCTTCCTGGCCTACCGCATGGGGGTCTTCATCTTGGCGGGCGTCCGGCTGCCCATCGTGTTGGTGGGCCTCACTGTGCCCCCGGTGGGCCTCCTGGTGGGCTACTGCCTGGCCATGTGCCTGAAGCTGCCCGTGGCCCAGCGGCGGACAGTCAGCATCGAGGTGGGGGTGCAGAACAGCGTGCTAGCCTTGGCCATGCTGCAGCTGTCCCTCCGCCGCCTTCAAGCTGACTACGCCTCGCAGGCCCCTTTCATTGTGGCGCTGAGCGGCACCTCGGAGATGCTGGCTTTGGTTATTGGGCACTTCATCTATAGCAGCCTGTGCCCCGTTCCCTGAGGTCCCCCGGGCCAAGCTTTTGCCTCGCTCCCCTCCTGCCCCTAACCGGCGCCCCCCGCCGCCCCCACAGTTCTTGTGTACCAAAGGCCTTTAGTTCTCATGCACTATGCACTCAGAAAAAATCCAGGCTTATTTTTGTTACTGTATTTTTTATTCTCCAGCTTTCAGTGCCAAAGAGGCCATGCTGACTTCCATAGGCAGGCACTGCCCAGAAAATATATTTCAATAAAAGATACAAGCAAGCTCGGGTCTCTTCCTGTCTCTGCCCTCTGGGGCCTGAGGGTGCGGGGCGGGGTAGAAGGGTGTTGACTGAGTAGGTGTGGGCCAGGGTGGAGGGCCGGCTCGGGTGGCACGGTGACCTCTGCACAGACTTTCTCAGCCTTTCTTCCCCACGCTTCCCTTCGGCTAGAAGCGGCCCTCTGCCCTAGAATGAACCGTGGGAGAATGAGAGCGGAGGCCTGGCTCCCCGCCTGCTGCCAGGTTTACTTGGCTTCTGGCCGCCAGGCTGGGAAGGAGGAGGAGGCAGAAAGCCAGTGGCAAGTGTGGCCAGCTTGTCAGGGCGGGGCCCTTTGTGGACTAGAGAGGCAGACTGGGTGATGGCACGGTGACCAGGTACTCCAGCGCCTGCTCATGCCGGGCCAGCCAGGCCGTTCGCGGGGCGGGGCGGGGCGGGGCGGGGCGAGCGGGCTCGGGCCCTCCCTCCTTCCCATCCCCAGCTCTCCGCGGAGCCCCCCTGGCCCCAGCTCGGTCCTCCCCGTCCTGGCAGACCCTCCCGCGCCATCGCAGCGGCGGGGTTTGCCACCCAGGGCGGCCCCTGGGCGGGGAGGAAGCGGGACACCCAGCGAAGGGACTCCTCCCCCAGGAGCCACGCGGCAGGGCGGGCCGGGGGCGGGGCCAGGGCGGCGGGCGCGCCCTCTCGCGGCTTCCGGTGGCGGCGGGCGGTTCCGGCGCGCGCCCGGGGCGGCGGCGCGCGGCAGGGGGCTGAGGGGTGCGTGTCGGCCTGGATGGACGCCGCTGCGGCCGCCATGCAGCTGACTGTGAAGGCGCTCCAGGGCCGTGAGTGCAGCCTGCAGGTAGCGTCCCCAGGCCCGAGGTCCCCTCCGGGTCCCGGGCTCCGGGCTGGGCTGAGGGTGGGGATCGGGCGGGCGAGTTGGCGGGCGGACGGACGGACTATCGCGCTGGGGAGGCTGGGAGAGCCGCCCACATCGGGGCCGCGGGCTCAACCCCCGCTCCCGCCCTCGGCCTGGCCAGGTGTCGGAGGATGAGCTGGTGTCCACGCTGAAACATCTGGTGTCCGAGAAGCTGAACGTCCCTGTGCGCCAGCAGCGGCTGCTGTTCAAGGGCAAGGCCCTGGCAGGTAACGGGGAGAGGAGGGGACCGGGGAGCCCTGCGTGAAATCGTGGTCGGGTGTCCAGGCCGGGCTAGGGCTTGGGCATCCGTGGCTGACCCCTCCTCAGCCCCATGCCACGGCAGTCCCTGAGGCCGCCCCCCACCGCCCTTGGTCGTGACTTCATCGATCTCTTTTTGGCAGATGGGAAAAGACTCTCCGATTACAGCATCGGGCCCAATTCCAAGCTCAACCTCGTGGTCAAACCTCTGGAGAAGGTGTTACTGGAAGAAAGCGCTACCACGCAGAAAGTGCCCGAGGCCCCGGCCCTGCGCCCACCCGCCTGGCAGCTGATCGCCAAAGTCTTGGCCCGCCACTTCAGTGCCGCAGATGCCAACAGGGTCCTAGATCAGCTACAGAGGGTGAGAAGGGTAGCCCCAGACGCCCACTCCTGTCCCAGCTGCTCCCACCTGCCTCTGGCCTGGTGTACCCCCATTGGCGCCCCCCCACCCTGAATCCTCCTGGCCTTCTCTCCCCAGGATTATGAGAAGTCCCTGAGCCGCCTGACCCTGGATGACATCGAACGTTTAGCTGGCCGCTTCCTGCACCCCGAAGGCACTGAAGTTAAGGAGAAGGGGTTCTCTAAATAAGACTCACGGCGTGTGGGGATGAGGCCGGCCAGGCTGCAAGCTGCATGTAGCATTAAATGTGTTCTGATGTTGCAATTTGGCTTATCATACTAGCTGGTGGGTACCCAGGAACTTGTACCCGGCTCTTGCAAGGTGCCAGGCGGCACCACTGAAAGCACTTGACCTGGGTTGGCTCCTCCACCTCGAACAAAAGGTGGCACGGCCGAGACTCCTTGCAGCGAAGTGGGGGAGCTCCAACCCGAGTCCAGCCAACTTTTCTAAGTGCCTCCGGATGAGAGAGAGAGTGGGGGGGGGGGGGCTGTCTGGAAGATGCCGAGGGATGGGCTTGGGCATCTGATGTTGAGTCCCCTGAGACTAACCCCCCAAGTGATTCCTTTGCAGACCTCTGGCGGGTCCAGCCTGGGTGGGAGGCCGAGGGCCAGCCAGTCCTGGCCCCCCCCCCCCCCAGCTGCTGCTGCCAGTGTGCACACGATGAAGGAAAAGCAGCGTGGGGAGTCAGGGGTGAGCATGGCCCAGCTCTGTGGCGTGACCTCAGGCAAGTCCCTGTGCCATGTTGGTCCCCAGCCATTGACTCTGCCCAGTGAAAGCCACTCCTTAAGCCTCACTCAGTTTCCTGCATCCTGACTCCAGACCCGGGGCGGGGCGGGGCGGGGCGGGGCAGGTCAGGTCTCTGCAGCGGCCTTCCCCTTTATGCCCCATAAACTGAGGCCAGAAGCCAAGCAATAGCCAAGCATAGCCCAGAGATGGGGTGTCCTGGCCCTTCCTCTCGAGCTCTTCCCTGGGCACCCTCTGTACTTGACTCCCGCTGGCCACAGGTAGTTCCTGCTCCTTAAGGATGCCAGGTGACTGGCTTGAGGTGACTCAGCAAGGCAGTGCCAGAGCCAGGCCTCAGCCGAGCCCCCATGCCATGTGCTCGCCCACAGAATGGAAGCGGACCCTTCCCCCCACCGTGTGTGCACAAAGGGCTTTCACTTTGCACTCCCCTCACTGCCCAAAAGAAAACCTCAGAGTGCCAGGGAGTGGGCAGAAGCACAGCCTGGTGGCACTGGTCCACCTGCCCGGTATGTGGGCACTAGAGTTCACCCTGGCACCTTCTCCTTGGAGGAGGTCACCCGGGGCACCTGAGGCCGGAAGGAAGCCGTGTGCAAGGAGGATGGATGCCCGAGCCCTGCCACCCTCCCTGCTCGAGGCCCTGGGCTGGGAAGACGGACAGAGGCCTTCTGAGCCAAGGATTGGAAGAGATGGAAGCCCCGGCCCCACCTGAGAGCTGGGAAGATCAGACAGCGGGGCCTGCGTGGGAGCCCGTGTGATCTAGCAGCTCACGTGACAGACTTGCCAACGCCCTCCTTTATTCCGAGTCAGGAATTTCGTGTTGAAATTCTCGATAGCACTAAAGGTGAATGTGAGACTTTGATCCCAAAAAGAACTATTTCGGCCAGGCTGCTTTTGGTTTCCAGTCATTGGTTTAAACAATAAAGGAAACTTCACCGGTTTACAAAGCTGAGAAGTCCAGGGGTATTGGCAGCAGATGAACAATTTCACCAAATACCCGGTCTCTTCCTACCTCCCCTCTGCGCTCTGCACTGTCTGCTTCGCCCCAGGCTGCCGCCTCAGGAGCAAAGATGGCTGCCTGCAGCTTCCACCGAACCCCTCCCCTCGTTCATAGCCAGCACCTTCTCGCCCCGTAGCATAGCTTCTTTCTCACTCGCCTCCAGCAAATAAACTCGTTTTTTTGGTCAGAACCGGGTCGTGCCTCCAATCATTTTTCCAGGCGTGGGTTGCAGTGGGTAGTGGGAGGCCAGACCCCTGGGCACGCATGTGCTGTGGATGGGGAGGGAAGTCTCAACAAAAGCCAGGTCCTCGGGGAGGGTAAATGGGGACCCCAAGTGGCAACTGTCACTGCAGGGGAGTGACACGCAGATGCACGTTTCAGACAGACCCTAGAGGTGGTCATTGAGTTCTATGTCTCCCAGCTTGGGGGTGACGGCCGTCTGGTGGTTAGGAGACATCGGGGCAGTTGGACACGGGGGTCAGGAGCTGAGCAGGGCGATCAGGCAGGATGAAGAGACAGGAGCGGAGTCAAGGAAGAGCTGGTGGAGCCAGGCCCAGTCTGATTCCAGAGCCATCTGCAGCCTTCTGTGATCGTGGGTCACCTGTGGACAGGACATCCTAGAAGCTGTGAAGACGGATGAGGTGGCTTCCCAGAGATTGTGGCGTGAGAAGGGGAGAGGCCTGGGCCTTGAAGAATTTCGCCAACTGGAGCTGGAGTAGAAAGAAGCCCGCAACAACCCCAGATGCAAGGCCACGGGGAGAGCTCGCTCAGTGCCAGACACCAAGAATGCCCTTCCGGAGGGCTGCCAAGAGGCAAAGTGAGGGCAGGCCAGAGCCTCCGCCGCATTAGTACCCAGAAGGTCATTGGCGCCCTGCCACTGTGGCTCAGTGGTTAGTGTCAGCCTGCACACCAGAGGGTCCCGGGTTCTATTCCTAGTCAAGAGCACATGCCTGGATTTCAGGGGCACACGTGGGAGGCAACCAAGGGATGTGTCTCTGTCACGGCAAAGTTTCTCTCTCTTCCTCTCTCCTCCTCCTCTTCCTCCCCCCTCCTTTTCATTCTCTAAAATCAATGGAGAAAATGTCCTAGCTCCTCGGATGAGGTTTTGTGTGTGTGTGTATGTGTTTCTTAAAAAAAGGTCATTGGTGATTGGGGGGGGGGGGGCAAGAAGCAACTACTGTATGGGGAAGGGAGGAGATGGTGACAATAACTGGGGACCCCTCATTTTAGAAGCTTGTGTGTAGCAAGACAGAGACGGGCAGGTTGGGGAAGGGCAGGAGGAAAGGGAGGAAATGCTACAGCGATGAGTGATGGGAGGCCCTGGCTGGGGGCTCTGGTCCAGGCCCCAAGCTGTCATGAGAGGATACGGGACTCCACGTGAGGATGGAGCAGCCACAGGCCGCTCTCTGCCTAGAGTGTGAGGATGGCCCCAATGGGCACCTGCAGGCCCCAATGCTGAGATCCTTCAATAGGAGTCAAAATGTTTACTGCAGCCTGGCTGGTGTGGCTCAGTGGTTGAGCATCGACCTATGACTCAGGTGGTTACGGTTCGATTCCCGATCAGGGCACCTGCCCGGGTTGCGGGCTTGATTCTCTCTTATCATTGATGTTTCTGTCTCTCCCTCTCCCTTCCTCTCTGAAATCAATTTTTTTAAAAAAGCTTATACTGCCATCCCCAATTTCAATCCAGCATCACAGTTCTTTGCCACCTTCCCTTATTCCAAAGTGAGAATTTTCATTCCCGGAAGCATGGATATATTTACTCACTGGCTCTACCAGATAGAGTCTGTCTTAAAGCACACCCAAAATAGCTTCACAGTCACCTCATCGCTGCCATTGCCGACAGCAAACACCCTCAGAGTGAAGCCAGTGCCTTTTGTCCTGAGAATATATCCCAGGAAGGGAGCACAGCCAGACAGCTGAGTTTAAAAGGCACTTGAATCCTTATCACTGTGTGGTTTTGTTATAAATTGGATAAGCAGTTAGACTCATTTTTTTAAAAATTCAACTTCAGCATGTGATTTTCTCGCTCTTTCAAATGTATTTTTGGGCATTTAAAATACTTACAGCCTGGCCGGCGCGGCTCAGTGGTTGAGTGTCAACCTATGAACCAAGAGGTCACGGTTCGATTCCTGGTCAGGGCACATGCCAGGGTTGTGTGCTCTGTCCCCAGTAGGAGGTGTTTAGGAGGTAGCCGATCAATGATTCTCTTTCATCATTGATGTTTCTATCTCTTCCTCTCCCTACCTCTCTGAAATCAATAAAAATATATTTTAAAGATTTTACAATGCTTCAAAGTATATTCCAAGAAACCCTATGCCCATGCCAACCACCATATGCGACTATTTTCATCAGTTTTGAATTTCTCCTTCATATGTCTTTTTTCCCAATAAGTGTGTGTGTGTGTGTGTGTGTGTGTGTGTCCTTTGCACTCTGCTTTTTAAAAAGTATTTTTTATTGATTTTTTTTTTTTTACAGAGAGGAAGGGAGAGGGATAGAGAGGTATATACATCAACGAGAGTGAAAGAAAAACATGGATCAGCTGCCTCCTGTACCCCCCCCCCCCCACTGGGGATGTGCCTGCAACCAAGGTACATGCCCTTGACTAGAATCGAACCCAGGGCCCTTCAGTCTGCAGGCCGACGCTCTATCTACTGAGCTAAACTGGCCAGGGCATGCACTCTGCTTTTTTCACATAACAATGTATCCTGTAAATCATCTCATTTAAAAATATTTTTTATTGATTTCAGAGAGAAAGGGAGAGGAAGAGAGAGATAATAATATCAATGATAGAGAATCATTAATCGGCTGCCTCCTGCATGCCCCACACTGGGGATCGAGTCCACAACCCAGGCATGTGCCTTTGACCCGAATTGAACCTGGGACCCTTTGGTCTGCAGGCCAATGCTCTACCCACTGAGCCAAACCAGCTAGGGCTAAATCATCTCATTTTTATTAGAGATTTTCATTCTTTTTTACTGCTGCTTAGGACTATTGAATGAATGTACCAGAGTTTATTTCACCACTTTTCCCCGCTGATGATGGACATGTACATGGGTCCAAGACAGCGATCAGTTTTGTGCGTGTGTAATTCTTTGTTTCATTCAACAGGGAACAAATGACCTACTCTCTAACCTGCACTGAACAAGAAAGGGGCATCAGAGATGATATATTAACAATATATGTGAACAAATCAAGGTTATAATTTCAGATGATTAGAAATGCTATGCTGCCGAAACTGGTTTGGCTCAGTGGTAGAGCGTCGGTCTTTGGACTGAAAGGTCCCGGGTTCGATTCCGGTCAAGGGCATGTACACTGGTTGCGGGCATGTCCCCTGTGGGGGGTGTGCAAGAGGCGGCTGGTCGATGTTTCTCTCTCATTGACGTTTCTAGCTCTCTATCTCTCTCCCTTCCTCTCTGTAAAATATCAATAAAATATATTTTTTTAAAAAGAAATGCTGCTGAAACCGGTTTGGCTCAGTGGTAGAGTGTTGGTCTGCGGACTGAAGGGTCCCAGGTTCAATACCGGTCAAGGGCATGTACATTGGTTACAGGCACGTCCCCGGTGGGGGGTGTGCAGGAGGCAGCTGGTCAATGTTTCTCTCTCATCGACGTTTCTGGCTCTCTATCTCTCTCCCTTCCTCTCTGTAAAATATCAATAAAATATATTTTTTTTAAAAAAAGAAATGCTATGCAGCAAATGTAAATGGGCCAATGTGATGAGGCATGTCTAGGGGTAGTGTTAGACTGGCGATCCAGAAGTCCTCTCAGAGGTGACATTGTACTCAATGTCGTAATGACAAGAAGGAGTCAGCCATGGGAAAGTTTGGGAACGGTCTTCCAAAGAGAAGAGCAAATGCCAAAGGCTGAGGGCAGGTCACCCCGGTCAGAGCAGAGGAATGGCCTCAGAGGCTGCAGAGGAGGAGGAAAGAGGCAGGTGAGGGGAGAGGGTGGAGGAGAGGAGTTAGGAGCCAGACCACCCAGGGCTTTTATAAGCTACAATGAAGAGTTTGGATTTGATTCCAAGGGAAATGGGAAATAATTTTTTAAAATAAATTTTATTGATATTTTACATAGAGGAAGGGAGAGAGATAGAGAGCTAGAAACATCGATGAGAGAGAAACATCGACCAGCTGCCTCTTGCACACCCCCTACTGGGGATGTGCCCGCAACGCAACCAATGTACATGTCCTTGACCGGAATCGAACCCTGGACCTTCCAGTCCGCAGACCGACGCTCTACCACTGAGCCAAACCGGTTTCGGCAGAAATAGGAAATAATTTTAAGATTTTAAGCAAAGCCCTGTCAATGTTGCTCAGTAACCACCTATGAACCAGGAGGTCACGGTTTGATTCCCAGTCAGGGCACATGCTGGCTTGTTCCCATGTACCCTTTTTTTTTTTTTGGGGGGGGGTAAATATTTTTTTATTGATTTCAGAGAGGAAGGGAGAGGGGGAGAGAGAGATAGAAACATCAATGATGAGGGAGAATCACTGATGGGCTGCCTCCTGCATGTCCGACGCTGGGGATTAAGCCCACAACTTGGGCTTGTGCCCTCACAGGGAATCAAACCGTGACTTCATGGTTCATAGTTCAAGATGCAACCACTGAGCCATGACTGGCTGGGCAATAAAAAAAAAACAAAACATTTTAAGCAGAAATTTGATATGATGTGGTTTATATTAAAAATGAAGACCTAGCCAAAACCAGATAGAGTGTCGGCCTGCAGACTGAGGGGTCCCAGGTTCAATTCCGGTCAAGGGCATGTGCCTTGGTTGCAGGCACATCCCCAGTAGGGGGTATGCAAGAGGCAGCTGATCGATGATTCTCTCTCATCGATATTTCTAACTCTTTATCCCTCTCTCTCTTCCTCTTTGTAAAAAATCAATAAAATATTTATTTTTTTAAAAATGAAGACCTAGCCGAAACCGGTTTGGCTCAGTGGTAGAGCGTCCGTCTGTGGACTGAAAGGTCCCGGGTTCGATTCCGGTCAAGGGCATGTACACTGGTTGCGGGCACATCCCCGGTCGGGTGTGTGCAAGAGGCGGCTGGTCGATGTTTCTCTCTCATCGACATTTCTAGCTCTCTATCTCTCTCCCTTCCTCTCTGTAAAATATCAATAAAATATATTTAAAAAAAAAAAAAAAAAAAAAAAAAAAAAAAAAAAAAAAAATGAAGACCTAACCCTAGCTGGTTTGGCTCAGTAGATGGAGCGTTGGCCTGCAGACTGAAGGGTCCCAGGTTTGATTCCAGTCAAGGGCATATGCCTGGGTTGCAGGCTCGATCCCCAGTTGGAGGCGTGCCAGAAGCAGCCGATCAATGATTCCCACATCATTGATGATTCTATCTCCCTCCCCTTTCCTCTCTGAAATCAATAAAAATATTTTTTTAAATGAAAACCTGGTTCTGCTGTGTGGAGAACAGGCTTTAGAGGAGCAGGTGTAGAGAAAACCAGGTAGAAAGCTGTGGAAGGAGTTCAGGGAGAGGTGGTATCTCCCACCGGAGACTAGCAGTGAAGAGGGAGAGAAGTGAGCTGCTTAGGCTCTGTTGAGATCCAACAGGATTTAAGGATACAGTTCAGCTTTTTGTCCTTCCTTGTGATTACAAGGAGGAAAATAGGAAACTAGCATGATCATTACTTTAAAAACTTATTGTTGATTAAAAATTCATATAAGCCCTAGCCAGTTTGGCTCAGTGGATAGAGTCAGCCTGCCAACTGAAGGGTCCCAGGTTCGAATCTGGTCAAGGGCATGTACCTTGGTTGCGGGCACATCCCCAGTGTGTGTGTGGGGGGGGGGGGGTGCAGGAGGCGGCTGATTCATGTTTCTTTCTCATCGATGTTCCTAGTTCTCTATCCCTCTCCCTTTCTCTCTTTAAAATATCAATAAAATATATTTAAAAAAATAAAAATTCACATAAGATCACTGTCAAGAATGTTTGGGAAACACAAAAGGGAAATTATCACCCACAATGCCATAAACAGAGATAAGAAGCATTTGCCTCTTGGTGCATTGCTCTAGGATTTCAATGTATGTATTGAGTAGTTTACTAAGTTGGGATTTTAGTGATTTTAGATTTGCATTCTGATTTTTCACATAAGACATTAGCCCTGTTCCCACTGCCACTACTTCATGTATGTCAGGTCCCTATCCTTTCTTTCCTTGCCTCTGTGCGGGCCTCTCTGCTGGCAGGCTAGATTTTCACACTTGCCTACTTAGTGGTCTTCCTGAAAGGCAAATATGATTGACTCATCGCCCCCTGTAAAGCCACTTTGGTTTCTCCATCTAAATTGGCGACGGGGGCAGAGTGCAGAGCGGTAGCCCCGTGGGCTATCCGACCCCACCTCCCTCCACAAATCACTACAAGAACGCTGAGCCACATTTCTTGGGAACATTGGGCCTAGAGAAGGGAGTGGGTGGGAAACTACCCACGTGTCTGGTGGCCTCGCGCGAGGTGGGGGGGGGGGAGCGGGGACAGTTTGCGCAGGAGCACTGAGGTCACACATCGCTCTAAGGGGCGGAGCATCATGAGGGAGCGCGCGCAGGCTAGGCAGCCAATGACAAGCCTCCGAACCGTGGCAGGGCTGGCTGGGTGGGAACCGATCTCCCGCCCAACCGAAATGCGGGCGGGCGGGGTGGGGCGTCTGCGCTGGAGCTCTGGAAATCCCGTTTAACTTTGCGCTTAGGGGCGGAGCTTCGTGAGGGAGTCCGCCACGGGGTCTCCCGGACTCGCGGGTGGCCGGGCCAGCTTGGTGGAATTGACCCCGCAACGGGGGGCCTCACTAGGGCCTGGTTACCAAGGCCTGAGGGGCGGAGTCAGCGCGAGGGCGGGGCCAACGTGAAGGGGCGGGGCGTGGGTTAGAACGACGCTCCAGGGGCGGGGTCGAAGGCGGAGCTAGGCGGAGCGAGCGACATGCACGCGGCGGCTTCGGGCCTCACCGGAGCCCCGGTCCGGGAAGGTGCTGGCGCCGCGGGCGACACACCCAGCGCAGATCCACGTGTTGGGCGAGCACAGCTTGCCTCAGGGAGCGGGGAAGGCGCCGCACTCACGGCCGGAAGGCCTGGAAATCAGCATACGTTGTATCCTACCGCGGGGGCACAGCGGAAATACGCTGCGGGCTGTCTTCGGGACGGCTGTGAAGGCTGCAGGGGGCGGGGCCGAAAGGGGAGCCCAGAGAACTAGAGGCTGCTTGGGTGTATAAGGACCTGGGGCAGTCTGGAGGGGAAGAAATGAGAGCTGGGGAGTAACGGGGTGCCTGGAGGGGGTTAGATTAGCCAAGATGGCCTGGGAGGGGACCTGAGACACAAAGTCGATGTGAATGGTGCCTTAGCTGAATCTCCACCAGCTCCCTCAGTGTGCCGTTCCCGTCGCCCTTGGAAGCAGACATCGCCCGTGGGTCCCTGGCCCCAGATGTGGAACCTCACCGAGAAGCGATTCAGAAGGAATTGGCTGTGAACGGCAGCGTCCTTTCGATGTAAGCTGTACAAGGGGGGCGGGGAGGAGGCGGGGCAGCAGGTGACAGGGCCAGTCCTCACCAAGGGGTGATTTGCCAGAGACAGGGACACACTCAAGGGTTCGGTTTGGTGCGCTCTAAGGGCTGTTGTCATGGGGACAGCAAAAGACTCAGTGCAATGCCTGAGGGGCAGAGCAAGGAAGGGAGGAGTCATCATCTCTGACTTGAATTCCTTTTAAAAAATATATATTCCTATTGATTTCAGAGAGGGAGGGAGAGGGAGATAGAAACATCAATGATGAGAGAGAATCATGGATCAGCTGCCTCCTACATGCCCCACACTGGGAATCTACCCCGCAACCCCCTGAATGTGCCCTGACTGGAAATCAAACCGTGATCTCCTGGTTCATAGGTTGGTGCTCAACCACTGAGCCACAGGGGCCAGGCTGATTTTCTTTTTTCCCCTCACTTTTAGCCAGTGGAGAGCTGAAGATTCTCGTCTCCTCCGAATTTCCATCATAAACTTTCTTGACCAGCTTTCCCTAGTGATGCGGACCATGCAGCGCTTCGGGCCCCCTCTTCCCCGCTGAGCCTGGGCTTGTATCCAGTCCTGGGCAGTGGGTCCTCCCTATGGCAGGGATTCCTGCAGTAGTTGCCACTTTATTCTGAGGCCCTCATCTTTTACCTGTACTGGTCCACTTGTTTTGTTTGCTGCTTAACTGTTTGTCATTACAGCAAATAAAGCTGAGCTTCTATTCCATGTCTGAGTTTCTTTTCAACTACATCACCTCCTAATAGTCTTGTCTTTGGCTCAGCGTTGGAGGGGAGGTCTGGGGACCAGATATTCCAACTCTACAAGGAAGCTAAAGACAACTACTGTGAACATTTTGGAATCTTTCCTTCTTTTCATAGCTGTGTTTATATAGTAAACATAACAATAACATAATGTATTGCCGAAACTGGTTTGGCTCAGTGGATAGAGCGTCGGTCTGCGGACTGAAAGGTCCCGGGTTCAATTCTGGTCAAGGGCACATCCCCAGTGGGGGGTGTGCAAAAGGCGGCTGGTCGATGTTTCTCTCTCATCGATGTTTCTAACTCTGTCCCTTTACCTTCCTCTCTGTGAAAAATCAATAAAATATATTTTAAAAAAACAAGAACATAATGTGTAATATTTTGCAAGGTTAGCATTTAAAAAATATTTTTATTGATTTCAGAGAGGAAAGGAGAGGAAGAGAAAGAAACATCAATGATGAGAGAGAATCATTGATCGGCTGCCTCCTGCATGCCCCCTATTGTGGATCAAACCTGCAACCTGGGCATGTGCCCTTGACCGGAATTGAACCTGGGACCCTTCAGTCCACAGGCCCATGTGCTATCCACTGAGCCAAACTGGCCAGGGCAAGGTTAGCATTTTTACTAATATATTTCTTTTTTGTTTTTTATTGTTTTGTGTGTAACACATCCATTTGTTGTTCCACTTATTTATGCATTCATTGGTTGCTTGTACGTGCCCTGACCAAGGACCAACCCGCAGCCTTGCCATAGTGGGACAATGCTCTAACCACTGAGCTACCTGGCCAAGGCTTTACTAATATTTTTCATCTAACATGAACTTTTCCTCTTTTTTTTTTTTAAATAAAAAATTCACCCTAGGATATTTTCCTACTGGTTTTTAGAGTGGAAGAGAGAGGGAAAGACAGAGAAATATTGACATCAGAGAAACACATCTATTGGTTGCCTCCTGCACATGCCCCAACCAGGGTATGTGTCCAGAACCCTTTTGTCTACAGGCTGATGCTATAGCCACTGAGCCAAACCAGCTAGGGCTGAACTTTTCCTCCTTCTAAAAATTCTTCAAAAGCATTATTGAATGGAGGCATAACACATATAATGTCATTATTGACTAACTTGTTTTCAATTTCTGTCCTATTATAGGTAATGATTCAATTGAATTTTTATTTTATTTTTAAATATATTTTTATTGATTTCAAGAGGAAGAGAGAGACAGAAACATTAATGATGAGAGAGAATCATTGATAGCCTGCCTCCAGAAATCGAAATGTGACCTCCTGGTTCATAGGTCAATGCTCTACCACTGAGCCTGCCAGCCAGGTGCAATGGAATCTTTTAAAAAGTGCTGTTGTTGGTTTTAGAGAGAGGAAGGGAGAGGGAACAAGGGATAGAAACATCAATGATGAGAGAGAATCATTGATCAGCTGCCTCCCAAAGGCCTACCACTAGGGATCGAGCCGGAATCAAACCAGTGCCCTCCTGGTTCATGAGACAAAATTCAAGCAACTAAGTAAGGCACACCAGTCATGCTGGAATTCTTGTATATAAATCATTGCACGAATGATTGTTTTCTTAAGATAGATTCCAAGAGGTGAACCTACTGAGTTAAATATTTATGATGTATTGTATAAAGCTCTCATTCTACAGTGCAAAATTGCACTACAGAAGCCCTAGCCCAGTGGTCGGCAAACTCAGTCAACATAGCCAAATATCAACAGTACAACGATTGAAATTTCTTTTCTAATCTACTTCTACTGGACCCAGAGATTTTTGTACCCATTCTTTTTTTAAATGCTTTTTAAAAATATTTTTATTAAATTATTATTTGTGTTTAAATGTTTTTTATAGATTTTTTACAGAGAGGAAGGGAGAGGGAGAGTTAGAAACATCGATGAGAGAGAATCATCGATCAGCTACCTCCTGTACACCCCCTACTGGGGATGTGTCCAAAACCAAGGTACATGCCCTTGACCAGAATCGAACCTGGGACCCTTTAGTCTGAAGTCTGATACTCTATCCACTGAGCCAAACCGGTCAGGGCTGAAATTTCTTTTGAGAGCCAAATTTTTAAAACTTAAACTTCTTCTAACACCACTTCTTCAATATAGACTCGCCCAGGCCGTGATATTTTGTGGAAGAGCCACACTCAAGGGGCCAAAGAACCACATGTGGCTCGCGAGCCGCAGTTTGCAGACCACGGGCTTAACCGGTTTGGCTCAATAGATAGAGCATTGGCCCTCGGCTTGAAGGATCCCAGGTTTGATTCTGGTCACGGGCATGTACCTCAGTTGCAGGTTTGATCCCTGGCCCAGGTCAAGGCACGTGCGGGAGACAACCAAGTGATGTGTCTCTCACATCTCTATGTCTCTCTCTGTCTCTCCCCCCCCCTTGCACTCTCTCTGAAAGTCAATGGAGAAAAAAATCCTCGGATGAGGCCAGAATGCTGATTTCCCACATCCTTGTCACTGTTTTGTCTCCTTGGCAAAAAAATTTGTTTGAAATCTAGTTTGCATGAAAAGAGCAAACAAACCCCAAAATACGAAAAGCAGAGCTTTGTGGGCTGACTGGCCTTGACCCAGGTCAGTGAAGTTACCGTATTTGCCGGCGTATAAGACGATTTTTTGGCCCTGAAAAATATGCCTCCAAGTGGGGGGTAGTCTTATACGGCGAGTATATAACAAATTCTGTATTTTGGGTGGAAATGTTAGGGGGTCGTCTTATACGCCCAGTCTCTTATACGCCGGCAAATACGGTATTTTTCAGGGCCAAAAAATCGTCTTATACGCCGGCAAATACGGTAAGTGCTGGCGCAATTGGTTTCAGCCTTTCACTGGGAAGAAGGAGCTCCCGGTAAATCATCTAGCAGCTCCTGCTAAACGTCCTTATTTTAGCAGCTCTTTTTATAGATGCCATCAGATTGTCTGCAAGAGGATCGTGTTTTCTTAGAATAAAGGTGGGTTGCTTCCTTTTTCAAGTCGGATGCCTTTCCATTGGCTAATATCCTTTCTCGTTATGAGGTTGTATTTTGGTGCTTCTCTGCATGCCTGGTAATTTTAGATTGGATGCCAGACATGATTTTCCCCTTGAGTGCTGGATATCTCTTTTTAAAATATATTTTTATTGGTTTCAGAGAGGAAGGGAGAGGGAGAGAGAGAGGGAAACATCAATGAGAGAGAATCACTGATCTGCCTCCTGCACGCCCCCTACTGGCGATGGAGCCTGCAACCCAGGCATGTGTCCTCGCCTAGAATCAAAGTTAGGATCCTTCAGTCTGCAGGCTGACCCTTTATCCACTGAGCCAAACCAGCTGGAGCAGTGCTGGATATCTATATAGTCCAAGACATACTTTTTTGAGCTTTGCTCTGGATGCTAAGTGGCTTAGAAATAGTGAATACTTTATTTTACTTATTTATTTTTAAAAATATATTTTATTGAGTTTTTACAGAGAGGAAGAGAGAGAGATAGAAAGCTAGAAACATCGATGAGAAAGAAACATCGATCAGCTGCCTCTTGCACACCCCCAACTGGGGATGTGCCTGCAACCAATGTACATGCCCTTGACCGGAATCGAACCTGGGACCTTTCAGTCTGCAGGCCAATGCTCTATCCATTGAGCCAAACCGGTTTCGGCATAGCTGAATACTTTAGAGATTTGCTGTGTGGGCCCTTTCTGTATAGGAGTCATTGTCCCCACACTACTGAGGCAAGACCCTTCTGAGCGCCCCGCCCGATGCCTCCCGAATCCTGAGGTCTGCCCTCCTGGCCGCCGGGGACAGCCACCCACCCACCAGCCCCTGTCCTGCGTGAGCGCTGGGCAGTAGTGCCTTTCACCCTTCCGTGGCTATTGCCCAGCCCCTCGCAGTCCTCACGCACGTGTGCTGACCAGTGGTCAGCGGGATACTCCAGGGGGGACCCTCTGTGGAAACGCGGGGGTCTCGCCCTCTGCCACTCTTCCCTCTGGGCCTCCACCCCCCAAACTCCGGGTGCTGAGAACTTCAGTTCCTTCTCCTAAATGCGGGGTGGCCACTGGCCTCGGCCAGGAGCCCCCTCCCCACACCGTCCTGGGCAGAGGCAGGCACACCTCCTGTTTCTCATCGCCCAGGCGGCGCTGTCCTTCATGGCCTGGCGCCCCTTTTCTTTACAGCCTGTGCTCCATATATTGTGTCTGGTTTGGGGGTTCTTTCACGGAAGTGGACGGGTCAGGGCAGTCCCTGTTACTCCACCTGTGTGAGCAGAGCCTGCCGCTGGAGAACTGAGCACATTGTGAGCTGGAGGGAGAGAGGTGCTATCGATGGGGATACTGCTGGTGGTCATGGCAACAGTGAAGCGTCTCACCTGACAGCGTGCAGCTGCTGTAGTGGCTACAGGGAGGGTGTCTTTTTTAAAAACCACATCTTCTTTTTAAATTTTTATTTATTTCAGAGAGGAAGAGAAAAGGAGAAATAGAAACTATAATGATGAGAAAGATCATTGATCGGCTGCCTCCTGCAGGCCCCACACTGGGGACCGAGCCTGCATCCAGGACATGTACCCTTGGTGGAAATCTAACCCAGAAACCTTTGGTCCATAGGCTGATGCTCTATCCACTGAGCCAAACCAGCTAGGGCAGGGACGGTCACTTTCTCTTTACCTTTTTTTTTTTTTAAAGAAATTCTTTGTTGTTTGGGGTTTTTTTTAGAAATCATTTTTTAAATATATTTTATTGATATTTTACAGAGAGGAAGGGAGAGAGACAGAGAGCTAGAAACGTCGATGAGAGAGAAACATCGACCAGCTGCCTCTTGCACACCCCCTACCGGGGATGTGCCCGCAACCAATGTACATGCCCTTGACCGGAATCGAACCCGGGACCTTTTGGTCCGTAGACCAACGCTCTACCACTGAGCCAAACCGATTTCGGCTAGAAATCATTCTTAAGACCTTACTGATGGATAGATGAGAATTCAGCTCTTTGACACCACTATCTACTGTGCTCTCCTTTCCCTTTCCCCCAAATGATTTTGTTCAATTCTTGGGGTTTCTTTTTTCCGCCCGAGGTTAAAAATCACCTCATTGGCTTATTTTCTGCAGTTTCACAATGGTGATTTTAAAAACAGATACATTTTTATTGATTTTAGAGAGGAAGGGGGAGAACTAGAGACACTGATGATGCGTCATCAATCAGCTGCCTCCTACACTCTCCCCACTTGGGATGGAGCCCGCAACCCAGGCATGTGCCCTGACCGGGAATCAAACCATGATCTGGTTCATAGGCCAACACTTGTGGCGAGCTGGCACAGCCATGGCATACTCAGCCCCGAGGTGCCTTATATGCCGCACCAGCTCAGCCAGATTCGGTAGGGGCGGTGAAGGATTGAAAAAAGACAAGAGCCAAGACCGGTTTGGCTCAGTGGTAGAGCGTCGGTCTGCGGACTGAAAGGTCCCAGGTTCGATTCCGGTCAAGGGCATGTACATTGGTTGCGGGCACATCCCCGGTAGGGGGTGTGCAAGAGGCAGCTGGTCGATGTTTTTCTCTCATCGGTGTTTATGGCTCTCTATCCCTCTCTCTTCCTCTCTGTAAAATATCAATAAAATATATTTTAAAAAAAAAGAAAAAGAAAAAAGACAAGAGAATGAAAGCTGGGTCTCGGTGGGACGCTGTTTCCCTGATGGGGACCCAGCAGTGCTGCGGACTACAAGCCATGTCTTTCTTTTATAGCAGGTGCCACGAGGCAAAGTAAGGACTTGGTCAAGATGTTTGCAACCTTCTCGTGGGTTTCGACCCTACTCAATTGCATGCATCTGATCCAGCTTTGTTTACTTGCAGCCTATACACGTAGGCAGGTGGGGCCACGTGTGCGGACCATAGGTTCAAGCTCACAACCATGGCTGTTGTTGTGTCATTGTGTTGGGAGGGCCCTGCCCTCCAAGCGGGGACTTGCACGTGGCCACGAGAGGACTGTGCTCTCTCCTCAGTCCGAGGCTTGGACCTGTCCAAACTCTGTAGCCGCTCTCCACAAACTGAGCCACGCCGGCCGGGCCCTGGCCAATCTATTGAAAATCAATTCCCGCTGAAGCCGGTTTGGCTCAGTGGATGGAGCGTCAGCCTGAGGACTGAGGGGTCCCGGGCTCGATTCCGGTCAGAGGCATGTGCCTTGGTTGTGGGCACATCCCCAGTGGGGGGTGTGCAGGAGGCAGCTGGTCGATGATTCTCTCTCATCGATGTTTCTAACTCAATCCCTCTCTCTTCCTCTCTGTAAAAAATCAATAAAATATATTTTAAAAATAAAAGAAAAAAGAAAAAGAAAATCAATTCCCACTTTCTCCGCACCTGCATCCCTGTAACAGGTGTGTGTGGCGGGGGGGTTAAGAGCTAGGTAAGCAGGCGTATCGTGAAGGGGATACAACTGGGACAGGAAGGAGTTGTCAGATATGAAGGAGTTTACGTGCAACGAAGCCACTGAAGGGTTCTGAACAGAGCGGGACAAGACCCACCTTATATCTTTTTAAAAAATATCTATTTTATTGATATTTTACAGAGAGGAAGGGAGAGAGACAGAGAGCTAGAAATGTCGATGAGAGAGAAACATCGACCAGCTGCCTCTTGCACACCCCCCACCGGGGATGTGCCCGCAACCAAGGTACATGTCCCCAACTGGAATCGAACCCGGGACCCTTAATCCGCAGACCGATGCTCTATCCACTGAGCCAAACCGGTTTCGGCCCACCTTCTATCTTAACAGGAGGCCAGTGCCTCTCAGGCTAAGAATAGGCCGAGGGCGGGCAAGGCAGGCAGATGGCCGGAGACATGGCGCCTAGACTAGGCTGGGGGCAGTAGAAGTGGAAAGAAGGGAGATTCTGAATGGCTCTTGAATAAGGTGACCAGACGTCCTGATTTTTCACAATTTCTCCCTCGTCCCGCTGCATTTTAAAACAGTCCCGATTTTTGGAAAGAAAAATCGGGACTGTTTTAAAACGCCGCGGGACACGGGACAAATCGTGAAAAATCGGGACTGTCCCTCCCAAAGCGGGACATCTGGTCACCTTACTCTTGAAGGTAGAGCCGCCAGCACTTGCTGATTTTAGAGAGGAAGGGGGAGACATGGCCCCGGGTCTCCTGAAATCCCCCAGGAACCCTGCAATGTGTCACCTTCTCCCACAAAGGCAGCCTGCAGTCCCCCGCCTGCTCCCCGTGTTCCCCGACCACCCCCCTGCCCCGAGAGAAGAGCCACACGGACTCCATTTTCCCAATGTTTAATTAGGAAAAAAAAATGTACATGAACAAAGGAAAACTCATGCAACAAAAGAGGAGAGAGTGGGGTTTCCGGGACCTCGGGATGGGGCCAGGTTCCTCGAAAGAGGCAAAAACACAAAGGAGTAAGGCACTGCCGCCTCGGCCCCTTGGGGCGGGCGCAGAACTGGGCAGCTGAGGATGAGGGTCCAAGGCAAGTCAGACAACACTGAGGAGGTTTGGCAGTAGGGCCGGGAGAAAGTTCTGGAGCCCCAGGCCCAGGTCAGGCCCCGGAACGTCTAGTTACAGCTCTCAGGTGCTTGGAGCGGACGGGGCCCCGTGAGGATGCGCAGTCCAAGTCCCAAGAGGTTTGTAGGGGGCCGCTGTGGTCCGGCTGCAGGGGACCCCTTGGCACAGCCACAGTCCGAGGGCAGCTTAGGGTGCGTCACCCCAAGCGCTGCTGGTGCCGAGGCCATGGCAAGGGCGAGATGCCAAGGCTAATGGTGTCACAGGGTCGGGACAACTCAAGGAAGAGAATGAGGTTGGCAACATCCCGGGGGTGGGGTGGGGGGTGGGGGTATTTACAGATGGAGGCGGTGAGGCGGAGATAAATTAAATAAATAGGTGGATGGGGGTATAAATAGTAAGGGGGCGGGGGCTGTCACACACCTGGGCACAAGGGCAGGAGGCTGGGGGTATTGCTGCTGCTGGGGTGGGGGGCTCGGTCCTGTCACCCCCTCCCCCGCCTGCAGGGCCCAAAGCAAGGCACTAATGAAGGGGTTCGGGGGCATCTTGGCCCGGTGCCCTGGCCTGTGCCACCCAATCCCGGGCTCAGCCCTGAGCCCCAGGCGTGAGCCCCCCCCTCTGGACAGGACGACGACCCAGGACCGGGAAGCCCCCTCCTCACCAGCTCCGCCACCCTTAGCTGTTGCTGGACATGAGGCTGATGATCTGCTCCAGCTTCTGGCGCAGCTTATGCTTCCGACACGAGGCGTCTCTGTCCAGGGCGGTGAGAACCTGCGGGAGGGAGGCCCGGAGCTGGGTTCCAAGTGCCTTAGCGCGTCCCTCCTCACCTCTTCCCTCCCTCCTGCCTTAGCGCGTCCCTCACCTGTGGCCCTAGGCCTGTGGGAAAGGCTCCAATCTCTCACCTCTGAGCACACCCTCATCTCCTCCACCCCAGATCCGCCTCAGCTGCAGAACTTTTTTTTTTTAAAATATTTTATTGATATTTTACAGAGAGGAAGGGAGAGAGATATAGAGCTAGAAACGTCGATGAGAGAGAAACATCGACCAGCTGCCTCTTGCATACCCCCTACCGGGGATGTGCCCACAACCAGTGTACATGCCCTTGACCGGAATCGAACCCGGGACCTTTCAGTCCGCAGACCGACGCTCTACCACTGAGCCAAACCGGTTTCGGCTCAGCTGCAGAACTTTCCCCTATTTCTCCACGGCCAGAACTCGGCCCTCCCACAAGTGGTATGGACTTGCCATTCCCGGTCTCCCTTTCTCATCCTCTCTTAACCCCCCCCCCCGAAAAAAAAAACCTGTCTTGTTCAGGTCTCCAGGATCCTGTCACCAAAGCCAGCCAACATTCTTACCCTCTCGCTCCTTGACCATCAGCAGCACCCGACAGCTGAGCGCTCTCTCCTCCCTGACCCTCCTCCATGGGGAGCCGGGTTCCTCATACATGTTCCAGGATCAGTTCTGTACTGCTGGGGTCCGTTCTACCCGCTGGCCACCCCTTCTTCTGTCTCCGCTACCTACTCCCTTTCTCCTCTGCCACCTCTGAGTGTCCCAGGGCCCCAGGGCTCAGGGCTCGGGCCGCCTCTCGCTCTGCACCCACTCCCGGCCGCCTGGCTGAGCTCATCCAGGCTGAGCCTTCAGGGCCATGTCCTGGCTCACAAATCCGTTATCTTCAGCCAAGAACATCCTGAGGTCCACACCTCCATGGCCCTTGCCTCCTGCCACCCCCAGTCAGAAATCCCACAAGCCCTAGTCAGGGCTGTCCTTGCCCACCTTCTGGCCCCAACCCCCTCAGCCTGTCCCTCCCAATGCCCCTGGCCCTCAACTTTGCCCAACCAGAACTTCGTACTCTAGCCGGTGGCTTCTCTTCTGGGTCCTTCAAATCTCAACATCAAGGCGAGTGTCATGTGTGCTGGGTCTAGGGGCCTGCTTGGAGGAGTGATCATGAGCAATCTAACAGATGGGCTCCTGCCTGGCCGGCGTGGCTCAGTGGTTGAGCATCAACCTATGAACCAGGAGGTCCTAGGTTCGATTCCTGGTCAGGGCACATGCCGGGGCTGTGGGATCCATATCCAATGTGGGGAGTGCAGGAGGCAGCTCGTCAATGATTCTCTCTCATCTTCGAAGTTTCTATTTTTCCCTCTCCCTTCCTTTCTAAAATCAATAACAATATATATCTATATCTATCTATCTATCTATCTATCTATCTATCTATCTATCTATCTATAAAAGCCTAAGCAACCATTATGGTGGAATGACTGGTCACAGTGACACGTACTGAGCAGGCAGTCAGGTAAGTGGTTAGGGGTGAGCAGGCAGGCAGGCAGGTGAGCAGTTAGGGGTGAGCAGGCAGATAGGCAGGCAGGCTAGTGGTTAGAGTGAGTGGTCCCAAATTGCAAGAGGGCACAGGCTGGGATGAGGAACCCCCTTACCCTCCACGTAAGAATTTCATGCACTGGGCCTCTAGTATTAAAATAAAAAAATAAAAGATGGGCTGCCTATCCCCTCTGTCCCTTCCACATCCTAGTGGCACTCCTCGACTCCCACCAAGCCTTTGTCTCCCCGGGAGCAGCACACACCTCCTGGTGGTACTTGGTGACATAGAAGTAGAGCTCGCTGAGTGCGCTCAGGACACTGAAGTCGCTGGCATGGAGGCGGGACTGCTCCACGAGGTAGGCGTCCATGTCCTGGTCACTGATGGATGCCATCTTTGCAATGTCCCGGTAGTACCTGTTGGGAGCCTGAGGTCACACACACGGGCAGGCGGCACAGAAGTCAAAGTCCCTGCCCTGGCTGCCAGGCCAGCCTCTGGGCCTTTTTCCTGCAGTTGGCCCACCTCAGAGAAGCCGGCCCACGGAGGGCCAGCTCCCCTGGACTGCTCGGTCCCACCTCCCACAGCCTGGGGCCACAGGGCGGGCGCACCTCTCCACCCAGCTCTTGTAGTTGGGGATGTCCTTGGCGTAGAGCAGCTTGTTGGACGGGGAGTCCTTGCCCAGGCGGTGCTCGGACGTGGAGCAGGAGTCCATGAAGGTCTGGGCCACCACCGACAGGCAGGCGTCCGTGATGCTGCTCTTGTGGATGTCGAACACAAACTGCGGATTCTTGATCACGTTCACCCAGAAGCGCAGGGGCAGGCTGCGTGGACGGACACACACCCGCAGCTCCGTCGTCTCCCAGAAGCACCCTCCCGCTGCCCTTCCCCTCCACGGTTCTGGCTGGCCAGCCCACGTCTCGCCCAGAGCAGCAAGAGTGGCCCGTTTGGGGTTAACAGCCTTTTCTTTAAGTTTCTGCCAGAGACATAAAGAGCTACCACATGGGGCCCGGCAGGCGTGGCTCGGTGGCTGAGCATCGACCTGTGAACCTGGAGGTCACAGTTGGATTCCAGGTCAGGGCACATGCCCAGGTTGTGGGTTCGATCCCCATTAGGGGGCGTGCAAGAGGCGGCTAATCAGTGATTCTCCCTCTCCATTCCTCTCTGAAATCAATAAAAATATATTTCTTTTTTTAAAATATATTTTTACTGCCCTAACCGGTTTGGCTCAGTGGATAGAGCGTCAGCCTGCAGATTCAAAAGTCCCAGGTTCGATTTTGATCAAGGGTATGTACCTTGGTTGTGGGCACATCCCCAGTGAGGGGAGTGCAGGAGGCAGTTGATCAATGTTTCTAACTCTCTATCCCTCTCTCTTCCTCTCTGTAAAAAATCAATAAAATATTTTTAAAAATATATATGTATATATTTTAATTGATTTCAGAGAGGGAGAGAGATATAGAAACATCCATGGGAGAATCATGGATTGGCTGCCTCCTGCATGCCCCCTTCTGGAGATCGAGTCCAGAGCCTGGGCATGTGCTCTTGACTGGAATCGAACCCGGGACCCTTCAGTCTGCAAGCCGATGCTCTACCCACTGAGCCAAACCAGCCAGGGCTAAAAATATATTTCTTAAAAAAAAGAGCTACCCCATGGGCTGAGCTACCAGCATCTCTGCCCCAGGCGAGGCCCTGAGGGCTAAGGGCCGCTGCTGGGTACTGGCCCCACTACCCCAGCCACGTGCCCTCCAGAGCCCACCTCCGAATTGCGCTCACTCGCCCTCTTGGCTTGCTGCCGCCTTGGATGCTGGTCCTCTCCTGCCTGGACGACCACTCCAGCTCCCATCGGTTGCCCCGGCTGAGTCTTGGCAAAGCCAGCAGCCTCTCCCGACCACCCACCCCGGAGGGGCCAGCAGCAGGAGGGAACGGGGCAGTACCAGTTGCTCTTCCAGGTGTGGCGCACGTCGGGGTCACTGATCTGGCGCTGGTCGGCCTGCTCGTCGAGGAAGTCGAACATGTACTTGATGGCCAGGGGCAGGGCCGAGCCCCGGTGCGCCGTGCTGAACACCGTCTCAAAGAGGTCATCCACAAACTTCTGCAGCGTGCCCTGCAGGGGGGCAGCAAACGTGCCGGCCATGGGGGAGCCGGGTCGGGGTGTCCCCACAGCGGGACAGAGGGGGACAGAGGCTTGGCAGTGAGCAGGGTGGCATGGGGCAGGCACGTACCTTGGTGGCCAGCAGCCGCGTCAGGTAGATCTCGGAGACCATCTTGCTGCCACGGTCGCCCTCGCGGTGGTCGGCGTGGTCGTGGTTCTTCACCAGGTGCCACAGCTTGGTGCCCGTCTCCTGGTCAGGCGTGATCATGGGCGCCCGAGAGCGGAGGCTGTCGGGGCTGCTGGCTGTGCGAAGCAGGCTCTCTGGGGCAGAGCACCAGGCGGCCCCTTAGGCAGCGGGGCCCCACCAGCCACCGCCGGGCGCGCTTGCCCCTCTGTGTCGTGGGGGCCCAGCAGGCTGGGGGGGACCTGTATGCTCTTGCCAGCCCGCCCCACTACCAAGCTCTAAGGAATGGCAGACCTTCCAATGCCAAGGCCCAGGCAGGCCCCCGGAGCCAAGCTGGCTGCTCCGACAGCGGTCACACCCTCATAGGGCACATGGAGGCCACCACACAGGACACCTACCGTAGCGGCTAAGGGAGCGGGTAAAGGTGAAGGAGTTGGCCATGTTATAGGCGGACACTTGTTTGGGCACCAGTGCCACCAAGGAACCATCTGTCACCTGGAGACCCCAGAGAGAGAGGGGGCAGTGCAGGCAGCCGAGGAGCCCCCCGGGGCCCAGGTCACCTCCCCATCCAGACCCTGCGGTGTGTACAGAATAGCTCCCGAGGCTCCCCGAGGGGGAAGGGAGCCAGGACCCTGCTCCTGGGTCACCAGGGCAGGGCCACAGCTCCCGGGTGGCCCTGGGGGTGAGCGGGGCCCCGGCCCCTCACCTGGTAGTGGGCCAGCGAGTTGACCCTCTTCCAGTCGCACTCGATCTTGGTGGTGACATCCTCATCCTGGAGGATGATGCGGGCCATGCGGCCCTGGCGCCACTCTGCGGGCCACAGACAGCCCTTGAGACCCTGCCCAGTGCCCCCGGAGACCCCGGGGCCCGCTCCACTCAGAGGACAGAGAGGGGAGGCCTCACCCAGGTCCATGTCCTCGGCCTTGGGGCGCTGGGAGTAGGGGATGCCCTTGTACACGGCATCCAGCAGCTTGTCTTTGGCCTGGGTGATGCTGTCGCAGTTGAGAACCTTCACGGGGACCTGCGCGCTGCCCTCGCTCTCCGGGCACACGCAGTACAGGGTCTGCGGGCGAGGAGAAGTGCGGGGTGGGTCCTGGGCGAGGCTTTCCCCCCCACACCCAGAGCCCCCCACCCCCCGGGCCCCCCATTCACCAGCGTCTTGTAGTCGATCTGCTGCCGAATGAGCTTGTCCTCGCTCAGGGAGTAGCGCGCCTCGCCCGTGATGGCGTCGATGGGGCCCTTCTCCATCTGCTGCTTGATGGCGCAGTAGAGCAGGAAGAGCGGCTCCCCCGCGCACTCCTGCAGTGAGAGCGGGCCCGTGGCTGCCTGGCCCGTGGCCAGCTGCCCCCCCACCCCCCACCCCTGCCCGCAGCCCCCCTGCCCAGTGCACCTTCAGAAACTTATGCAGCAGGAACGTGAACCAGTTGGTAAGCATCTTCTCAGCCACTGACTCGGTCCTAGGGCGCAAAGGTTACTGGGGCCCCAGCCGGGCAGGGGATGGGGCGGCTCAGGGGGCAGGCTGGCGGAGGACAGGGCTGGGGGGTGGGTCGTACCTGCGCAGCAGCAGCTTGGGATGGTTCTTGCTCTCTAGGTTTTTCTCGATGAGGTCGGCCAGCAGTTGCTTGAGCAGCCCCGTGGCGTAATCGAGGCGGCTCTGCAGGGCCACCATGGTGAGCGAGGCCACGGTGCCGCGGTCGCGCATGGAGAAGCTGCTCTGGGCCTCGAGCGTGTGGATGAAGGTGAGCACGAAGGCGCGGCTGTGCAGCAGCTGCCCGAACAGGCGCAGGGCCTTCTCCACATTAGGGGGCGTCTGTGAGGGACAGGGGGGCGTCAGACGGTGTGGCGCAGTGGCCCCGGGGATGGCAGGGCGCAGGCGGGCCAGGCTGGGGCTCACATCCAGCTCCTTGAGCACCGGGTGGGCCTCGATGCCCGGGAAGAGCACGCGCACGGCATAGGTCCGGTAGTCCAGGAACGGGATCTGCACCACGTCCATGTGGTTCGTCAGCTCGTTGATGTCCGTCTGCAGCTCGGCAAAGGCTGGGAGGGTGCCGGGAGGAAGAGTGAGCAGACCAAGAGGAGGCCGGTCCCCCGCACCCCCACCCTGCACCGCGCCGCACCGCAACCCCCGCTCCAGGCACCTTCCTTGCATTCCAGAGCCACGCGGGACTCCAAGTTGTCCATCTGGAGCTGGAGCCGCTTGAGCGTGCGGTCCGCGTCCTGAGTCTTGCGCTTGTAGGCCACCAGCACGGCGGTGATGGCCAGCAGCAAGAGCCCGCCGCCGGCCGCCAGCCCCACCATGGCCGGCAGGGTGAGCGCCCGCTCGGCCGTGATGTGCAGGGTGCCCAGCCAGAACTCCAGGCCGCCCACCAGCACCTGCGGGAAGAGGCTCGCCATGAGCTGGGCCCCACCCCCCGCCCCCACAGGCCCCTGATGGCCTTCCCGCCCCCTACCCACCATGACAGGCTGCCGGCCCGTCTGGCTGGGGGAGTCGCACAGGAGCTGCGTGTCCGAGACGGTGAGTGCGCACGGCTGGCCCCCGATCAGCACGGTGTAGTTGAGGCGGGAGCTGCCCGCTGCCGCGGGGATCAGGTTCTTGCCCTGTGTGTGGAGGGCACGGTCAGCCAGGGCTCCCCCCTCCCCCCCGTCCCCGCCCCGCCCCGGCCCTCCCAGCCCCTCCGCCCCCCCAGCACCTTCAACACCACGTGGGAGCCAGGTTTGACATCCAGGACGCCCGAGGGCCCGAGTGGCTCAAAGCTGGGGTCCGGGTAGTAGGTGAAGGAGGACCGGTTGAGGGAGCGCGCTGTCTGCACGTGGTCCAGCAGGAAGCCAAACTCATCAGGGTGCTCGCCCTGGGCCCGTGGCTGGGGCCGCCCCGGGAAGATGCCAGGGGCCTTACACAGCATGGCGGTGTCGTTGATAACCTGGCACGTCTGTGTGGGCAAAGGCAGGCAGTCCAGCACACGAGACCATGCATGGCTGGCGGGGGCGGGGGTGGGGGGGCGAGGGCAGCTGGCACTCACATTGGTGGTCTCGATGCCTCGGTACTTGGCCCGGACCCGGGGCTCTTGGACTGTCAGCAGGTGGGTCCCGCTGACAGTGATGGCAGTGCTCCCGCTGGGGACAGGGAGGAGGGGCCTCAGCCTCTGTCCCCCAACGCCCCCAGCCCAGCCCTGGAGAGCTATGGAGGCTGCGGTGGGAGCCCCGGGCCTCCCTCCCGCACCTCAGGTCGCTGGGCGGGTGCCAGGTGCTGTGTCAGGAGGACCCTGCCCCCTCTGCCAATAAGGGCTCAGGTTTAATCTAGTTTCATTATTTATTTCAGAGAGGGAGAAAGAAAAACATCCATGATGAGAGGGAATCATTGATGGGCTGCCTCCTGTGTCTCCTTACTGGGGACCAAGCCCACAATCCAGACAAGTGCCCTGACCGGGAATCAAACCGTGACCTCCTGGTTCATAGGCCGATGCCCAACCACTGAGCCACACCGGCCTGGCTACGGGCTCCAGCTCAGAGGAGGTGTAATTTGATGCCCAAGGGCCCGGCTATCAGGCAAGGCCCCAGGACAGGGGCTTGGGGACCCGTTCTCTCTAGGGTCTTACTTGATGATGCTCCAGGTGGGCTCCAGGCGGGTGACAGTGGGGTCCTGGGTGTAGGTGTACAGAACTCCGGGGCTGGAGATGTTAGCGCGGTCAATGGCCAGGGTGATGGGGGCCTGGCTGGGGCCCAGGGTGGAAACGGGCGAGATGCACACGATTGCTTCGGCATCCCTCCTACAGGGCGAGTGGAGTGGAGAGCTTTGAGTAGGTGGCCCGGGGCCCTCACCGGGCCACCAAATGCCCATCCCGAGACCGGCAGGGTCCTACCCACCTCACAAACTGGCACTCGCCATCCCTCACGATCACTGTGACCGTGCTGCCGGCGTCTAGGGAGCTGCCAGAGATGGTGAGCCTCGTGCCCCCGGCAGCCGGGCCCCGGATGGGCCGCACGCGGTCGAATGTGGGGGTCTGTGGGAGAAGCAGCCCTGAGGGGGGGAGGAGGCAGCCCGGCGCGGGCCGCGCGCCCTCAGAAGGGGGGGGGGTGGTGTGGGAAGGGCCGGGAGGTTCGGTTCACGCACCACAAAGCTGTAGAGCTGCTCCGATTGCGTGCGGAAGTCGGCAGAACAGTCGCCTACACACAGCTCCACGGGCCCCGGCGGTGGGCTGGGCACCAGCGACTCCTCCATCTCGCACACGATCCTGGGGGACAGACACGGTCAGGGCCAGCCCCGGAGCCGCAGCCTGGGCCCCCGGCCGGCCGCACTCACCTCTCGGCGCTGACGTACTCAGCGGGGATGGAATTGCAGCGCACGCCGGCCACCCGGAGGCCTACCTCCCGGTAGGTGAGGCCCAGGTTCTCGCCCTCGATGGTGACCCGGGTGCCTCCCTCCTTGGGCCCCATGAGTGGGTGAATCTGCGGAGCGGGACAGGAGGTGAGAGGGCGAAGCCAGGCCGAGAGGGGGGCCTCGTATGCGGCGGGTGTGGGGGGCTAACCTGGCTGATGCGGGGGTGGCTGCAGCGGGTGCCCTTCTGGCTCGGGTGCATCCAGTTGGTCTTGGGGGCGGGGCAGTGGGCGCGCAGCTGGCACCTGTGCTCCGAGACGCACCAGCCACAGTTGAAGCGGGGGTCGGCCTTGAGGCAGAGGCCGCAGCTGGGTCGCTGGGCCCAGCATTTGTACAGGATCGCTGCGGGCGGACACAGGGGGCACTGCTGGGGGCGGCAGCGGGGAGCAAGGGCCACCAAGGGTCCCCCATTAGACCTGGCCCCAGCTCTGCCCCAGGAGGCAAGCTCCTCCACCCCATCTTTTTTTTCCTAATACACTTTTATTGATTTCATAGAGGAAGGGAGAGGGAGAGAGAGAGAAACATCAATGATGAGAGAGAATCATTGATCGGCTGCCTCCTGCACCCCCCCCCGCCCCCGCCCCACTGGGGATCAAGCCCGCAACCTGGGCGTGTGCCCTTGACCAGGAATTGAACCTTAACCTCCTGGTTCATAGGTCGACGCTCAACCAGTGAGCCACGCTGGTCGGGAACCTATGCCCCATCTTGCCCCTCACCTCGGAAGGCGGCAGGCTTGTCGATAGGGAAGTCTCCATCCCAGACCACAGAGAAGTCCAGCTCGAGGTCACCATACTCGTCACCTTCGTAGGAGTACTGGGGGAGAGGGACCGCACGACCCCTCAGAAGGTGCCCTGCCGCAGCTGCCTCCCAGGCCGCTCAGGGAGCTGGGCACAGGCCAGGGAGAGTGGGGCGCGGGCCTCACCGAGGCGTTCTGGCACTGCACGCTGCTGCTGTTGAAGCGCACGGCGGGCACGCGCTGCTGCCGCCCCTGCACCCGCACCACGCACTCGTAGTTCTTCTGGCCCGACTGCGGCTGCGGCAGGTTCTTGGCCCGCAGGGTGAGGGGCTGCATGACACCCACCGGGATCAGGAGGTCCCCGCTGGGCAGGATCTCGGGGCAGCCCTTGGGGAGGAGGGAGAGCGCCCATCAGCCACACACCAGCTGCTGCCATCCCGGCCCAGCGGGGCGCCGGCCCCGCATTGAGGATCAAAGGCACCAAAGGAGAAGCAAAGGGCAGAGAAGCCGGAGGCCAGCCCACACGGAGCCCAGCGGCCCCCTCCACCCCCGCACGGGGCACCCGCCTCACCTCGGGGCTGTGGACCCTTCCCTCCTGGAAGGAGCACTCGTGGGGGTGGCTGGTACACACGTGGCGGTACTTACACCAGTGGCAGGGGTAAGGGCTGCCCACGCAGGACATGCACCTGGGGGTGGGGAGGGGGGGAGAGAAAGGCTTCAGAAACAACAGAGAAGGCCAGGCTGCCCCCTTCGCCACCCCTCCCAGGGGACAAAGGGGAAACAGAGGAAGAAGGCGCCAGGGCCCGTGTGAGGCCTGCACGGCGACGTTGGGGCCGAGGTCAGCGAGGCCGCTACTCACGACTGGTGGACGCTGCAGTTGTAAAAGACGAAGTCGGTCCCGGCGAAGCGCACGCCGGTCTCCTTGGAGAGCAGCTGCAGCCGCACGGTGCGCGTGGCCCCTGCGGCAAGGCCAAGGGCGGCCGTGAGCCAGCCGGGCACGGACAGCGCCCCCTCCCGGGCGGCCCAGCCACTGACCGTGCCCCCTGGTGAGCGCCCGGAGCTCCTGCAGAGAGGGCGAGGGGCAGCGCAGCTCCCCGGAGGGCAGCAGGACGGCCTCGTTCTCCGCCGCCTCCTCGAAGGCACAGCTCACGCCCGCGCTGAGGTCGGGCGCGTTGCGCATGGTCACGGTCAGCTGCGGAAGGCAGGGGGGGGGGGCTCAGCGGGAGGCACCCCTGGGCACGCCGCCTGCGTTGGCCCCCGCGCCCCACGCGCAGGCCGCTCCGCTCACCTGCACCCCGGGCGACGTCACGGACACGTTGTTGGGCCGGACGCGCACCTGGACACACTTGCTCAGCTCCTCCGCAAAGCCGTGCGGGGCCGAGGCGCCCGGGCAGGCGCCTTCTCGGCAGCATCTGCGCGGGGGTCAGCCAGAGCCCATCCCGCATCTGCCCTGGGAGGCTCTGTCCCAGGCTCACTGGGAGCCGGGGTGGGGGGGCAGCTGGCCCAGCCCACAGAGCCTTGGCCCTCCCCAACCCACACGCCTGGCGGCTTCTCCCTTCTCCCTGGCAGCTTCTCCCTTCTCCCTGGCGGCTTCTCCCTTCTCCCTGGCAGCTTCTCCCTTCTCCCTGGCAGCTTCTCCCTTCTCCCTGGCGGCTTCTCCCTTGAGTGGCCCTGAGCCACCGCCCCCGCCCCCCTCACCTGTGCTGCAGCACACACCAGCCGCAGTGCGGGTCCCTGGAGCCCAGGCAGGCCGCGCAGCTCGAGTACTGCTCGCACGTCTCCACCGGGAGCTGGCTCACCTGGGGACAACCTCGTCAGCACCCGCCCGGCCCCCCGACAGCCGCCCGCCGCCCCCGCCTCGGGCCCACCTGCTTCTCACTCAGGAGGTAGATGTGCCGGTGGTCGGGGCTGAAGAGCAGGTCCCGGAGAATGGGGCTGCCGTCCACCACGGGCACGGTCTCGTACAGGTGGGCGTCCTGGGAGCCATCGACTCGGACCTGGGGCCACAAGACCGGGGGAGGGGGGACGACGGGCAGGTCTGAGGCCCCGACGGCACCCCATGCACCCCCAACCCCCGGGCATCCTCCTCTAGGGCCTGGGACCTCCCAGGTTGTGGCTGAGCCGAAGCCAGGGCCTGGCTCGGCACTTGAACTTGCCCTGACCCCGCGGTCCCCGGGGGCTGGGGATGGAGGGCTCAAAGGCCAGCCCCTGGGGGTCCCCGGGGTGACTCAGCCAGCCAGAAAGCGCTCCCAGGAGATCGAGACAGAGATACTGATGCCCAGGGCCGGGTTACAGGGGTGACGTCCAAAGGGGGAGAGGTTTTTAGGGTGATGACAATGTCTTGGAATGAGACGGTGGTGAGGTGTGGTTAGGGTTGCACAATTTTGCGAACTTACTAAGAGCCCTGGAATGTATGCTTTAAGCGGGGCAAGTGTATGGGGTGGGAATTATACCCCAAGGGAGCAGGCTGGGCCGAGGCCTCAGCAGCTCCCTTCAAAAGCTTTCCCCCCCGGCCACCCACACCTCCCCCGCGCCCCTGGGGAGAGCTTTGCAATTGCCTGGCAAACGGGATGAGGAGCGGAAGCCGCCCTGACTCCTGTCCCTTTAGGGACTCATGTCCCCATGTCCCGCCAGCCCCGGGCCCCGGATCTGCAGCAACCGAGGCCCCGCTGCCCAGGAACGGACAGGAGAGCAAAGGCGATTGTGTCCGCATTCATTTGTCTAAGGATCGAGCAACGATGGCAAACCACGGCCACCTGCTCTCCTGGCAGGGACGGCCCAAGATAGGTCTGGTCTCTGATGCCAAGGGGGCCAGGACGTACCTTCTTCAGACTGCCACTGCGCGTGCCAATGAAGACCACGGAGTGCTGGTGGTAGGTGTAGGCGGCCACACTCGCCATGCCGTCGGTGCTGTCCGCCAGCAGGGGAAGCCCCTCGATCACGTGCAGGCCACCCAGCGGCTGGTTCAGCACCAGCCCGCAGAAATTCCCGTTTATCTGCATGGGCTGCGAAGACGGCAGGGACGCGTGTGAGGGTCGAAGCTTGGGGGGGGGGAAGCAGTTGGACAGAGGCCACAAGACCCCGCATCAGGGGAGGGAGCAGGCTCTGCAAGTTGTTCCCCACCAGCTAAGACCAACCCCTTGCCCTGGACCCCACAGGAAAGTGGGGAGTGAGGAGGTAGATGCAGGAAGGAGATGGAGGAGGGAGACGGACGGTGGGGGGAGTGGGGGCAGGAGCAGAAAAGGAGAGCGAGGCCTGGGCCTGCAAGCGGTTGAAGCATCGCCCTAGGAACCGGGAGGTCACGGTTCAATTCCGGGTTAGGACACATACCCGGGTTGCAGGCTTGATCCCCAGGGTAGAGCATATAAGGAGGCAGCCAACCAATGATTCTCTCTCATCATTGATGCTTCTGTCTCTCTCTCCCTCTCCCTTCCTGTCTGAAATCAATAAAAATGTGTGTGTGGCCGAGGTCGGTTTGGCTCAGTGGTAGAGCGTCGGTCTGCGGACTGAAGGGTCCCGGGTTCGATTCCGGCCAAGGGCATGTACATTGGTTGCGGGCACATCCCCGGTAGGGGGTGTGCAAAAGGCAGCTGGTCGATGTTTCTCTCTCATTGATGTTTCTAGCTCTCTATCTCTCTGCCTTCCTCTCTGTAAAATATCAATAAAATATATATTTTAAAAAAAGTGTGTGTGTGTGTATACACACACACACACACACACATTTATATATATATATATATATATATATATATATATATATATATATATATATAAATGGGACAGGCTGGCAGACGGTTGCTAACTCAGTGAGGGACACCCGGAAGGTGGAGCTAGAAGCAGCAAACTGGGGATGGGTGGTGGAGGGGCAGGAAAAGGGAGGCGTGATCCACAAGCAGAGGGTGGTGAGAAAGCAGGCAAGGGGAGGAGGGGGAGCAGCCGCAGACGCAGGGAGAGGACGAGAGGGGACAAGCGCCCCGAGAGGGAGAAGCGGGCGCGGCAGGGCCGAAGCCCGCTGTGCTCACGGTGTTGATGCAGGGCAGCTCCTTGTTGAGCAGCCAGGGCAGGGCCAGCGTGCCCTCCCCCCGGTAGCACGACTGGATGCGGCGGCGGATGTGGGCGTTGATGGTGCTGAGGGTGAAGAGGCAGAGCACGGTCTGCCGGGGCGGGCTGGCGCGGTTCTTCTGGCCCTGGGAGAAGATGGTGAAGAGGACGTCCTCGTCGGCCGGCACGCCCAGGGCCTGGGCCAGCAGCAGGCCGGGCTTGGCCAGGTGCGCGCTCTGCACCAGGCGGTACTCCACGCCGCGCCAGGAGCAGCCGATGGGGAACTCCACGTAGGAGTAGAACTCCGAGTCCCCGGCGCACATGCGCACGATCTTGGACGTGAAGAACTTCTCGCCCGCCGTGTCCAGCAGCGTCTGCTGCGTGTCCAGCTGCAGCGTCAGGAAGTACACGAAGGAGGCGCTCACGAAGCCGTAGATGTAGTAGATGTCAAAGGCGGGGTACAGGGACAGGGTGTCCGAGGGGATCTTGATCTGCGAGGAGACAAACTCATCCTGGTACACCTGGAGAGCGGGGTGGAGGAGAAAGCAGGGGTGAGGCCTGGCTGTGTCACGCACCTCCCAGACTTTGGCCTCTCGGCCCCCAAACATGGTTCCCCTAGGGCTGCCCTCGCGACCTCCCCTGCCCCACACAGTCCTAGGAGCCCAGACCAGCCCCGTCCTGTGCCTCAGCCCAGCCTCCTGTCTTTTTTATTTATTATTATTATTTTTTTTATTTATATTTTTACAGGGAGGAAGGGAGGGGGATAGAAAGTTAGAAGCATCGATGAGAGAGAAACATCGACCAGCTGCCTCCTGCACGCCCCCCACTGGGATGTGCCCGCAACCAAGGTACATGCCCTTGACCGGAATCGAACCCGGGACCCTTCGGTCCGCAGGCCGGTGCTCTATCCACTGAGCCACACCGGCTTCGGCCCATCCTCCAGTCTTTAGGAGCTCGTCCCCTCTAGGACCTGGCCTGTCCTGGAGGTGGAGCCAGGACAGAGTGAAGGCGGGAGGGACCCAGGTGCCGGCTCTCAGGGACAGGAGGAGAGGCGAGGGGAGGAGGAGGGTGAACGGACCCGGCAGGCTCACCCACCAGGCTAAACATGTCGGCGCTGTCCTCGTCGCTGATGAGCTTGCGGGAGCTCAGGGTGGGGAAGTACTCAGACTTGCCGTCCACGGCGGTGCCCACGAACAGCTTGCTGGGCCCCTGGCCCTGCTCCACAATGACCCCGGCCATGGAGTCGGGCTCCTGGGCCCCGGACAGGTAGTGCTCCTTGCGGTGGTGCGGCTCGCCCAGCTTGAAGAGGTCGTCCAGGCGCAGGAACTGGCAGATGCCCTGCCAGATGCTGCCGCAGGCCACCAAGCGGCGGGCAGCGTAGTCTATGAGCAGCAGCTTGTTCACGTTGTCCACGGGTGCCAGGCGGTGGGTGCACACGCGCATGCTGGGGGGCGGGTAGCAGCGAGCGTTGTCCTCCACGGGGCCCGTGACGTGGGCCCGCAGCTCAGTGAGGTTGGGGGCCAGCTTGAAGACCCGGTTCACCGCCCCCACAAACACCTCCCCGGTCACCCGGTGCACGGCCAGGTGGGTGAGGGTGGTGTCTGTCACCGAGAAGGCCGTGAAGGGCCGGCTGCCACCCGAGGCCCCCCCCATGGCAAGGAGGAGCAGCGGGAGGAGGCAGACAGTGGGCATGGCCGGCGGCTGCGCTCCCGGAAAGAGCCTGAGGAGAGATGGGGGGGCGCCGGGTGAGAGGCCCCTGGCCCAGGCTGCGAACTCTCTTTCCGCCCCGGGACCCCCAGCAGGGTAAGTAAGCTCCATGCCACAGTGGGTGGGAGTCCACTCGTTCACCCACCGCCATGCCAGAGCCGGAGCCCCAGATGGTGACCTCGGCTGGGAGAGAGAGGAGGGAGTGAGCAGTGAGCGCAGGCAGGCTTGGGGGCCATCAATCATCCCCCACCCCCACCCCCCAACCCCCCACCCCTGGAAAGGAGCCAGGAGGCCTCGCCTCAACTGGGCCACACCCAAGGGGGGCGGCAGAGCCAGATGCTGGGCAGCAGAGCCAGAGGCCCTCCTGGAATGAGACCCGGACACCAGATCCCGGAGCTGAGGGCGGCTAGCCACACACACAAGAGCCACAGTCGGCAAACCCCAGGCCACAGAGACGCCCCACGCCCGAGTTGGGGGAAGGGGGAAGGCAGCGAGAGAACAATCACAAGCGGGGGCAGGGCAGGGAGGCGGGGGGGGGGGACACACCACTCCAGAGTGGCACTGCCACCAGGGGCCTCAGGACAGAGGTCTGGGGCATCGAGGCCTAAGACTGGACCCCGCGCCGCCGCCGCCGCCACACTCCCACTGCTGGCCCCAGCTGCCTCCTCACCCCGAGGGCCTCCCTCAGCCGGCTGTCTGGCCTACCGATCGCAACACAAAGCCAAGTCTTGCCTGCTCTCCCCCCCCCCCCCAACGCTCCCCAACCAGGCACCACCGAGACAGACATAAGTCAGGCTCTGCTCGGGCACAGCCAGATGGCCCGGGCAGCCCTGTGCGGCTCTCCTTCCACATCCAGAGGTTCGCAGGAGCAGGAGGGGTGCCAGGGGGCCCAAGGAACCCCACTGAAAGGGGATCATAGTCCCCAAATAGAGACTTTGGGGAAATGGGGTACCCAGCCTGCCTGAGTCTTCACATACACACACACACACACACACACACACACATACACACACACACACACACACACACACAGGCCACACCCAGCTCTCCTGCCAAATCCAGGTGGCAAAGATAGCACAGCAGTGTCACAGCGGCCAGCGGGGCAGCCACCAAGGGAGACGCAAGGTACCCAGCTTCAGGGAGGGGGAGGGCGGGGTGTGTGTGTGGGTGCCAGGAACCAAAGCCAGGGAGGTGCAGAAGAGAGAACGGGGGGGGGGGGGAGGGGGGGGGACAAAATGCATTCGCTAGAACAAGGAGCAGGCCCAGCTGGAAACGGCAAAGTTTTCAGCTCAGACTGATCACCTTTCCGGGGCTCTTTTGTCAGGTCGGTATCCGAGAGCCCTAGTGCAACAGCCAGAGAAGAAAGAAAGGCGCGAGGGAAGCGAGGCCGCAGCGCACCCTCACCTCCTCCACACCCCGCGGGAACGCGAGCAGAGGAATGGGGGGCCGGGACAGGTCAGGAGCGAGACCTGGGGAGGCAGGATTTGCATCCCAAGCACCCCATCCCAACTTCCACCTGTAACTGGCAGCCTGGGGTGTCACCGGCGCGCACACCCCTCTGCTACAGCCCAGGCAGCAAGAGCCCGAGGAGGAGACCGCCCCTCGCAGACATGGCTCCGGCGCCCGTTCCCCGGTGCCCCCGATGCCCCCACCGTGGTGTTCGCCAGGCTCGCCCTACCCCCGCCAGGGGCACCCCCTCGCCCGACCCACGGGGACCCTAGTGGATGGAGGCGCCACAGCAGTCCTTGGAGAGGCCGCTCCTCCGCCACAAAGGGTCCCCATTGGGTAGGGGGGCTGGGCTCGGCGTGGCCGTCCCTGCTGGAGCGGGGCACGGAGGACCGGTCCGGCCTGCGCCCCGAGGAGCAGGAGGAAAGGCGGGGCCCCACCCCCTCGAGGCCGACGGCACCCTCGGGCTGCCCGAACCCCCCGGGCCGCGGAGCAGGCTGCCCCCCACGGGCGGCGGGGGATGGCGGCCACCTACCTGCCCCTCCGCCGCCGCCGCCTCTGGCTCCGGGTGGCCGCCCACCAGCCACGTGGACGCGTCCCCGAGCCCCACGCCGGCTCCGATGGCGCGCCCCCGCCGCCGCGCCCCGCGCCCTCTGCCCCGAGCCCGACCACCGCAGCCGCCGCCGCCGCCCACACACTGGGCAGGCCCCCGGCCGCCGGGGCCTTTTAAACCCGGACCGTACCACCGCGCGGGGCGGGGGCGCCCAGGGAGGGCCGGGCAGCGGGGCGCGGGGGCCGCGGCCGCTCCTCTCCGGGGTCGGGGGGAAGGCTCGGCGCACAGCCTGGGCCTCTGGAGCCGCAGGGATCCCCGCCCGACGAGCTGACCCCCCCACACTTGCACAATGGCCGCGTCCGCAGCGCGCGCCTCTCGCCCCCCCCCTCCTCCCCACCCGCTGCCTCGGGCAACCCTGGGACCCGCGCGCGCCCACGCCACACCCCCTCGGGCCCGGGGCGTGCGCGCGGCTGACTCGGGGGCGCGCCGGCCCCGCCCCGCCCCGCCCTGGCACCCGAAGACGCACGGGGTCACCTGCTGCCTCACCTGCTCCCTGACCCCTCAGGTGCACACCTGGCTTAGGACACGCTCCCCGAAACGGTCCCTAAGTCCCTAACCTGTAGGGCCGTGACTAATAATATGCAAAATACCAGCGCAAGGACTGGAGGGCTGTCACCTTTTATACTTGGCCCCTTCCCCAGACAGAGACCAGGGCCCGGGGGGGGGGGGGTGAGGGGGGTTGGGTTTTGGGGATTTCATTCCCTTGCCCCCCCCCTTTTCTTTTTAAACAGATTTGAGATATAATTCACCTCTCATATAAGTCACACATTCAAAATGTGACAGTCTCCTGGTCAAAGGTTGAGATTTCTCGCTTCCAACATGGCTCAAGACAACTCTCCAAAGACAATGAATGATAGACGAAGCCACACTGAATCCACAGATCAATTGAAAATTTTCAGCAAAGCCCCAAGGGCGTGGCTCAGTGGTTGAGTGTTGACCTATGAACCAGGAGGTCACACAGTTCTAGTCCCAGGCAAGGCACATGCCTGGGTTGTGGGCTGGATCCCCAGTGTGGGGTGTGCAGGAGGCAGCCAGCCTACCAGTGGTTCGTTCTCTCTCTCTCTCTCTCTCTCTCTCTCTCTCTCTCTCTCTCTCCCCTCCCTCCCTTCCTCTCTGAAAAAAAATTATATATAATCCTTATCAAAGCATTCAACCAAAAACCTTACCCAGCTTGCTTGCTTTAGAAATCAATACTGAAGAGTCTAGAATCCAGATTTGGTTTTAGAATCGAGCTAGGCACAGAATCCAGAGAGGATCACAACCTGAGGAGGACTTAGAAGCAAGACTCAGAGGAGAGCCGAAGCCGGTTTTGCTCAGTGGATAGAGCATTGGCCTGTAGACTGAAAGGTCCCGGGTTTGATCCCAGTCAGGGGCATGTACCTTGGTTGCGGGCACATCCCTGGTAGGGGATGTGTGGGAGGCAGCTGGTCAATGTTTCTCTCTCATCGATGTTTCTAACTCTCTATCCCTCTCTCTTCCTCTCTGTAAAAAAATCAATAAAATATATATTTTTTAAAAAAGACTCAGAGGAGAGAAGGTAGACAGTGTCAACCAGCTAGACTTTCTCCCAATTACACACCCTCAGCATGGCACTGCCAGCAACCTGTGTCCCGGGATTGATTCCAACAACTTGCTAAGGAAGTTGGGGTTCTAGCGTCAAGAGTCCAAATTTGGTTTCAAAATTGAATATCTAGGTTAGGAAGAAAAGAATCCTGAGGATGACTCATAAATACCCACATGATCTAACCCCTAGCTCTCTATCTTCATCTCATGCTATACCGCCCCTTACTATCTGTACGCCAGCCACATTCCTAGTCTGTACATTTGCTCTATTCCTTCTTGTCACAGGGCCTTTGCTCAGGCAGTTTCTCTGCCATACATTTGTACATAGGTAATGACTATTTATTTTTAAAATTTCAATTTAAGCATAATTTCCTCTGGAAGGCTTCCCTGGCATCTCTGAGCCAGAAAAAAGAATCCCTTCTTACCTACATATTCCCAACATCTCCTTTGTAATTTCACATAAAGCAACCACTTATTTATATGAGGGTGGTTTTTTAAAATATATATATTTAGAGAGGAAGGGAGGAGAGAGAGATAGAAACATCAATGCTGAGAGAGAATCATTGATCGGCTGCCTCCTGCACGCCCCACACTGGGGATCGAGCTCACAACCCGGGCATGTGCCCTGACCAGGAATTGAACCGTGACCTCCACGTTCATAGGCCAACGTTCCACCACTGAGCCACCGAGTCAGGGTTGTGTGATGTTTTTTGTTTGTTTGTTTGTTTTAATATACATGAATTTTTATTGATTTCAGAGAGGGAAATAGAAACATCAATGATGAGAAAGAATCATTGATTGACTGCCTCCTGCACACCCCCCACTGGGGATCAAGCCTGCAACCCAGGCACGTGCCCTGACTGGAATTGAACCCGGGACCCTTCAGTCTGCAGGCCAACACTTGATCCACTGAGCCAAACCAGCCAGGGTTTGTTCCAGACCGTCTCCTTCACTGACCCAGCTCCATATGTCTGATTTGGTTCCATTGTATCAGACAAACTGTCTGGCACACCAGGAGACCCTCAGCATACATTTGCTTTTGCTGCATAATTGTTCACCAGAGGAACTCAGGCTTTTACCAGCACTCCATCAGGCCTGTGCAACTATTAATAAAGTGTTTTGACTCCTAATTATCTAGTGTTTCCTGTATTGCTTCCACAGGAAGCTAATAGGAAGGAGTATCTGTGACATGAAAATGTGAGCATTTCTGGGATGAAAACGGAAAAAAAAAGAACACAAAAACACAAAACTAAAGAGATAGATTCCGTTGGGGGGTGGCGGGGAGAACCTGATGAGCCTTTAGACCAGAAACAAGACCAGGAACAAGATCTCTGAAATGAGAGAGTTCAAGGTACAGAAACTACACACCATGGTGCAGATCTCATCAGCAACTGTCTTATTTCTCTGAAGCCAGAATAGAATGGACCAAGAGACAAATCAGTGTATTTGGTGCCATAGGCCTGGGCTCCGAATCGCTCTCACTCTTTCAGAGGACATACCCTTCGAAAGATACGTCCAGCTTCTCCAGAACCTGAGCCTTCTGGAGATGGTTAACAGGACGCCAGGAGGCAGATACACCACACAGCCCTACCAATAAAGCCTGGCTCCATAGTTCAGCAGACGTCAGGAACCATGAAGACAAACTTACTCATATCATCCTACCTAATAATAGAGTGATATGCAAATTAACCATCACTCCGCTATGCCCACAAGCCACACCCACCAGCCGATCAGATCATTTATGCAAATTAACCCAACAAAGATGGCGGTTAATTTGCATGTGGGGAGGGAGGGAGGAGTGAAGACTGAAGACAGCATAGAAGGAAAAGGGAGGGAAAGTGGAAAGCAAGGCCGCTGTGGCAGCTGGAGGGAAAGCACAGGCAGTGAGTGAGGGGAGGGGCAGCAGTGGCAGGAGGCAGCGGAGGCAGCGGGCACAGCGGGCACAGTGGGAGAGGTGGGGGGGGAGAGGTGGTGGTGGCAGGATGGAAGCCTGCCAGAAGTCTTGCAGGAATGTTCCTGCAACAGGTCCCTAGTCCTATATAATAAGAGAGGAATATGCTAATTATCCCTTTTGCCTTGAGACATAATGACCAGATCACGGATCTGCAGGAGGGTGGGGCAGCGAACTACAAGAAGGCAGTGAAGGAGGGGGCAGGGCCGCAAGCTATGAGGGGGGAGCTACAGGAGGGCGAGGCAGTGGGTGGAGAGCTACAGGAGGGCAGCAGAGAGCTACTGGCGCACAAATTTGTGCTCAAGGGTTACTAGTTTTTAAAATAAAAGTGTAGCCTGGTCAGTGTGGCTCAGTGGTTGAGCATCAACCTATGAACCAGGAGGTCAGGGTTTGATTCCTGGTCAGAGCATATGCCTGGGTTATGGGCTTGATCCTCAGTGGGGGGCGTGCAAGAGGCAGCCGATCAATGAGTCTCTCTTATCATTGATGTTTCTAGCTCTCCCTCTCCCTTCCTCTCTGAAATCAATAAAAAAACACATATTTCAAAAAATCAACAGACAATAAATTTATGGGTTTATTGCTGGACTCTCAATTCTTTTATGAAATACTAGAGGCCCAATGCATAAAATTCGTGCAAGAGTGGCCTTCCTTCCCCAGCTGCCGGCACCAGCTTCCCTTTGGCACCCGGACCTGGGCTTCCCTCCCAGCCCTGGCTTTGTCCAGAAGGCCATCCAGTCTAATTGGCATATTAAATTTTTATTATTATAGATATTTTTATTAATTTCAGAGAGAAAGGGAGAGGGAGAGATAGAAACATCAATGTTGAGAGAGAATCATTGATTGGCTGTCTCCTGCATGCCCCACACTGGGGATCGAGCCCACAACTCAGGCATATGCTCTGACCAGGAATCGAACCCTGATCTCCTGGTTTATAGGTTGACTCTCAAACTGGCTGGATTCTCGATTCTGTTCCATTGATATATATGTTCATCTTTATGCCCATCCTACACTTTTTTTTAATCCTCACCCAAGGATATTTTTTCCATTGATTTTTAGAGAGAGTGGAAGGAACAGGGAGAGACGAGAGAGAGAGAGAGAGAGAGAGAGAGAGAGAGAGAGAGAGAGATTTCGATTGGTTGCCTCCAGCACATGCCCTGACAAGCCATCGAGCCTACAATCCAGGTATGTGTGCCTGACCAGAATTGAACCTGTGACCCTTCAGTTTGGGGCCCGAGGCTCTATTTACTGAGCCAAACCAGCTGGGACCATCCTACGGTGTGTTCATCGCTAGTTTTGAAATCACGAAGTGTGAGTCCTCCAAATTTGTTCTTTTTCTAGTGTTTTGGTTATACAGGGTCCCTAGCAGTTCCATGTGAATTTTAGAACAAGCTTGTCAGTTTCTGAAAGAAAAAAAAAAGCCAGTGGGAGTTTAATATGGATTGAATTGAATCTCTAGATCAATGTGGGGGAAGGCTGCTATCTTAACAAGATTAAGTTTTTCCATCCATGAACATGAGATGTTCTGATGATTAATGTCGTGTTTATTAATTTCAATTTGGCTCATCTGTAGTCCCTGGTGATTTAATCAAACCATTACCTTGGTGTTGCTGTGAAGGTATTTTGTAGATATGATCAACATCAACAATCTCTTGACTTTAAGTAAAGATTACCCTCCATGACATGGGTGGGTCTCATCCACTCAGTAGGAGCCCTTAATAACTAAAATTGAAGAAGTAGAAATTCTGCCTCAAGACTGTGACACAGAAAGCTTGCCCGAGTCTCCAGCCTGCTGGCCTGCCCTACACATTTGAGACTTCCCAACTCACCAGCCCCCACAATCACGTGAGCCAATTCCTCAAAATACACGGTGTGTGTGTGTGTGTGTGTGTGTGTGTGTGTGTGTGTGTGTACACTGTTCTATTTCTCTGGAGAACTGACTTAAGCAGAAGTTTCCCTATTTATTTCGGGTTTCCTGCATTTCTTTCAGTGATATTTTGTAGTTGTCAGTGTACTTTTGTTGTTAAGTTTATTCCGAAGTATTTTATTCTTTTTGATGCTGTTTGTCAATGGAATTGCTTTCTTGATTTCATTTTGGATTTTTCATTGCCAGGGTACAGAAATGCAGGTGCTTTGGGGTAATGAATCTTTTATCCTGCAACCCTGATGAACTCATTTATTAGCTCTAATAGTTTTTCAGTGGATTTCTTAGGATTTTGCATACACAAGATTATGTCATTTGAGAAAAGAGATAGTTTTACTCTTCCTTTCCAATCTGGATGAGTTTTATTTCGTTTTATTGCCCAAATGCCCTGGCTAGAACCTCCAGTCAAATGTTGGATAGAATTGGTTACTTTCTTTTTAATTTTATAATTTGAAGTTATTTCAATCTTACAGAAAAGCTGTAAGAATAGTAGAAATAGCTCCCATGTACCCTTTTTTTATTAAAAAAAAATTTAATTGATTTCAGAGAGGAAGAGAGAGGGAGAGAGAGAGAGAAACATCAATGATGAGAAAGAATCATTGATTGACTGCCACCTGCATACTCCACACTGGGGATCGAGCCCGCAACCCAGGCATGTGCTCTGACCTGAAATTGAACTGTGACCTCCCGGTTCATAGGTCGACGCTCAACCACTGAGCCATGCCGGCTGGGCTCCCATGTTTTATTTAGATATTATTTAGTTTTAGCTTTTACTTTTAGGTCTATAACCCATGTGAAGTTCGTTTTTCTGGATGGTGTGTGTTTTTTGTTGCTGCCATAACAAAATTACTCAAACTGAGTAGCTAAAACAATGGACATTTCTTCTCTCCTAGTTCTGAAGGCCAGAAGTCTGAAATCAAGGAGTGGGCCCTAGATGGTGTTGCTCAGTGGGTAGAGCATCGGCCTGTAGACTGAAGGGGCCCAGGTTCAAGTCTGGCCAAGGGCACATGCCCGGTTTGCTGGCTTGATCCCCAGTAGGGGATTCTCATCATTGATGTTGCTGTCTCTCCCTCCCTCTCCCTCCCTTCCTCTCTGAAATCAATTAAAAATATATAAATGAAATCGAGGAGTGCGCCAGCCCACACTCCCTTCATAGGCTCTGGGGAAGGGCCCTTATTCTCTCCCAGCTTCTGAGCGGCTGGCAATCCTTAGCATTCCTTGGCTGGTAGATGCCTCACGCCATCTCTCTTGTCAAGTGGCATACTCTCTGTCTGTCTCCTCTCTCCTCCCCTCCCTCCTCCTCCTCCTTCTTCTTAAAAAAATATTTTATTGATTTTTAACAGAGAGGAATAGAGAGGGATAGAGAGTTAGAAATATCGATGAGAGAGAATCATCGATCAGCTGCCTCCTGCACACCTTCCACGGGGATGTGCCCACAACCAAGGTACCTGCCTTTGACTGGAATCGAACCTGGGTATCCTTGAGTTCCCTTCACCCGAGGATATTTTCCCATTGAATTTTTAGAGAGAGTGGAAGGGAAGGGAAGAACCCATCAATTGGTTGCCTCTCCCATGTACCCTGACCAGGGCCAGGGATCGAGCCAGCAACGGAGGTTCATGACCTTGACCAGAATCAAACCCAGGACCCTTCAGTCCACAGGCCGACACTCTATCCACTGAGCCACACCAGTTAGGGCCCCTCTCTTCTTAGAAGGACACTAATCATATTGGATTAGGGCATACCTTTCTCCGGTCCGGCCTCATTTTAACTGGATCACATCTGCAAAGACTCTGCCTCTACATCAGGTCCCATTCACAGGGAAACTGGACACGGACATATCTTCCCAGGGGTCACAATTCAACCCACAACATCAGGGTAAAGTCCACGTTTTCCATTCAGATAGCTGACTGCTCCAGCACCACTTATTAAACATCATAAATGTAAGGATTTATGTCTGGAGTCCTAATGCTGTGCCATTCGCCTCTATGCCCAGCCTTGCACCTTTGCCATACTGCTTTGATTCCTGTAGCTTCATAGTAAGTTTTCAATTCGGGTAATGTGATCCCTCCAACCCTGTTCTTTTTCAAAACCGTTGTGAATATTCTAGGTCCTTTGCATTTCTTTATCATTTGAGGGTCAGCTTGTCAGTTTCTACAGAAAAGCATGCTGGGATTGGGGTAGGGATGACATCGAATTCAAAGATCACTTGGCGGGGGTGGGGGAGTTGCCATTTAAGGACAGAATTCTAAGATGACCCCAAGGCTCCTGCCTCCGAGTGTACAGACCTGTACAATCCCCTTCCCGTGAGGCAGAGTGCCAGCAGACTTGGAGTTCATCACAGGGGAGACTATCTGGGTGGGCCTGGCCTAGTAAGGTGAGCCCTGAACCAAGCCTGGCATCTTCCTGCAGGGATAGATTTGAAGCCTGAGAGGGCCTATGGAGGGGACCAGGCGGTAAGGAACTTTAGGTGGCCTCTAGGAGCTGAAAGCATTATCTAGACCAGTGTTTCCCAAACTTTGGACATATGTGTACCCCTTCTATAATTTTCGTAACACTGAGTACCCCTCGTGAAAAAAAAAAAGGATGTATTTTAATAACAATTAAAATATTTTTATTTTTTTGGTACATACACAAAATAATAATAAACGGAAAATAAAATTATTCATAATAAAATATAAATAAAAGTTATATTATAAATAACATTTATTTGCACACCGGACCATCTCACGCCTCACAAGACTGTCTTGACTTGACTCATGAGAACGTAGAATTAGGCGCAGCTCAGCACGGGGCAGTGCATATCCCCACCAAACTCCGGTGCAACGCGTACCCCCACCAAACTCTTCCTGTACCCCTGGGGGTACGCGTACCACACTTTGGGAAACACTGATCTAGACAATAGCTAATGAGAGAACAGAGACCTCAGTCCTGTAGTCACAGGAACTGAATTCTACTCAGAACCATATGAGTTTGGAAGAGGACATTGAGCCTCAGACATTGAGCCTCAGATGAGAGGGCAGCCTAGCCAACCTTAATTGCAGAGAATCCAAGTCCATCATGCCCAGACTTTTGACCTGTAGAAACTGTCAGGTAATAAATGAGTGTGTGTTTTTTTTAATTTTGAAAAATATATACTTTATTGATTTTTTACAGAGAGGAAGAGAGAGGGATAGAGAGTTAGAAACATCAATGAGAGAGAATCATTGATCAGCTGCCTCCTGCACACCCCCTCACTGGGGATGTGCCCGCAACCAAGGTACATGCCCTTGACCGGAATCGAACCGGGACCCTTCAGTCCGCAGACCGACGCTCTATCCACTGAGCCAAACCGGTTTCAGCAATTGAGTATTGTTTTAGTTTATTACACTGCAATAGAAACTTAATACAGTCACCCTAACAGTATTGAGCCTTCCAATCCATGAACATGAGATGTCTTTCTGTCTATATAGATCTTTTTATTTTTAATATATTTTATTGCTTTTTTACAGAGAGGAAGGGAGAGGGATAGAGAGTTGGAAACATCGATGAGAGAGAAACATCAATCAGCTTCCTCCTGCACACCTGTTACTGGGGATGCACCCGCAACCAAGGTACATGCCCTTGACCGGAATCAAACCGGGACCCTTCAGTCCACAGGCCAACGCTCTATCCACTGAGCAAAACTGGCCTATATAGATCTTTAATTGTATAATTTCATTTATGTGAAACTTCCAGAACAAGAAAATTTATACAGGTAGAAATTAGATGGCTGCCAGGGACTGTTTAATGCGTAGTTTCCTTTAGAAGTGATGAAAATGTCCTGGAATTAGACGAAGGTGATGGTTGCATTGCATTGTGAATGTACAAAATGCCACCAAATGGGCATTTTTTTAAATGGTTACTGGTTATTTTTGTTCTATGAACTTTTCCTCAGTTGGAAAAATAGGACCCACACTAAGAGACCACACGTCCCATCTCGGGTTGCCTATATTCTCTGGTGGGAAGTAACAGAACCCTATAGGTGAAGCTCAGGGGAGCCAGGATTCTCTCACCTGCTGGTGGGGCTGCAAAATGGGTCAGGCCCCAGGGAAAAGAATCTGCCAATGTCTGAACAATTAATTATGCTGCTTTAAAAAAAGAATGAAGAGGCTCTGCATGTACATATATATAGAGAGATGTAGGAGATTCAAATATATTAAGTGACCAGTACAGATGCTGCTTTGCTGGGGGCATTGTGAGAACTGGGCCAGAGAGCTGGGCAGAGGTGAGGCGCCAGGTCCACCCTTTCACGCCGGGGTGTGGACCAGGTGAACTTCTGGCCTCTGCAGAACAGATCAAGGTAAACAAGAAAAGATCAGCATCCCCCCTTTTGCTCAGCTACCTCCATGATGTTTCCTCCCTGCCCCCTCCTCCTTCCTTCCTTCCCTCCAGTCCAGTCCCTGCTCATCTCGTGTCTTCGCAAGAGGATCACTCTCTACCCAGTTTTAGAATGGCTGACTTGTCATCCTTATCAGCTTCGATGTCATCCTGCTGGTTCATTTTCTGTTTCCCTATTGGTTGTTTATTTTTTTAAAATATATTTATTGCCAAAACCGGTTTGGCTCAGTGGATAGAGAGTCGGTCTGCGGACTGAGGGGTCCCGGGTTCGGTTTTGGTCAAGGGCATGTACACTGGTTGCGGGCACATCCCCAGTAGGGGGTGTGCAAGAAAATATCAATAAAATATATTTTTAAAATATATTTATTGATTTTTTTACAGAAAGGAAGGGAGAGGCATAGAGAGTTAGAAAATCGATGAGAGAGAAACATCGGTCAGCTGCCTCCTGCACCCCCCTCCCACTGGGGTTGTGCCCGCAACCAATGTACATGCCCCTGACTGGAATCGAACCTGGGACCTTTCAGTCCCCAGACCAACGCTCTATCCTCTGAGCCAAACCAGTTTCGGCGGCTGTTTATTTTTTAATATATATTTTATTTATCTTTTACAGAGAGAAAGGGAGAGGGATAGAAAGTTAGAAACATCAATGAGAAACACCGATCAGCTGCCTCCTGCACACCCCCTACTGGGGATGTGCCCGCAAGCAAGGTACATGCCCTTGACTGGAATCAAACCTGGGACCTTTCAGTCCGCAGACCGATGTTCTATCCACTGGGCCAAACCGGTTAGGGCCCTATTGGTTGTTTACACACACACACACACACACACACACACACTCACTCACACACACTCACTCACACACACTCACACACACTCACACACTGAATGAAGCCTGGGCAAGCAAGGTACAGCTGGCCTTCATCCCTCCCTTGTGCCTTTGGGATCTAGCTCACCATTGGCTTTGGCACACTGGTCCCCAGAAATATTGTTTTGATCACTTACTGACTCCAGTGACCTCATGAAGTTAGAACATCAGACAGCAGCCCCACAACTGCTCTCTGCCACCGCCTAACCTTGCCTCTGAGCCTCACAATCATAAGAATCGAAGGTCCCAAGGAGAGAGCCCTGGGCTAGACAGTCCCCTCTCCTGGCAGAAACTCAGGGGACAGCTGCAAGAAGCTTGCTCCAGAGGCAGGTGTGGCTCAGTGGTTAAGCATCAACCTATGAACCAAGAGGTCACGGTTCCATTCCCGGTCAGGGCACATGCCTGGGTTGCAGGCTTAATCCCCAATGTGGAACGTGCAGGAGGCAGCTGATCAAAGATTCTCTCTCATCATTGATGTCTCTCTCTCTCTCCCTCTCTCTCTCTCTCTCTCTCCCCCCTCCTTTTCTGAAATCAATAAAAATATATATTTCTTAAAAGAAGCTTGCTTTGCCAATGCTCTTCCAGTTTGGCGTTCTGGCCTCCTGCCACAGTCCTCACTTAGGACAGGGGGTCCTCCCTCAGCCCCCCCCCCACTGTGGTGCAGCCTTTCCCATCTCTTCACTGGCCACCAGGAAGCAGGTCTCCTTCCCTGACAGTCCTCCTGCCCCTCCATCCTGACCCCAAAGGGTTCTGCCTCAGCCCAACTGCCCAGGAACTTAGAGGGGCTTCCAGAAACCAGCTCCTTCTCTGCCAGGACCCAAAATTGGGTCTCAAGGAGCTTGTTTTCCTGAAGGTACGAGCTGAAGGCGGAGACCCCCGCCATTGGATGAGGTGGCTCCGAGGGGCTCATTTCCCTGGGAAGCCTGCTCTTCTGGTTGCTTCTCAAAGAATGCAGGAGGGGGTGGTGCAGAAGGCCAAACAATCCCCTCTCTAGGGTTCCTGGAACCAAACAAAAGGTCCCATTGAGGTTGCCCAGACTTGTTCATGACCTGAGGTCAGGCCTGGCCACCCCCTCCCGGTTGTGCCTGAGGTCTGGTCTATTTCACCCTCCTTCCTCCTCCAAGTGACCCCAGATGGCCACACCCCAGACCCAGGGCCTGGAAGCCCGAGTGAGAGCCGCCAGCTACCAGCCAGGCCTCCGCAGGCTGCGGCTGAACAGAACACAGGGGCCTGCCCGCAGAAGCGCACAGGAGTCTACACACAGCAAAGGCCACAGGGAGGTGGGGCCAGCCCCGGAGCTGGGAAGCTCCCTACCAGCCAGCCCCTGTATCCTGCTCGCTCTCTCTCTCTCTCTCTCTCTCTCTCTCTCTCTCTCTCTCTCTCTTTTAAAGTTAAGTTATATCATAGACCAAGATTTTATTATTTATTTATTTATTTATTAAGGTATTATATGTGTACATAGCTTACCATTGCCCCCCACACACACACACACCTCCCATTCATGCCCCCCCTCCCCAGAGTTCTGTGTTCGTTGGTTGTACTTATATGCATGCATACCAGTCCTTCGGTTGATCTCTTATCTCCCCCAGGTCTCCTTCCCCTCCCCGCTGTCATTTGGCAGTCTGCTTGTTTTATGGTGACTATCTCAGGATCACATGAATAGAATCTGCTCCTCATTTGGCAGTCTGCTTGTTTTATGGTGACTATCTCAGGACCACACGAATAGAATCCGCTCCTCCTCTGGTTCACACCGCTTCCCCCCCCCCCCAGTCCCACTGCTTCCCTGGGCACACGGCTCTCCCGGGACACACGGCCCCCTGGGACACACCTGGGGCACACGGCCCCCCTGGGTGCCCTCTCTTTTTTTAAAATATATATTTTATTGACTTCAGAGAGGGAGAGATAAAAACATCAATGATGAGAGAGAATCATGGATCGGCTGCCTCCTGCATGCCCCCTGCTGGGGATCAAGTCTGCAACCCTGGGCATGTGCCCTGATCAGGAGTCAGACCATGACCTCTTGTCTCATAGGTCAAAGCTCAACCACTGAGCCGCGCTGGTAGGGCTCCTGTCCCCTCTCTTGGTGTCAGGCAAGAGGAAGGAGGGCAGGAGCAAGGAGTGGTCAGTTTGCTTTCCTCAGCGTCCTAGAGCCAGGTATGTCTGCCTCAGTTTACCTAAGGGGAATGACGGAGCAGCCATCTTTAAGCCAGGTTCCCCCCTTGGGGCCATGAAAGCCACCCGCCCCAGGGCAGAGCAATCTAAGCAGGACACTCATAGCAGCCTTCTCTCTTTAATATGTACACTGAGTGGCCAGATGATTATGCTCTCTGAACACATACCATGTTTCCCCAAAAATAAGACATCCTCTGAAAATAAGACCTACTTACAGGTTTCCTTCTGAGTGAAATATGAGGCATCCCCCCGAGAATAAGGCCCCCAGGATTCACAGTTTGTCTGGTTTTTGTTGACAACTACCGTACTACCGTACTGTATACAGGTAATAAATTTCCTTTATTTTCATTTAACAAAAATGTGTACCGTTTTCTTCTTCATGGAAAAATAAGGCATCCCCTGAAAATAAGACCTAGCGCATCTTTGGGAGCAAAAATTAATATAAGACACTGTCTTATTTTCGGGGAAACAGGGTAATAATCAGGTCACTCAGTGTGTATTCTATATAATAAAAGGCTACTATGCAAATTGTCCCCTTCACCAGGAGTTCGACCAGCAGGCAGGCCGGCCAATCACCCATGTCCCCTCCCCCTGGCCAGGCTGGCCGGACCTCACCATGCATGAATTCATGCACTGGGCCTCTAATATATCTGGCCACTCAGAAGGTCACAGTTCAATGCCCAGTCAGGGCACATGCCTGGATTGTGGCCTCGATCCCCAGTGTGGGGGGTGCAGGAGGCAGTTGATCAATGATTCTCTCTCATCATTGATGTTTCTCTCCCTCACCCATCCTCTCTGAAATCAATTTAAATATAGACTGAGTGGCCAGATTATTATGATCTCTGAACACATAATAATCTGACCACTCAGTGTATATTTCAATTGATTTCAGAGAGGATGGGTGACGGAGAGAGAGAGAAAAACATCAATGATGAGAAAGAATCATTGATCACCTGCCTCCTGCACCCCCCACACTGGGGATCGAGGCCAAAATCCAGGCATGTGCCCTAACTGGGCATTGAACTGTGACCTTCTGGTTCATAGGTTAATGCTCAACCTCTGAGCCACGCCAGCCAGGCTCCCAGCAGCTGTCTCATGTCTGGACTCAGGAGAGGATGCTGGGAAGGGCCCAGAGCAAGGAAGGCCGGGGTGGGTTTGCGCAGCTGTGGCAGTGATGTGGGGTAGCTAGGAGCCGCAGGACAGCCCTGTCTCCTCTAGAACAAGCAGCTTAGAGACACAAAAGAAGCCCAGGGCCTGGGAGGGAGGCCTGGAGTGGAACACCCCTCCCTTCACCGTAGAGAACCGCAATGCCACGTTGGTGCCTTGGGGAGGGCGGGCTGGCCGCAGGGACCAGCCCAGGCCCCTGTGGCTTGTAAATGCTCCCCTTCTCCCTCCACAGACTCACATTCCTGCCCAATCCTCTTCCACCCTCCCACCCCCACCGAACACACTTCCTTGCCAGACACAAAGACCACAAGTACTGTATGATTCCATTTATGTGAAATTTCCAGAATAGAAAATCCGCTCAGGCAGAAAGTAGAGTAGGGTTGCCAGGGGCTGGGGGAAGAGACTGCTAATGGATACGGGGTCTCCTTTTGGGGTGCTGGGAATATTCTGGAACTAGATAGAGGTGATAGGTGCACATGGTCAGTGTATGAAATACCCCTGCATTGCACACTTACAAATGGCTAAAATGGTGAACTTTATGTTAGTGCGAATTTTATCTCAAAAATGTATTGTTTTGCTTTTTTGTTTTTTAAATCCTCACCGGAGGATATCCCTCCATTGATTTTTAGACACAGTGGGAGGAAGGGGAACAGACAGAGAGAAAAACATCAATGTGAGAGAGACACATTGGTTGGTTGCCTTCTGCACATGCCCCAATCAGGGCCAGGGATCGAGCAACCAGGGCCTGCAACCAAGGCGTGTGCCCTTGACCAGAATCGAACTCAGGACCCTTCAGTCTGGAGGCCAGTGCTATATCCACTGAGCCAAACCGGCCTGGGCAAAAAAATGTGTTTTTTAAATATAACACAATATAGGTGCTCTGACTCTAACATGTGCATTTCTTTTTCTTTTCTTTTTTTAAAAAAATATATTTTATTGATATTTTACAGAGAGGAAGGGAGAGAGATAGAGAGCTAGAAACGTCGATGAGAGAGAAACATTGACAGCTGCCTCTCGCACACCCCCTACCGGGGATGTGCCCGCAACCAATGTACATGCCCTTGACCGGAATCGAACCCGGGACCTTTCAGTACGCAGACCGACGCTCTACCACTGAGCCAAATCAGCTTTGGCTCTTTTTCTTTTTTAATATATTTTTTATTGACTTTAGAGAGGAAGGAGAGGAGAGATAGAAACATCAATGATGAGAGAGAATCACTGATTGGCTGCTTCCTGCATACCCCACACTAGGGATCGAGTCCACAACCCGGGTACTGTGCCCTGACCAGGAATGGAATTGTGACCTCCTGGTTCATAGGTCGACGTTCAACCACTGAGCCATACCGCCTGGGCACAACTTCTTTATTGCAAAGAAAAAAGCAATAACTGACAGCAGCATTGGCAGGGGATGATCGGTGACGTCACTGGATGGGGGAGCTGGGCTTCTGGACTCCTGGAGACCTGGGCGGTGGGGAGACTGCAGGGGTTTGGGGGAGCAAGCCCACTCCACCTCTGCATTCACCGGATCTGGTGTGAGGGCAAAGGGACAGAGAAGGGAAGCCGAGCTGAGTGGCATGGCTGGCCTATCGCGGTGGCCCCCTAGCAGAACAGGGCAGCCCACCCCAGCAGGCCAGCGCCCAGCCCCCAGCTCCCACTGACCAGCCCAGCACCAGGCCACCTCAGGGGGCCTTCTTATCTTACTGTGTATTTGTCCCACTTCTTCTCGGGGTCGTAGGGTTCCCAGCGGCTGGCGGGGAAGATGTGCTTGTTCTTCTCGTACCAGCTCCTCAGCACCACCTTGCCCGCATGTGACTGAGGGAGGGAGAGGGGCCAGGCAGGCCTCGTGCTCAGGGTCACCCAGGGACCTCTCTCTCTCTCTCTCTCTCTCATCTTTATTATTGAAAGTATTACATATAGCCCCTATTTTTCTCCCTTTGAGGCCTCGTGCTCAGGGTCACCCAGGGACCTCTCTCTCTCTCTCTCTCTCATCTTTATTATTGAAAGTATTACATATAGCCCCTATTTTTCTCCCATTGACCCCTTCTAGCCCACCCCACCCCCGCCCCAGGCCTTCACCACCCTATTGTGTGTGTCCATGGGTTATGCATATATGCATACAAGCTCTTTGGCTGATCTCTTCCCACCCACCCACCCTCCCCCACCTGCGTTCCGATATTCTGAAGTACGTTCTATGCTTCCCTGTCTCTGAATCCACTCCATTCATCAGTTTATTTTGTACATTAGATTCCACACATGGGTGAGATCATGTGATACTCGTCTTTCTCTGCCTGGCTTCTTTCGCTTAGCGTGATGCCCTCCCGGGCCTGACTTCTCTACTTCTCTTCCGTCCACTGCTCCTCCCTCCCCTGGCCCAGCGCCCCTGCACCCCTGTACCTCGTCCTTCTCCACAGTGGCATCGCTGAGCAGCCGCACATCATCGTGAACATCGAAATTGAAGAGTGGGCCTACGGGGAGAAGCAGCCAGCCTGCCTTCAGGCTGCTGCCCTGAGACGTTCGGGCGAGTTGCCGGGGAAGGCGAGGGGCTGGGCCGGGTGCACTCACCACTCTTCCCTCGGGCCTTGGTGACGATGAAATCGTAGAAGCTGTGGTGCTAGGAGCCAAGGACAGGAAAGATGTGGCTGATGACCCATGCCAGCCTCTGGATGCAGGCACAGCTAACAGCACTGCGCTCCCCAGCCCGAGCCAAAGCCCAGAGCAGAGCAGACTGTCCTACGAAGCCCCCAGGCAGACCAATGCCCGCCACCCCTCCCCATGCCAGGGCTGTGGGAAGAGAGGGCACTCACGTGGGGTATTATGAGGTCCTCCTTGATGTACATGAGCTGCTCCACCCCAGCTGACCTGAGGGAGAAAGGCAAGAGGGCATGGATGGAGGAAGCAGCAGCCAGCCAGCCAGCCAAGGAGACCAGTGCTGGAGCTGGGAGGCAACCCCGACTGCCTGGAGGCCGGCTACTAGGTTTGGTGAGCCCAGGAGTAGCACCCACTGTCCCCCACATCTGGGCTAAAGAGCAAAGGCCCGCCGAAACCGGTTTGGCTCAGTGGACAGAGCGTTGGCCTGCGGACTGAAAGGTCCCAGGTTCGATTCCGGTCAAGGACATATCTCAGCCGTGGGCAAACTATGGCCCGAGGGCCAGATCCGGCCCGTTCGGCTGTTCTATCCGGCCCACAGAGCCGAAAGAGCAGAGGGTTCTCTTGCTCTCCCCTCCACTCCTTCACTAGCAGCCCAAGATGAGAGTACGAGCATGGTCAGGTTGCTTTTGTTCCAGCCCTCCGGTCCAGTTTAAGAACCCATTGTGGCCCTCGAGTCAAAAAGTTTGCCCACCCCTGGCATATACCTTGGTTGCGGGCACATCTCCAGTGGGGGGTATGCAAGAGGCAGCTGATGGATGATTCTCTCTCATCGATGTTTCTAACTCTCTGTCCCTCTCTCTTCCTCTCTGTAAAAAATCAATAAAATATATATTATATAAAAAAAAAAGAGCAAAGGCCCATGCTCCCACCTAAGCTATGTGTGGTGAAAGGGATGGAAAAAGAATCCTGCCGAAACCGGTTTGGCTCAGTGGATAGAGCGTCGGTCTGTGGACTGAAAGGTCCCAGGTTCGATTCCGGTCAAGGGCATGTACCTTGGTTGCGGGCACATCCCCGGTAGGGGGTGTGCAGGAGGCAGCTGGATGATGTTTCTCTTTCATTGACATTTCTAGCTCTCTATCCCTCTCTCTCCCTTCCTCTCTGTGGAAAATGAATAAAATATTTTTTTAAATGTGCTTTGCAAGTTTCACTTTAAAAAAAAAAAGAATCTTTCCCTGCCAGTGTGGCTCAGTGGTTGAGCGTTGACCTATGAACCAGGAAGTCATGGTTCAATTCCTAGTCAGGGCACATGCCTGCATTGTGGGCTCAATGCCCAGTAGGGAGGGGGTGTGTGCAGGAGGCAGCTGATCAATGATTCTTTCTCATCATTGATATTTCTCTTTCCCTTCCTCTTTAAAATCAATAAAAATATATTCAAAATAAATTTAAAAATTTAAAATAACTATATATATAAAACCCTAAGCGACTGACATCAGTAAAGACTGAACCACCAAACAACAGGTTGTTATGACGTATACTGACCACCAGGGGGTAAATGCTCAACACAGGAGCTGCCCCCTGGTGATCAGTGTGCTCCCACAGCGAGAGTACTGCTGCTCAACTGACAGAGGGGCACCAAACGCAGGGCTCACAGCTGGTAAGTGCCAGGTGAGTGCCACTGAGGTGGCGCAAACCTCTCCTGATTGGGACTGACTGGGCGCGAGCCCCTGCCAAGCACATCGGGGCTGGCATGAACAGGAGCCACAGGCAGGAAGAGCAGGCGGCCTTGGACTGCTGGCTTTGGCCCAATCCCTGCAGGCCACACTGAGGGACCCCACTGGTGCACAAATCTGTGCACCGGACCTCTAGCATATATATAAAAAGAATCCTGACCCTCTTTTCAGAAGCACAGTGCCGCATGCCACTTTTGTACACAGGGGGCAGTCATCCTGGTGAGCCACAAGCAGCAGACACCACTTGGGGCTTCTGGTACCAGGGCTGGGACAGTAAGTCCCACATGCACATACATGTTCACACATGCACACACACACATACATGTTCACACATGCTCACACCTGCACATACACCCTACCTGAGCTCACTGAAGTCTTTGCGCAGGATCTCAAGCGCCTTCTGCAGGAACTGCTGCATAGTGTTGCCTTTTTTCATCTGCATGAGGTCCGAGCCAGAGAGTTGGAAGGGAAAGATGGGACCCCGAAGCTGTCACCATCACAGGTGGCCAGGCCCTCTTCCCTGCTCCCCCCAGGATACCCAGGGGCCGCCCACGGGAAGGGACCTGCAGGTTCCAAAACCAGGATTGCAGCTCCTCCTCACTGAATCTGAGGAGCACAGGGCGTGGGCAGCAGGCCCCACACTGCCCACCTTGACTGTCCGCCGGTGCCCAGAGCCATCCCAGTAACTGAAGGTGATCTCAATTTCCTCGCCTACAAAGCAGAATTGCCACTTAGTCTCCAGAACCATGAGTTTCCAGCCCCTGAAAGCTCCCTGGGGCTTAGCCTCCAGCCCAGGGCTCTCACTGGCCCAGCACCCCAGGTTGGGCCAGGCGGGTCCCACTTGGTGAGCACTCACTCTTTTTGTTTGTTTGTTATCCTCAGCTGAGGATATTTTCCATTGATTTTTAGAGAGAGTAGAAGGGAGGGGGAGAGGCACATAGGGAAACATCAATGTGAGAGAGACACATCGATTGGTTGCCTCCCACATGTGCCCTCACCGGGGCTGGGGATTGGGGATCTAGCCTGAACGGAAGTACATGCCTTTGACCGGAAATGACCCCCCAATCCTTCAGTTCCTGGGCTGATGCTCTATCAACCGAGCCAAACCAGCTAGAGCGTGAGCACTCACTCTTGATCTTCTCCTGCTTGGCTTCCCACTCTTGCCGAAGCTCCTCCCGGAGCCGATTCTCCTCCTCCTGGGAGAGGAGAGGGACACAGGGAGGATGCCCCAGGCTGCTCAGAGGGCATGCAGGGGCCCACTCCCTGAGCAAAAGCGTCTGCCAAGGTCAGGGCCAGGGCTGGGGTCAGGCTGCATGTACCTCGCGGTCGCGGTCGGGCAAAAAGCTTGTGTCCACATCTGGGTTCTTCCCCAATTTCCTCTTCTTTGTGGGGATCTCTGGAGCCAAAAAATAAACACAGAGGTCAGCTGCACGATGGGTCCTGGACCTTTGGCGCTCGGGCCCCAGCTCAAACGCCACCTCCTTGGAGGCTTCCTAGACCACCGTGGCTGGGACACATTGCCCTCTGCTCCCAGCCACAGCAGCCTGCACTGGGCCTACAGGTTCCACATGCATATGCACACACATGCGCATGCACATATACATGTACTGTGTTCTTGTTCCATCAGCTGTGACCTGATGGCATTTGGGCCAGTGTCTGAGGGAGCAAAGGCTCCATTGCATTGGATGGGTAGGGCAGTGGGTGCTTGGGGGAGGGTCCCCTCTGTCACAGTCACACATCTTTTATTTTATTTTTTATTTTTTAAAAATATTTTTAATTGATATTTTACAGAGAGGAAGGGAGAGATAGAGAGCTAGAAACGTCGATGAGAGAGAAACATCGACCAGCTGCCTCTTGCACACTCCCTACCGGTGATGTACCTGCAACCAATGTACATGCCCTTGACCGGAATCGAACCCGGGACCTTTCAGTCCGCAGACCGACACTCTACCACTGAGCCAAACCGGTTTTGGCCACACATCTTTTTTTTTTAATTTATTTTTTTGAGAGAATGAGAGAGAGGAAGGGAGAGGGGAAAAAGAGAGAAAGAGAGAGAAACATTGATTTGTTATTCCACTTATTTATGCATTCATTAGTTGATTCTTTTTTTAAAATATTTTTATTGATTTCAGAAAGGAAGGGAGAGACAGAAACATCAATGGTAAGAGAGAATCATTGATTGACAGCCTCCTGCATGCCCCACATTGATGATCAAGCCTGAAACCTGGGCATGTGCCCTGACCAGCAATCAGAGTGTGACCTCCTGGTTCATAGGTCGACACTCAACCACTGAGCCATGCCAGCTGGGCCATTGGTTGATTCTGGTATGTGCCCTGATGGGGCACTGAGCCCACAAGCTTTGTGTATTGAGATATCACTCTAACCAACTGAGCTACCTGGCCAGGTCCCACAGCCACATATCTGTTGTCTCATCTAATCCTCACAAAAGCCCCAAAGTGCATGATGTCCCATTTTCCCATTCACAGCCAACTGGGAGAAGGGAAGGAAAGGCCAGCCTTGCCAATATCCTGGACGCTGGGACTCAGATTCCCCAACTGGGACGTGAACTAAAATGGTGGTTCCTCAACCTGCTGGTCTTAGCACCCTTGACACTCTTACAAGAGTGTCATAGTTCTGGTTCATAGGCCAACGCTCAAATAACTGAGCCACACCGCCAAGGGCAACAGTGCTCTGCTTTGGTCCCTCTGTCTTGACCCTGGCCTGGCATGGAACAGGTGCTGGACACATGGGGCCCCCAAGCTTTGTCCTTGTTCCCCAGCCTTTCCAAGTTGTCCCTACAGCCCCTCATTTCCTCAGCTGAGACCTGCACTGCCCCATAAGTAGCCACTGAATTTCCGTGGCTGTCAATTTACAATGAAATTAATCAAACACAATTTAACAACTTAGTGCCCCAGTCACACAAGCCACATGCTTAGTGGCCACCTAGCAGCACAGACATTCCCATCTATACTAATAAAAGACTAGGTGGTCCACGAGCCCTAGCGTGCGATGCTGCCACAAAGATGGCCACCATAAGATGGCCGCATGCACAGCAGAGGTGGGGCCTGGCAGCCACTCAGCGCAGGGAGGCCTGGGGATTCCGTGGCTCTGTGTGGTGTGGAGAAGGCCGGTCCCGGCGGAGGAGGCAGGCCATGGCAGGGGAGGGCAGTTGGGGGTGATCGGGTCAGCAGGAGAGGGCAGTTGGGGGCCATCAGGCTGACAGGGGAGGGCAGTTGGGGGCAATTGGTCTGGCAGGGGAGAGCAGTTAGGGGCAATCCAGCCAGCAGAGGGGCAGTTACGGGGCGGTCAGGTTGGCAGGTAGAAGCAGTTAGGGGCAATCAGGCAGGCAGGCAGGCAAGCAGTTAGGAGGCAGTGGTCCCAGATTGTGAGAGGGATGTCCATCTGCTGGTTTAGGCCAGATCCCACAGGGATGCTTGAGGGCTCCCAGATTGGAGAAGGTGCAGGCCAGACTGAGGGACAAACACCCCCCCCCATGCATAAATTTCGTGCACCGGGCCTCTAGTCATCACAGAAAGTTCTACCTGCCAGCCTGATCTAGACCATTCTCTCCTGTCCTTGGTCCATCCTTCATGGTACCTACAGCAGCTTGCTCTGGCAGGGTCTCCCACGGAAGACCCCATGCCCCTGTATAGCGCTCACACGACTGGCTCTGTCTCAATGCCATTGAAGGCAAGGCCCCACCGCAACTCAGCTTTTTAAAAAATATTTTAAAATATATATTTTAAGCTAAAACCGGTTTGGCTCAGTGGATAGAGCGTCAACCTGTGGACTGAAGGGTCCCAGGTTCGATTCCGGTCAAGGGCATGTACCTTGGTTGTGAGTACATCCCTAGTAGAGGGTGTGCAAGACGCCGCTGATCAATGTTTCTGTCTCATCGATGTTTCTAACTCTCTATCACTCTCTTTTCCTCTCTGTAAAAAATCAATGAAGCCGAAACCGGTTTGGCTCAGTGGATGGAGCGTCAGCCTGGGGACTGAAAGGTCCCAGGTTCGATTCTGGTCAAGGGCATGTACCTTGGTTGTGGGCACATCCCCAGTAGGGGGTGTGCAAGAGGCAGCTAATCGATATTTCTCTCTCATCGATGTTTCTAATTATCTATCCCTCCCTCTTCCTCTCTGTAAAAAATAAATAAAATATATTTTTTAAAAATTAATGAAATGTATTTAAAAAATAAAATATATTTTCAAAATTTATTTCAGAGAGGAAGGGAGAGAGAGAGAAACATCAATGATGAGAATCACTGATCAGCTGCCTCTCGCAGGCCTACAACCCAGGCATGTGCCCTTGACTGGAATTGAACCTGGGACGCTTCAGTCCGCAAGTTGACACTATCCACTGAACAAGCAGGCTGGGGCTCTATACACAGTGCAGACTTGGCCCTTTCTCTCCTGCCCTGGCATGGAAAGTTCGGGACCACAAACACAGCGGGAATGGAGGCTGGGTGGTGGATGTGCTGCTTCACTCTAGAGCAGTGGTCGGCAGACTGTTGACTAATGAATCTGCCAACCACTGCTCTAGAGCTAGAAACCCGGGGCAGGATGCTGCAGGCAGGGCGCCTCCCTGGTGCCCCTCGCCTGCCCTCACCTTCTCTTTCCAACTCCTCCTCATCCATGGTCTCCTCCTCCTCCTCTTCATCCAATTCCTCCTCTTCCTCCAGGGTGAAAGACAGGCTGGAGATCTTCCGCTTGGCCTCCTTCTTGCGCTCCTTCTCTCGCAGCTTCTCCAGCTTCCTGCAAGGCACGGAGAGTCATCCTCACCACATGCTCACCCGAGGCCCCCTCCATGGACCAGAGCCACCTATGGGGCTCAGTGTAGGCCCGTGGGGTACAGACCCTGAGGAGTCCTACTGCCCTGGGTCACTTCAAGTTCATGGGCAGTGCTCTGATTAGGACACAAGGGTCCCTGTTCAAGATGCAGGAGCCAGCATGACCCAATTCCATGCACTAGCTACACCTTGGCACGGGGGCTGCGGGCACAGAGGTCTCACAGCTGCAGCTCCTTCGACTGCTCCTTCTTGGCCAGCTGCTTCTCCCGTTCCTTCACCAGCGCCTCCTGCTTGGCCTTCATGTCATTCAGGGTCACAAGTCCTGGGAGGCCGGGAGACACGGGATGAAGGATCGGCCACCCAGAGCCAGCAAAACAACAGTTTTGGGTCCAGGAGAGGGTGACACGCATGTTTTGCTTACCCACGGTGCTAGACTTGAGCTCTGCCTCCACGGCATCGTAGTGCGCAGAGAACTTCTTGTCGATGTTGGATTTCATGATGTTCTCCTGTAGGGGAGGGAGAAGAGCAGTGAGGGTCACCCACCATGCCACGGTGGACATGGGGACCTGGGTCTGCGTTCCAGTCCCAGATCTGCTCCTGGCCTATAGTGTGACCTTGGCAAAAACATGTTCCCCTGCCGAAACCGGTTTGGCTCAGTGGATAGATCCTCGGCCTGCGAACTGAAGGGTCCCAGGTTCGATTCCAGTCAAGGGCATGTACATTGGTTGTGGGCACATCCCCGGTGGGGGGTGTGCAGGAGGCAGCTGGTTGATGATGTTTCTCTCTCATCAATGTTTCTAGCTCTCTATCCCTCTCCCTTCCTCTCTGTAAAAAATCAATAAAATGTGTGTGTGTGTGTGTGTGTGTGTGTGTGTGTGTGTGTGTATCCCCTTTCCTCAGTGGATGGAACTTTCCACAGGGCTGCCAGGGGCTCTTTCAGTGCTGAGGGAGCTAAATGGGGTTGTTTTCCTGTGACCTCTGAGCTGCTCTGGCTCCTCCAGACCTCCCTTAGGTACCAGAGTTCCCTCAGTACCCTAGATCCATGGGTTCTACCTGCCTTTTTAAGTTTTTTAAATTGATTTTAGAGAGAGGGAGGGAAAGAGAGAGAGAAACATCGATTAGTTGCCTGCTGCATGTGCCCCGACCAGGAATCAAACCCTCAATCTAGGTATGTGCCTTGTCCAGGAATCGAATCGAACCCCCCACATTTTGGTGTACAGGGCAATGCTCCAACCAACTGAGCCACACCAGCCAGGGCCATACCCAGCTTTAATATATATATATATATATATATATATATATATATATATATATACATATATATATGATTATATTAATGATTTCAGGGTAGAAATAGAGAAACATCAATGATGAGAGAGGATCATTGATTGGCTGCCTCCTACACTCCCCACACTGGGGATCAAGCAACCTGGGAATGTGCCCTGACCGTGAATGGAACCGTGACCTCCTGGTTCATAGGTCCATACCCAACCACTGAGCTACACTGCCCAGGCAATACCCAGCTTTTAAGATGAAGCTCTGGAGACCCAAGTCAAGGAGTGACAGGAGAGTGAGGAGTGGCCAAGAGACCTAGTCCCTCGCTGAGCAATATGGCTCCCTCTTAGCTCCAGATGCTGCACCTCTGGCTGGCCAGAGAGTCAGCACTGAGTGGGGCATGAACAGAGGCCTCAGTATAAGGGTTTTTGCTTGGGCCCGGCTTCCATGGTACATAAGGTAGGAGGAGCCTGCTTGCCCCTCATGTCCTGAATTCCAAAAGAAGAGTCTACTGCAAAGGCCCAAAGTGTGTGTGGGGGGGACAGCTCCTTCCTTCCTGACATCCCACTCCTGAAGGCCTTTGTCACCTACTAGCACCCCTGATGCTTGAGCCTACCTTTGTTGCAGGGCAAAGGGCTCTGGAAAGAGCCTCACCAACTGGCGGATTGGCCTGGACCTGCGGGGCCTACCCTTCCTGGCATCCATTGGCTCAGGGCACAGACCTAACTCTCAGGGCAGAGGGGCCAGAGCCAGGATGCTCTGTGCCTGCGAGGGGCTCCCCAATGTGACCAATAACAGAACCACTGCCTGTTGGAGGCTTGTCACAAGCTAGGTCGGCTCAGCTTTCTGGGCCCACTGTCTGCTCTCATCTGAGCAGACAGTCGCCGGCTTGCTTCTAACCCTTGCCGGAGGTCAGCAAGCAAGGGTCTCCCTCCCGGGGTCGCCAGGGACCCCAGGGAGACGGGGGGGGGGGGGGGGGAGTGCGTAGCGCGCATGCTCTGTGGCGGCCCCGCCCAGCCCGCACCTCGGTGATCCGCTGCTTCATCTGCTCCATCTGCTCCCGCTGCTTCTCCCGCTTTTTCATCAGGTGCATGGCGCGGCCCGCCTCGCTCGCAGCGCCCTTGTACTGAGCCATGATGGCAGCGGCAGCGGCGGCAGCAAAGACAGCGACAGTAGCCTGGCAAAGTCTCCGGCAATTGCTGCCTTGCCATCAGCGGACGCCTGCGCGCTGTGACGTAGCCCAGCAGGGACCGCACGGGCGCCCCGCCACGCCCAGAGCAGCGCCAGCCACCCCACCACGTGACCTCCAGAGGCCCACCCCCGCGCACACTCCCTCGGTTCCCAGTCCATTCCTGGACGTTAACCCCAGGCCCCAGGCTGGGTTTCCCGGTCCTACTTCCTCCTGTTTATCCCAAGGCTCAGCACCCCCCCCCAGCCCTCTGAGAACCCCACTTCTCTGATGATCTGGCCCAAGGCCAGACTCCCCCTTGCTGCCCTACCTGAGGCAGCCCATTTCCCCTGCTTCCACCTGTTTGACAGGCATCCAAGACTGGGCCCCAACCCCCCATTTCCCCAGACCTGGGTCCCGTCCGCCTCCTCTTTCTTGACTTGGAGGCGAGGACCCTGCTCCTCTGCTTCAACCCCTCAGGCCAGACCCCTCCCCCAGCTCCTTTCTCACTGACCCCCGGGAAGGTTTGTGTGACCCGGTTCCTCGGCACAGGCCCTGTCAGTTCAGGAGCTAATTCCCTGATGAAGAAAGTGACCTGTTTGTAGCCATCTGGAGCCAACCGAAGCCAGAGTCCCAAACTCACAGGGCCAGCATGACACCCCAGGAGAGCTGAGCCCCTACCCAGTGCCCAGTTTGGGGGAAATAATGCCGAAGATCTGGGCTCAGGTTTCCACACAGTTTTATTGGGAGGTTTTGTTTTCTGTGAAATACACTAGAGAATGGGGAAGGGCACACATTCACTTTGAAAGATAGGGGTTTCCCACCACTAAGGGAAAGGGTGGGGGCAGGGCACACTGGGGGTCTTGATCCATTTTCCCACCTCCTTCGGCGTTGCTCACATTTCTCTCAGGAACAAAGGACACAAATACAAAGACACAAAGAAACAAAAACAGCAAGATGGACCTCCAATGGGGCCACACGCCCAAGCCCTTCCCCACCCCAGGCGCCCAGGTAGCGGGGACTGCTCCACAGCCCTGGACCCAGGCTGCGAGGGGCGGGGCCAGGACTCTCTTCTCAGACAGGGGAGGCGGAAGTTAATAAATTAGAATAAATTAACGGGGAGGGGAGGGATGAAGGATGAAACTTTGTGCTGGGAGGGCCCCTTCTCTCCAACACACAAGAGGTGGAGGGGGGAGGCGGGGGCATCTCCAAAGGCCACTACAGTGGGAGTAAGAGCAGTGGGGGCGGAAGTCAGCTTTTCCTCCGTGTTCTTCCCATTCGGAACAGAAGGATTCGGGGTCGGGGGGAAGAAACACAGACAAGGAGAGGGACCCTCTTTTCCCAGGATAATGAAGGGCCAACAAAGAGGATACTAGCCAACCCCCCGCCCATCTCCCAAACCATCACTAAGATTAAGGATTTGGTCAGTGAATCAATGAGGTGGGTGACAGGAATGTGGTGGGGGAAGCAGAGGATGCTGGAAACGGGGGTGCCCAGCCATGCCCGTCTCCCAAGCCCTGGAGGACAACAGGGGAGGGGCGTCTGGGGCTGGGGGAGGGTCAGCAATCACTGGTCAGCTTCTCCAAAGACATCGTTCTGTTTGCGCTTCATGTTCTCAAAGTCAAAGGCGGAGCCTGCCATGCGCTTGTAGATGTCTTTGATGTCATTGCAGGTTGTCTCAAAGTGTGTGGTGGCATCATAGGAGCAGGAACAGAACACCTGAAAACAGCCAGGGCCGGGGCCCAGGGTGAGCTGGGGAGGGGCCCTGGGCAAGCGGCCAGGGGCTGGGGCCAGGACAGGCTGCTCACCTGGCTCTCAGAACCATCGTCGATGGGCTCATACAAGTCACTGATGGCCACAAACCTGCAGGGCAGATGGAGGGGAGGGGACAGGTCTCACAAACGGCCTGCCCTCCATGGTACTCGTCCCCTAGTCCCCCAGCTCCTTGGCTCCGTTTCCTCCCCGCCCAAGCCCCTCACTTCTGGTCAATGGGCTCCAGTAGCTCCAGGGCCGGCTCAACCTCCTTTTCGGGCTCCGAGGTCTCCACCGTGGTGCTGGCAATGGCGATGTACTTGCCCTGAGCAGCCACGTTGTGTGCGTAGGAGATCATGCACACGTAGATGTCTGTCCGCAGCAAAGCACTCCATTAATGTGAGCACACAAAGGGCTCTCGGGGCTTGGCTCAATCTGGGCCTGCCTGACCGCCCCCCCCATCTCCACATAACAGGCAGCATCCAAGCTGCCACCTTAATGAAGGGGGAAGAGTCCAAGCCACCCAATCCCTAGGGCCCCAAGTCATGGGAACTGTGATGCAGGTCTCTGTTCTTCCGTGGAGGGATCAGGCAGAGCCCCTAGGCTTATGAGGACAGGCAGAGTCTCCCCACAGACAACGCCCTGGAGGAAGTCACATGGAGCTTAGCCCACCTGACTTCCTGTTGACCTGGTTCTGGGGGATGATGATTTGGCAGGAGTTGGCGTCGTTGGTGTTCTTGATGGGGTGGCTGAGGATACAGATGATCCGGATAACCTGGCCAGCCTTCCGCACACGGTCTGGAATGTAGCTGGGATCGCAGATCAGCTGCTTGCATCGGGCCACCTGTGAAAGCACCAGGAGGCCTTGTCCCTACCCGACCCTCCCCTAGGTGGTCATGAAGATGGGCCCACAGCTGGGGCTGGCAGCTCCGGCGGGCAGGGCACGCCTCGGAGCTGTAGCCACTGCCCCTCCTGTATGCAGCAAACAGCGTCATCCTGCATCTCAGGGAGGTACGCCCGCTATGCCCGTCTGGGCGACCCCCTTTGCTGACACTGATCAGGAGCACTCCCTAGACCACTGGCACAGCACATGGGCCTGGAGAGATACCTCTTGCCAACAGGAATGGCTATGTAGACTCCTGGAGCTCCGGTGGCCAACCCAAGGCCCTCAGAGTTGAACAGCAGCAAACCCAGCAGAGCCAGGGTCACTGGGGGAAGAACAAACTCCACCCACACCATCATGACTGCACCCAGGGAAGGCTTACCTCTCCCTCAGACTTCACGCCCACCACCTTGCCATTCTCCATGATGATGTCGTCCACGGGCTTGTTCAGCATATATGTCCCCCCATAGATGGCACTCAATCTATGGTGGGGAGAGTGACAGTGAAGTACCCACCCAGAAGAAACAGGGACCAGTGCCACTGCACCCTCCCCGCACCAGCCCTGGGGTACAGAGGGGGCCGCCCCAAGCAGGCAGAGCTCAGGAGACCCAATGGTTCCACCCAGATCTGTCATCCAGAATATCCTGTAGAGGGCTAGTGTAAGGGTGGCATGAGGGCATAGCTCCTCACGGAAGTGGTCTGAGGAACAAATCTAAGGGCTCTGGACAAGCCCTGACTCAAGGTTCCAAGGACCCCGGCCCAGTCCTCCCACTACCTGACAGGCAGGAGCCAAGCAAGCCCCATCCGCAGTGGCCTGCCCCTCCAACTCTGCACTCCAACGCATTGCTGCGGCCCCCTGGCACCCAAGGGGGATGCAAAGCCAATGAAGACCAAGAGGGTATAAAGTACAGGCTGCTAGGAAAATGCTCAAGGGGCCATTCCCATTCTTAGCCGAAGTCCCGTTCAGTACTGCCAACTCTCACCTTGCAAAGCCCTGGGGCAGCTCTCCAAGGCCATAGAGTGGGTATAGATACGGGCTCTTGCCATACCGGGCCAGGGACTCGCTGTACAACTTGATGCGGTTGATGGTCTCGAGACAAGGCTGGTCCAAGTAGCTGGGGGGAAGGGGGACAGGGTCAGAAGAAGTGGCTCAGCAGCAGAACCCCCAGCTCACCCCCCAACCCAGGCACCAGGCTAGCATTCCCCGCCCTCGCTGGCCTGGGGAAGCTTATAGGTTAAACACAGGGAAGGAATGGAGAGGCAACAGGTGAGGGTGTGGCTGAGGACAGGAGATGTGCACACTGGACCGAGGGGGCAGCAGGCAGGGGTGGGGAGAGCAGGGCTCAGGCCAGGTGAGGCGCAGGGTGCCATGACAGCGTCCCCTCACTCATCAGTGCGGTAGAGCGCCAGGGCGTGGCCAGTGAAGTCGATGACGTCCTGGCCCAAGTCAAACTTCCGGTAGACATCGCGCATGCTGGTGCTCTGGGGGTCGACGCCCTCAAAGGTCTTGGGATCGTTCTCATCAAAGTTTGCCACAAACACCAGGAACTTGCGGAAGCGCCGTTTCTCAAACATCCCCATCAGATCTGCGGAGACGACGCAAGGAAAGCCTTCCCACCACAGAACGTGAACCGCTCCTTCCCACTGGGCAGGCCAAGGAGGCAGGTTCCCTAGCCCCCAGCTGAGTTATCTTGCTCACTACCATGTGACCTTAGATTAACCCCTCTGGCCTTCTCAGCCTCAGTTTCCCATCTGGAAAGGCTGTGAGGGCCCTCCTGGCTCTGACACTGGAGGATGTCTCACTGCTCAGGTGCAGCCCCTATCAAAAGCTGAAGTCTTGCCCGGCCAGTGTGGCTCAGTGTGGCTGAGCATCTACCTATGAACCAGGAGGTCATGGTTCAATTCCGGGTCAGAGCACATGCCCGGGCTGTGGACTTGATCTCCCGTGGGGGGTGTGCAGGAGGCAGCCAACCTGTGATTCTCTCTCATCATTGCTATTTCTATCTCTCTCTCTGAAATTTTCTTAAAAGGCTGAAGTCTTTCATGGAATCCCCCCTCCACATCCCCTGTGTACATAGATTTCCCTCACAAAGTGTGAGGGACAGCCCAGGGCAGTAGAGAAAAGACAGAGCAAGGGACTTCTGGTTACTGCATGGGGAATGCATGGGGAATGTGACCTTGGGTAGGGGCCGCCCTGTTCTGGATGGCTGCCCCCCCCCCCCAAAGATTCTCTGGCTCAGGGGACCCATACTCACTAGAAGCCAAGGCTTCGGTCTCGGTGGATGGCACTTTGTAGATCTTGCCCCCCTTGTACACAAAGCTGCCTTCCACCACCTTGAAGTCCAAGTAGCGGGTCACTTCCGTATACAGCAACATCTTCACCAGCTGCCCTGCAGGGCGGTGAGGGAAAGTAACGGTATCAGCCTGGCCCCCTCAGAAGCTCTGGCTGCTCTGGCTGCCCCTTCTTTGGAGCCTGACCCCTCTCTGGTTGTCCCAGTCACCCCCCCCCCCCCCCCGCAATACGTCCTGCGTCTCCCTCACCATTGGCCATGAGGAATTTGGGGATCAGATCAACATTCCAGTCTCGGCCCCGGCCCATCGACTCAGGTGGCCCGTCCAGCAACTGAAAACGCTTATACAGCTGTAAGCAGGAAGGAGAGAAAGAGAGGCACCTCTAAGACCACCCCTCCCTCCCCCGCCCCTCCTAAGGAGCTGCTGCGGCGCTCTAAGCAGGAGGTTCACAAGGGATGGGGCTGGGCTCGGGCAGCCTCACCTCCTCCAGGGGGGTGATGGAGGAGCTCTCGCCCCCATAGTAGGGGTTCCGGTCCATGTGCAGCACCTTCTTGCCATTCACAGACATGATGCCCGACAGGATGCACTCCTGCAGAAGGGATGCCAGTTGCTGCGCTCCCGCCTGCCCACATCCCCACCAGCAGCCCTTACTGGTTCCCCGCCCCAGACCGGAGAGGACAGCAAAGCTAGGACAGCTCCTCTCACCATCACCAGCACCGCCGCCACCACCCCCTGCTGGCCGAGTGGCCTAACAGGAGGGGGCAACGGTTTGAGCTGACCACAGTCTCCTTTATAACCTTGCAGGGCAGAGAGGGAAAGAAAGAACGGGGGCATAGCAGGGGAGGGGGTCCAGCAGACACGAGGATGGTCAATTCAGCAACTCCCACGCCAAGAGGGGCATCTACCTACACCAGCTCTCTACCCAGAGCTGTGAGGAAAGACAGATAGGATACAATGAGCCCCAGGGGAGACCCAGCTGGGTGGACCCCCCGGGAGGGAAGTGAAGAAAGGCTTAGCGTGGCCCGGGAATCGCAGACCCCACCCTGGGCTGCTGGGTCCTCCAAGTGGCCCCTGACCCCGGAGTCTTGCCACCAGGGGAGGGGCTCCTGCGCCACGACCCAGGGAAATGTCTCTCGGAGGAGCGGTCCAACGGGGTTTGAGGGAAGGGGGGAGATAAACACCCCCACCATTCGCTGTCACTGTCACTAACCCAAAGACAAAGGCTGCAGACACTAGTCAGCCTGAGGTATCCATGGGAAACTGGAGGGGGGGGGGCGGATAGGAGGAGTAGCGGGAACGTGGCCACTGCCCCCACAACTGCTCCTTCTGGAACATTCCCTGGGTCCCCAGGCCCCATAAAAAGCCGAGAAGGCAAGATGAGGGTCCACCCTGGCCGAGGGCCCCTGACCCAAGGTCCTTGTATTTCATCCTCATCAGATTAGCGCGAGATGACAGGGGATGCTGAACGGGCCGGTGTCGGGGCGAGGGGCTCTGGGGGTGTAGGGCTGAGTGGGGGCGTATAGGGCGGGGGGCTCTGGGGAGTACAGGGTCCAGTTGGGGTGTAGGCTGGGATGGGGAGGGCAGAAGGGGACGGCTGTCGGGGCCCGGGCAGTTGAGGGGGCAGGAAAAACGGGGGCCGTTTCTTAGAGACGGAGCCACGGCAGTGGGTAGAGGCGACATCGTGGGGATGGGCACGGGGCTGTTTTTTGGGGGGACCCGAGAGCCAACCGGGGTGGGCAGCGCCGCTGATGGCAGTGACAGGATGGGGTGGGGGCGGCAGCACTGCGGGAAGGATGGGGCGATGCGGGCTCCGGGCGCCCGGGGCCGTACTTACGGTGAGGCCGGTGCCCAGCACGATCACATCGTATTCTTCATCCATGGTCAGGCCTCGGTGCCAGCGCCGCGGGCTCCTCCTCCTGCTTCACCACAGCCGCCGCCGCTGCCGCCGCACTGGACCAAAGATGGCGGCGCGTCAGCCGCCCCCCCCCCCCCCGCCTCCGATCCCTCCGCCACGTCAAAGAGTCCGTCTCTCCCCACGCTCCGCCGCGCGCGGCCGGGGCCACCGCCTCCCCGGTTCACCTCCCGGGAGGGCTGCCAGTGCCCTGGCCTGGGCACCAGCGCAGGCTCCGCGGGGCGGCGCGCCGCTCACCCAAAACCCCGAAGGGAGGGGAGCGGGGCGGGGCGGGCGGGGCCGCCGGTGGCGGTGCTGCGACCGAGGATGGGGATCAGTGCGCGGGAGCCGGGGCGCCGGCCCCGCCCTTTGGGATGCTCGGAGCGGTCCAGGCACACGCCCCTGCAGCAGCCCGGCGGCCCCAGGGGGACTTGAGGGCTGCCATTGTCACAGCTGTCATTTCCAGGCTCTGATCGCCCTGGCCCTTCCTGCCGGTGCACCGCAGCCCCCTCCCTACACTAGCTACTTGGGGGTCCAGCTTGCTAAAGACCCTCTGGACCTCCCTCCCGGGCTCCCCCGCAGACTGAGGACCCCCGCAGCCCTTCCCGCCTCCCCGCTGGGCCTCACTTGGCCACGGCTACACCTGGGCGCCTCCCCGGAAGCCCTCAGCCAAGCACGTCCCGCATATCCAGCGCAGAAATGAGCGACAGGAGGCCGAAGCATGGTGACCCATCTTTTTTTTATTATTATTAGGAAGGAAACCCACCAAGCTTGCCAGAAACCCAGTGAGCGCACCCAGCCCACCTGCCGTGGAGGTCCCTTCCTTCTCAGGCCACAAGAATAAACCCGTGTACTGTTTATGGTTAAGCACATCACCAAAGACAACACTAGCCAAGCAGGACGGTTAAATGGTACTTTCACCCACCCACCCCCGACTCAGGGAGTATCCAGCTCCTGGCTGCTGCAGGGAACCCCATAAAGCACTGGCTACACAAAAAGCACTATCAACAGCAAGGGGTGAAGGTGGAGATATGAAATAAATAAGGAAAGAGGGGGGAAGAGAGAGAGGCTCTGGAATTCATGTCCCCTCCCTTTATAATCACCAACCCTGGGAGATTTGTCTACTGTCTACGCAGAATATATACACCTGTTGATATAGATGGGGGGGGGAGGGCAGCCCGAGGGAAGCCCCTCAGTGGGTTGAATAGGAGCAAAACAGGCTGAGGGGAGTTGGGGGTTCATGCTACGGTAGGAAGAGAAGGAAGTCCTTCGGTCCAGCATGCCTTGAGGTGAGAAAGTGACAACCTGGACACCATCACACCCTTAACCCCCAGTGGGCACAAGGTCACACAATCTGGGTCAAAGTGATGGTGGGGCCCTTGTGGTCGTCAAAGCGGTCCATGGTCTTGAGGCTGAGGATCATGTGCAGGCCGTAGGTGAAGATGAAAAGCATGAACAAGGAGGTGAGCAGCCCCATCCAGATGGCCGGGGAGAAGAAGCCCGCACAGTCGGTGGCATAGGAGAACTGCTCGCCAGTCACGTTGAAGGCCTGGATCTGGGGGACAGAAAGGACAGCGTGGCCCCACGGAGAGGGAGGCCCAGTAAGGTTTGAGGTTCCCAAGTTAGTGGGAAGGGAGCATCGTGGGGACAGGGCTCTCAACTACATTCCTGAGTGCCAAACCTGGCATGGCTCAGTGGTTGAGCATTGACCTATGAACCAGGAGGTCATGGTTCGATTCTTGGTCAAGGCATATGCCCAGGTTGTGGGCTCGATCCCCATTGTGGGGCGTGCAGGAGGCAGCCGATCAATGATTCTCTCTCATCATTGATGTTTCTCTCTCTCTCTCTCCCTTTCTCTATGAAATCAATAAGAATATATTTTAGCCGAAACCGGTTTGGCTCAGCGGTAGAGCGTCGGTCTGCGGACTGAAAGGTCCCGGGTTCGATTCTGATCAAGGGCATGTACATTGGTTGTGGGCACGTCCCCAGTAGGGGGTGTGCAAGAGGCAGCTGGTCGATGTTTCTCTCTCATCGACGTTTCTAGCTCTCTATCTCTCTCCCTTCCTCTCTGTAAAATATCAATAAAATATATATATTTTAAAAGAATATATAATATTATATATATATATATATATATATATATATATATATATATATTTTAGAGGCTCAGTGCACGAATTCGTGCACAAGTTGGGTCTGGCTGGCCTGCCTCCATCAGAGCTGATTGGGTTAGCTGAGGGGCTGCAAGGTTAGTGGGCTGGCCCTGCCCCCCCCCAACTCCCGGTTGAGGGGACAATTTGCATATTAGCCTTTTATTATATAGGATTATTAGCCTTTTATTATATATATAAATTTTTTAAAGACTTTAGGCCTCTGCTTCCTCCCCTCTATACAGACCCTGCTCCTTCCAGGCTGGGCTCCTCCCCGCTTCCTACCTGGAAATCCTCAAGCGTCATCTGCCAGAGAAAGGGCTGCGTGTCGGGCACAAGGATATTGCCCTTGCTGCTAAGGCTGCTGACGTACTGGCAGTGGAAGGAGTAGATGCTGGGCCCTGTGATCTGGGAGACGTTGAAGTAGGCTACAGAGCCATTGCTGTGGATTTCCAGGCGCTCCATGGTAAACCAGTGCCGGGCCGACACTGGATAGAAGCGGTTCACCAGAGTGAACCTGGGGGAGACCGCAGGGGTGTCAGGTAGCTGAGGAAGCCGGAGCCACACCAGCCCACCCACTCCTCCGCCGCCCCTCGGACTCACTTAAATGTCACTGTGGCATCAAAGAGTTGTTCATAGGTCAGCGAAAGCCTGTAGGGCCAGAGTGAGAGGCAAGTCAGGCTCTGAAAGGGCCTTGAGCATCTCAGACCACGCTGCTCAAGTCTGCTCCTACGTAAGCTGCCTGGGTCCTTGCAGCCACCTGAAGAGGCAATGCCCCCATTTGACAGATAGGAACACTGAGACCCTGTCACATTCTAGGACAGGAACCAGCATGCGGGTCCCCCACCCCCAGCTGAGGGCTCCTTCCTCTGGCTCCCCTGAACCCACTGCCCCTCCTTCTTTAAGACCCCCCCCCCCTTAGGGTTGTTGAGGTGCCCAGGTTGGGTTTTGGGAGTGGGGGCGATCTCTCTCACTGCACAGGGAAGGCATGGGGGCCCCAGAATTTGCTCGGGCATGGTATGCACCATAGTGCCATCGCCTTGAGGCCGCTCAAGGGGGAGGTGTCAGGTTCCTAGGTGACTGGGGAGTAGTAACAGCCAAGGTCACAGTCAAGGACTAGAAGGCATGGGGGAGCAGAATTCTGAGCAACCCCCACTTCAAGGGCCCTCCAATAGCACCCCCCCACCCCCCGCAGCATTCCCATGGTGCACACGCACCACCAGCACATACACCACCCAAAGTGACGGGCCCTTTGCCCTCACCTGGCAACGGAGTCATTCCAGAAGGAGCCGGTCATATTGAGAGACGGGTTGTCAAAGGTCCTGGCGGTCAGGTCTTCCCAGCTGTCCCTATAAGCCACTGAGAAGTTCTGGGCCCAGAACAGGATCCGAGGGGCAGTATCGTTATAACTCACAGGGGGATGAATCACAACGGACACGGGCTGTTTGGGCGTTGTTTGCAGCAGCTGCCGACCTAGCCCCCCGGCCACCAGGGCTGCATCGCGGGCCACCTGCAGAGACAGCCCACAAGCCTTCTCTCAGCGGCCCTGGGAGGGGGCCCAGACCAAGTGGCCTGCCCTCGCTGTCCCTCTCCACCATCTGTGGTCCCACCGGTCACACTCAGAGGCCTTTCCTCCGGGAAGCTTTCTCCAACTGGCCCCTACACCTCTGGGATGGTCCTAGTCCCACCAATTAGGGAACATCTGAATTAATTGAGCATTTGCCAGCCCGTAAGACTGGCAGGGCGTTCAGAAAGCTGCACCTGGCAGGAGCAAGCAGGTTGGTATTCGTCCCCCCTGACATGGGCCCAGGGGAGAAGCTGGCCCCCACTGAGGCCATCGGAGCCACACCCCCCTCCAGGCCCACGCACCACGTGGCCTCTACCCCCACCCCCCACAGCCCCTGCGGCGGGGCACATACCCTGGAAGGGCGGACCGCTGTGAGGGCCGCTGTGTACGGGACATCTTCCGACTTGAGCATGCGCAGCACCTGCCCAATGACCTCATCTGAGGGGCGACGGGGAGAGCAGAGAACCAGGTCACAGGAGCACGCCTAGAGCAACGCTTCCCACCGCCTCTCACCAAGGTGGCGACCACCAGGGGTCTGACTGTGACGTCCCCCCACCCCCGGAAACTAACTGAGACCCGCCCCCCCATGAGTCAGTCGGCTCCCGTCAGCCTTCAATAGTGTCTTCAGTGTCCATTCAGGGTCCCTGACAGCAGCTGCTGTTCATCCTGCCCCACCCCCAGTCTCCCCTGGGCCACCTGTGGCCTCCCTAATGCCCAGGCCTAACTAAAGGGAATGAAGAGCTGAGACCGGTTTGGCTCAGTGGATAGAGCGTCGGCCTGCAGACTGAAAGGTCCCGGGTTTGATTCCAGTCAAGGGCATGTACCTTGGTTACAGGCACATCCCCTGTAGGGGTGGTGCAAGAGGCAGCTGATCGATGGTTCTCTCTCATCGATGTTTCCAACTCTCTATCCCTCTCTCTTCCTCTCTGTAAAAAATCAATAAAACATATTAAAAAATAAAAATTAAAAAAAATAAAGGGAATGAAGAAACACAAAGATATATGCAACTTCGAACACACCCGGTGGAAGGTTTCCAGTGACCTTTCCGATGGGAATGACTGAGTGTCCGTTATAGCAAAAAGATGACAAGTGATGCCTGGCCAGTGTGGCTCAGTGGTTGGGCATCGACCTATGAAGCAGGAGGTCAAGGTTCGATTCCCGGTCAGGGCACATGCCTGGGTTGCGGGTTCGATCCCCAGTGTGGGGCATACAGGAGGCAGCTGATCAATGATTCGCTCTCATCACTTATGTTTCTATCTCTCTCTCCCTTACGCTCTGAAATCAATACAGAAAGATAAAAAAAAAAGAAGAAGACAAGTGATCAGAACTGATTTTTGAAATGCTGCTGGTCTCTTAAACCCACACCAAAGGATTCAGGCTGCCTCAGTGGAAACTGGCTGCCAGGCTCCCACATAGAGGACTCTCAGACATCCCCAATCTCCACGAGGCCCAGGCCCAGCGGATGAGGCCCGAGGGCCAGCATTTCCTTGATCAGCTGCCAGCTGCTCCAAGAAGCAGGAAGCCACGCTGGGGGTGAGGAGGAGCCGAGGAGCTGAGGCCCACTCTGCAGGGAGGGCTGGGGGGGCTGGAGAACGTGCCCCCTCCCTGACCCACTCACCATTGCCTGTGAGGACTTCCCGTGGTGCCATCAGACCCGAGCTATGGAAAAGACAGAGCGTTAGAGCCCCACAGTCCAAATAGCTCCCCGCCATCCCCAGCCACGCCCCTAGTGTGTCCTCCACTCAATGCCAGCAACCTTCCCCATGAGCCCCACCCGCCTAGCACTCTAGCCGGGGATCTGAGAGCCACCCTCCCTCCATATCTTTTTTAAAAATATATATACTTTCATTGATTTCAGAGAGGAAGAGGGGGAGAGAAAAACATCAATGATGAGAGAGAATCATTGAACAGCTGCCTACTGTACATCCCACACTGGGGATGGAGCCCGCAACCCGGGCATGTGCCCTGATCAGGAATGGAACTGTGATCTCCTGGTTTCCGGGTGGATGCTCCACCACTGAGCCACACCGGCTGGGATCTCTACATTTTTGATCACCTCAAGGCTCTGCCTGGAACCCCTTGCCCCTCCCCCACCCTCCACTTCCCAGTCCCACTCCTGTCCCTGCTACCTGCTGTGTGAACGGGTCCTGGCTAGGCGAGTTGGCTCCCTACCACCAGAGCCAACGTCCACCATGTCTCTGGAGGCCCGCGGGGCCCAGTTCAGAGCAGGGCACTGACTTGTGAATCAGAGGCCCTTCCAGTCTCTTCTGGCGATACAGGGCGCCTTCCGGAAGGGCTTCAGGGTCCTGACCGGAAGGACTGTCATCGTTGACTGGGTCGTGCTACCGGAGCCCAGCGCCTTGGGCTGGAGGCCGGGCCATACCTGGCTGTGTAGGGCAAGCGGATGAGCAGCAGGGCCGGGAGGCTGGCATTGAGCTTTAGCTCCCGAAGGGTGGCTAGGTCCACGTGCAAGGGGCTGGCCCCCAGCTTCTCCTGCAGGTACGTGGTCAGAGTGCTGACTGCATACCAGTCAACAGCAGGAAGCACAAGAGAGGAGGGCGCCAGGTCCAGGGCATTCTGGGGACAAAGGAGACGTGGAGGGTGAGTTAGCAAAAGGGACCTGGCCTCAGCCAGCCCCTCACACCGCTCTGGCAGCCCTCCCCTGCAAGCCACACCCACACCCACACCCACACCCACACCCACACCCACACCCACACCCACACCCACACCCACACCCACACCCACAGGAGGGAGTCTCATTCAGCGTCAGAAAGACAATGGCCCGCACCCCTGGCCCCTGACACGCATGCCTTTCTACCCCCAAAGCCAGCAGCCCTGGTTCCTAAGGAAACAGGTTGTGTGTGGTTTTTTTTGTTTGTTTGTTTTTTGTATTTTGTTTTTTGGTTACCCCTCACCGGAGAATATTTTTCCATTGACTTTTAGAGAGTGGAAAGGATTGGGAGAGACAGAGAGAAACATCGATGGGAGAGATACACATAGATTGGTTGCCTCCCGCATGGGCCAGGGATTGAACCTGCAACCAAGGTACGTGCCCTTGACTACAATCGAACCCAGGACCCTTCAGTCCATGGTCCGGAGCTTTATCCATTGAGCCAAACCAGGTAGGATGTTTTTAATGGTTTTTTTTACTCTTTTTTTTTAATTCTCACCTGAGGAATGAGGATATTTTTTCCCCATTGATTTTTAGAGAGAATGGAAGGGAGAGAGTAGGGAGGGAGAGAGAGAGAGAGAGATGTAGAAAGAGACACATCAATTGGTTGCTTCTTGCACACGCCCCGATGGGGTGGGGATTGAACCTGCAACCAGGTACATGCCCTTGACTGGGAATCGAACCCGCAACCCTCTGGTGTGCAGGCTGACACTCTAGCCACTGAGCCATGCCAGCCAGGGCTGTTTTTTGTTTGTTTGTTTTATTTTTGAGAGAGAGGAAGGGAGAGGGATAGAGAGATAGAAACATCAATTAGAGAGGATCACTGATCAGCTGTCTCAAGCACGCCCCACACTGAGGTTCAGGAAACAGTTCTTTATTGGGCTGTGGGGTGGGGGGTGGGACAGCCCCCATGCGCGCAGCTGGGAGAGGACTCTTACCTCCAGGTTAGAAAAGGTGCTGTCCTGCTTGTTTCCAAACACACCACCATATGCCGTGAAGTCCTCGATGCTCAGCTAGTAGGGAAGCAGGAAAGACAGCCTCAGAAGTGGCCAGGGCAGGGGGCAGACCCCTTCCCCGTACATTTGCAGGGCCAGCAAAATCTCACTTAAGAGTCAGATTTAGTCTGGTCAGAAAAGCAAGCAAGGGCAAGTTTGGGGTGGGGGGTTGGGGATAGAAGGTTCTTTCATATATTAGAGGCCCAGTGCACAAAATTTGTGCACTTGGTGGGAGTCGCTCAGTCCAGCCTGTGCCCTCTCAGCCCGGGAGCCCTTGGGGGACGTCCGACTGCTGGCTTAGGCCTGCTCCCCACAGCGACCGAAGTGCGAGCATCTCAGCTGACATCTGGGCCCTGGGCAGCACCTGGGCCCTCAGGCCCCCATGCGCCCTCCTCCACCTAAGTCACAATGTCCAAGTCCCCACACAAAGATGCGGTGAGTGCGGCTGGATGCCATGGGCCGGGGCACAGCATGGGCCTCTCACGGAAGCCAGGCGGGCAGTGCACTCTCTCCCGGCTGGCCTCGCAGACTGGCCTCTGTGCAAACCCACTGGGAACCCAACAGGCCCCTGTGGTCCCAGTGGCTGCAGCCCAGCTCACCTGGAACAGGCGGCACAGGTGTAGAGCAGGCTCCTCATGGGTGCCCAGCACCTGGGGCGTGCGAGCCCTGGCATCCAGGGGGAGGGCAGCAGGGGGAGTGAAAGCCAGCTCAGCGGACACCCTGCATTCTCACCATATCTCCTCTGTCCCTGTCCCTGTCACCCCCACACCAACACCAGACATGTTCTGTGCTGACCCCTGGTGGTCAGCACACATCACAGTGAGCAGTCCAACTCCCAGTATCCTGGTCCAACTCCTGGTCGAATGACCATCCAAGGGGGCAATATGCATATTAGGCTTTTATTATATAGGATATATATATGTATATTTTTAATTCTCAACTGAGGATATTTTTCCATTGAGATTTTTAAAAAATATATATTTTATTGATTTCAGAGAAGAAGGAAGAGGGAGAGAGAGATAGAAACATCAATGATAAAAGAATCACTGATCAGCTGCCTCCTGCACACCCTCTACTGGGGATCGAGCCTGCAACCAGGGTATGTATCCTTGCCAGGAATTGAACCTGGGACCCTTCAGTGGGCAGGCCAATGTTCTATCAACTAGGGCGAGTTTTTGTTGTTGTTTTTTTTCAAAAGAGAGTGAAAGAGAGAGGGAAAGACAGAGAGAAACATCAATGTGTGAGAAACATATCGATTGGTTGCCTCCTACATTTGCCCAGACCTGGACCTGCCCCGGGGAGTAGCCTGCAACCATACTACGTGCCCTTGACCAAAACCGAACATGGGACCCTTTGGTCCACAGGCTGACACTCTATCCACTGAGCCCAACCGGCTAGGACTCTTAGAAGTTTAAGTTTTAAAAATTTGGCGCTCGAAAGAAATTTCAATCGTTGAACTGTTGATATTTGGCTCTGTTACTAATGAGTTTGCCGACCACTGGGATAGGGCTCTTTCTTTTCTGTAGCACCCTCCTGGCAGGGTGAGGGTGAGAAAACGTGAAAGGCAGTCACGGGGTTGGGAGGATCTGTGCGGGCAGCTGACTTGTGGTAACTTCAGGAGTCAGAGTCAGCTGCCGGCCTTCGACAACAGGAACTGGGTAGGGAAAAGGGAAGCTAGGGGAGGAGTTGGGGCAGTTAGAAGCATTTTCTGCATGCCCACCGCCCTCAAGGGAAGTAAAAAAAAAAAAAAAAAAAAGGAGAACCTGCATACCAGTTGCAACAGCTAGAACCAACAGGATTTTTAAAAAATACATTTTTCATTTCACAGAGGAAGGGAGAGGGAGAGAGAGAGAAACATCAATGATGAGAATCATCGATCGGCTGCCTCCTGCACACCTCCCCATTGGGGATGGAGCCCGCAACCTGGGCAAGTGCCCTGACCAGCAATCGAACCATGACCTCCTGGTTCATAGGTTGATGCTCACCCATTGAGCCATACTGGCTGGGCATGGATGGCACCTTTTGTAAAGGCGTGTGAGAAGTTCCCCTCCTCACCTGGTTTTGGTGGAAGGGGAGAAACAGGTGACGATTTCGAACATGCTGGAGAAAGCACTGAAGTCTTCCGAGGCCTCCAGACCACAGCAACCAGACACACGTCCCTTTTCCTCTCCAACCTAGAGACGTCCTTCAACTCCTTCCCCTCCACCCCAACGCCCAGCTTTCTCCGGCTTTTCCCATCAGGCCCGGAGGCGATCTTAATCAGCTTCTGTTTAGTATACACGCTGGGCCAGCTACCTCTCCCTCCTGGGCAGGAATCCTGACCTTGTTTGGACTCCTGGGCTCTCCTTTGGACAGCCCAGAAACCACCACTCTCTTCCTCCTCCTGCTTTGAAATCACCCGAGGCCTCCTGTCACGTTTAGAACTGCAACCAACCTTTTTCCTCCTCATCTCCTGGCTACCTGCCTAACCATCCCCTCCCGCTTACTCTCACTCACTACGGTATACTCCAGCGACAGCAGCTCTTCCCTCTGGCCCAGGGCCTTAGCACATGCTGTACCTTCTTCCAGGAATACCCTCCGCTGCGGCTCAGTAGGGACCTCCATTCAGGTCTCGGCTCAGTGAGCCTTGCCCAGTCAGCTTTCCCTTCAATAGGCTTGCCAGGCCCTCTGGCAATGATTGGCTGCATTTGTGCACACCACAATAGGGTCAGCCTGTGTCTTTCTTCTCTAAACACAATAGCACTGACAGTATGGCATATTGTAAGAACTCAGCATTGACTTGTCATGCTCACGCGGCTATCAGCTTCCTCAGGGTAGGGGCTCGGGGTATTCTGCTCATTGCTATGTCCCCAACACTTAGTAACTGACCCACAGTAGACAGTTCGTATTTGCTAACTGGGTGAAGGCCATCAGACAGGGATCCAGTGAGGTGCGTTCCGTGGATTTTAAGAATTGCTCCTGCCGAAACCGGTTTGGCTCAGTGGATAGAGCGTCGGTCTGCGGACTTGAAGGGTCCCAGGTTCGATTCCGGTCAAGGGCATGTACATTGGTTGAGGGCACATCTCCGGTAGGGGGTGTGCAAGAGGCAGCTGGTCGATGTTTCTCTCTCATCGACATTTCTAGCTCTCTATCTCTCTCCCTTCCTCTCTGTAAAATATCAATAAAAAATATTTTTTTTTTAAAGAATTGCTCCTCACAATTCTTATGAGGCGGTATCTGAACTTCACAGATGCAGAAACCGGCATTGGGCGGTAAGTGGTAGAACTAGAATCGAGTTCCAGTCTGACGACATTATTTACCGCCTTCTGGAAGGAGTACAGGAGAGCATGCCCGCCACAGGCTACCCACAGAGTGATGGAGCAACACCATGAGGGGAATGAACCATACAAGGAAGGCACAAGCAGAAGCTCCACAACTTCCCAAACGCCAGACCTACACTGCCCTAGAGTCTTTTCATGGGCTGAATGCCTGGTTGGAGGGCAGAGAGATCTGGAAGGGAGGGAGCACAAACCCAGTTGTGAGCACAAACTGGCCTGGGGACGGGGGGGGGGGGGGGGGGGAGCGCAGGTAGGGTTCTGACAGACTCAGGCTGGAACCAACTGTGGTGTGCACAACCCAGCCAATCACTGCACCTCTACAAGCCTTAGTTTCCTTGGTAGTAAAACCAAGACAATGACATCAGCTTAGCACAATGCCCACGAAGCACTCAGTAAGCGGTCATTTTTCCCCCCCTCTCTATTATGATCATTACCACTAGAATCACAACTCGGCCACCCATTAGCTGTGTGACCTTGAGCCAGTCACTTCCCCTCCTTGGGCATCAGTCTTGTCATCCGCCAACAGTCATTCCCACCCTGTAGAGTAGGTCAGACAAGTTCATGGTACTCTGTGGACTTCCGGCCTCTGACCACTCTCTCCCCCCAATCAAGTTGGTGCCATTTCTGGGCCCTCACTCTAGTCCCACTGAACCTTCTCCCACGGGCCTTCCCAAGAGAGGAGCCACACCTCCCAGCAGTTGGGACAAGGTCACTGAAGCTTCCCATGGGGAATGGGGTCTCCTTATCCTGCGGGGAGGGGCCTGCCTGCCTCCCGATGACTGAGGGACAGAGGGCTGGGACAGGCGCACCTTGTCCTGCAGGAACAGCAGCACGTTGCGGGGGCCCAGCTCCAGGGCGGGGTCTAAGTAAGTAGAGAGCTGCATGTCGCTGGTGATGTGGCCCTCATGGGTGTCGGCCGCAGGAACCCACAAGTCCCTGTGGGCAGAAAAGGTGCTGTCAGGGGAGGGCGCATGGCTTACGATCCGAAACCCACGGGCTCCCAGTTTGATGTGCGGGTCCCGGAGATCCGATCCGGCCGATTCGCTGTAGGCCGCCAAGCAAGGGACAGCCCCCTCTAGGCCTCGCAGCTTCTCGCCGAGAACAGCCCAGGAGCCAAGCGAGGGCACCCCAACCGCCACGGCGCGCCGCACAGCCCGCCCCAGCCCACCACCCCGCTCACCGATCGCTCGACCACAGCACCAGTGGCACCTGCTGCTCCGCCACCGCCGCCGCCGCCGCCGCCGCCAGCAACAGCGGCAGCCACTTCATCTGACAAAACGCCGGGGCCTTGCCCGTCCCCGCCCGCATCGAGGCCGCCACTGTCGCCGCCATCACAGCTTCAGTCTCCACGGCCTCGGCCACCGGCTGCCGCCGCAGATCAGGTGATCGTTGCCCTCGCCCGAGCTCCGCCCCGCGCCCCCATTGGCCAGGATGCAGGCCTGGGGCCAGGACTTCAAAAGATTGAAGGAAGCGCATGCCACTCACGGCCGCTCCTTTGCCCTGATTGGCCGAGCGCTTCCCACGGCGCGCAGGCTCCTTGTAGGACGGGGGCTGACCGGTGGGAGCTCTGTCAGTTTCCACTACCACTCAGTGGGCACAGCTGGCACTGACAGGATAGGACAGGCGGGGCGGGGCGGGCTCCGCTCCACAGGTCCCCACGCCCAAGGCTTCGCCCAGGTTTCATCTTCTGCTTCAAATTGCAAGCGGTAGTGGAGACCAGGGAGAGTGGAGTGCCCGAGGGGCTGGGTGAGCGGGCTCGGGGGCGCCGCGCCCCTTCCCCATGCTTTGTCCTGAGCATCGCTTCCATCAGGCTGTTCCTGAGTTGTCAAGAGGGGCGATGCTGGCCATTCAGATATGCCCGAGAGACGCCTTGAGATACTTTCTCTGAGTGAGGCGCAACTATGTAGCAGAACTGTGGGGATGATCTCTCCGCACGGGAGTTCCAAAAGTTGCTAAAAAGTGGCAACTGTGCTAGCACTAGTACACATTCAAACTTTCCTTCTGCTCCGCCGGTGGGATACCAGCTTTGGCTGCAGAGGACAGGGGATAACATTGAAAAGGCAAAGCTCTGCCCTAGCTAGTTTGGCTCAGTGGGTAGAGCATCGGCCTGCAGACTAAAAGGTCCTAGGTTCGATTTTAGTCAAGGGCACATGCCTGGGGTTTGGGCTCGATCCCCAGTGTGGGGCGTGCTCGTGGCAGCCGATCAATGATTCTCTCTCGTCATTGATGTTTCTATCTCTCTCTCCCTCTCCCTTCCTCTCTGAAATCAATAAAAATATATTTATTGATTTAAAAAAATATATATTTTTAAAAAATATATTTATATATTTACTTTTAAAAATATATATATTTAAAAAAGAAAAGAAAAGGAAAAGCTCTCCTTGCTGCTCACCTGCATGATTTTCTTCAGTGCCAAGCCTGCCAGTCAGAGTTTTCACCACACTGTCTCCAGCTTTCAGCTCACACAGCAGCCGCGAGTACAAGGGTCCCAGACAACTCTGGTCTGCACCCCAGCGCAGGTCACTGCTTCCCACACCATCTCCTCAGCCCTCAGCCCTGGAAGTGCACATGCCGAAGGTCCTGTGGGGCTGGCCACCCAGAGCCACTCTGGCCAATCAAAGACACTCTGGCCCAAACTGTACACAGAAGTGTGCTGAGCTCCAGCAGAAGAGGGCCTGGCCTCTCCAGCTCCCAGTTCTAGCGGTGTCTGCCCCACAGCCTGGGTGCCCACCCATCAAACACAGCTTGCTTGCTCGCCAAGGAGTTGTTCCTGCAGTTCTGGTGACTGTGAACCAGTCATTGAACTTCTATACCAACCAAAGGTCTGGAAGTACATTTTTAAAAATATATATTTTGCTGAAACCGGTTTGGCTCAGTGGTAGAGCGTCGGTCTGCGGACTGGGGGATCCCAGGTTCGATTCCGGTCAGGGGCATGTACATTGGTTGCGGGCGCATCCCCGTTGGGGGTGTGCGGGGGGCAGCTGGTCGATGTTACTCTCCCATCGACGTTTCTAGCTCTCTATCTCTCTCTCTTCCTCTCTGTAAAAAACCAATAAAATATATTTTTTAAATAAAATTAAAATATATATTTTATTGATTTTTTACAGAGAGGAAGGGAGAGGGAGAGTTAGAAACATTAATGAGAGAGAAACATCCATCAGTTGCCTCCTGCACACCCCCCACTGGGGATGTGCCTGCATCCAAGGTACATGTCCTTGACCAGAATCGAACCTGGGACCCTTCAGTCCGCAGGCCAATGCTCTATCCACTGAGCCAAACCGCTTAGGGCTGGAAGTACATTTTTAAATATATATTTCTATTGATTTCAGAGAGGAAGAGGGAAAGAGAAACATCAATGATGAGAGAGAATCTCATTGATTGACTGCCTCCTACATGCAACCAAGATATGTGCCCTTGACCGGAATTGAACCCAGGACCTGTCAGTCCACAGGCTGATACTCTATCCACTGAGCCAAACCTAGGGCTGCTGTCTACGAAGATATGTACACATGTTGTGCCTTAATCAGTAAAAAATTAAAAAATAAATAAAAGTATTTTAGAAAAAATAAAGTTACTTTTTTATTATTATTTAGTACTTTTCACATTAAATATCCCCTATTTATATTACCATGTGTTAAGAAACAATTCTCCCTGGATTTCTTCGTGTTCCCTGCACAGTTGGGGCTTTTATTTTTTTCCTCAACTGAAGACATTTTTTTCATTGGTTCTTTAGGGTGAGAAAAAGAGAGAGAAATATTGATGTGAGAGAGACACGTGGATCAGTTGCCTCCCGCATGAGCCCAGACCAGGGCCCGGGCTGGGGAGGAGCCTGCAAGCGAGACATGTGCCCTCGACAGGAATCGAACCCAGGACCCTTCAGTCCGCAGGCCAGCACTCTATCCACCAGGACACACCAGCTAGGGCTTTTTTTTATTTTAATCCTCATCTGAAGCTATTTTTCCATTGATTTTTAAAGGGAGGTGGAGGACAGAGAAAGAGAAACATAGATGTGAGAGACATCTCAATTGGTTGCCTCCCGCACAGCCAGGCCTGGGATGGGGGTCAAGCCTTGCACCCAAATTACATGCCCTTGACCAGAATCAAATCTGGGATCCTTCAGTCCGCAGGCTGATGCTCTATCCACTGAGCCAAACCGGCTAGGGCTAGGGCCTTCTTAGCAAAGAAAATTGATAAGCTATGATAAATATAAGCCTCCTTTCCTGGAGACTTTCCAAAATCATTAAAAATTCCCTTCATCTTTCTAGAGATTTGCTTTTAGCTTTCATTTATAATAATAAACCTAGAGCTGCCTGCCCCCTCCCTGGGGAGGATTTGTTTAATTCCAGAGTAAAGATGAGGTGTGTGTGTATATATATCTTGGATGGCAGATGTGCCAGAAATGCTACATGAGCTCTCAGTGTCATAATTTCAGGGTTCCTCTCCTGGGGGCCATCCCTGCTACATGGGCAGGGTTACCAGCAGTAAATGTTTTGTGAATAATAAAGTCTGTTCTATGAAAAAAATTCCAGGAGTGGTTTTCTTTTCCTGCAGATGGACCCTCTGTAGGAAGAGAAGAGGGCCCAGGATGGGATGATGCCCTGGTCGGCAAACTGCGGCTCGTGAGCCACATGCGGCTCTTTGGCTCCTTGAGTGTGGCTCTTCCACAAAATACCACGGCCTGGGTGAGTCTATTTTGAAGAAGTGGCATTAGAATAAGTTTAAGTTTTAAAAATGTGGCTCTCAAAAGAAATTTCAATCATTGTACTGTTGATATTTGGCTCTGTTGACTAATGAGTTTGCCAATCACTGGGATAATGTCTGGAGGAACAGCAGCATGTAAACAAGCATGTCAAACTTGGGGCCCGAGGGCCACATGCAGCCCACAACGAATATTCTTGCATTACATAGCATTATATATGCCAATATAATGGTATGTAATAAACATTTTAATAAAAATTTTGTAACTGAATTTTTACAATATCCTGTTATGCGATGTAATTATTAATAATGAACTACAACGTTCGCTAATGACTGATGACTATAATCGTGTTGCATTCATTTCCCTTATGCACCTTACACACAGGCGCACCATTTCTCTCCACTCATACCAGCAGCGAATATTTTAGCAGCTGATGACCCCGTCATTAGTCTTGGACTGACTTGTTTGGTGTGCGCAACAGGAAATATTTCACTTTCAGAGAACAAGAAAAATAGTTTTATTTGTGTGACACTTATTAATTTGTGCAGTTATTCAGTGTCTGGTAAGTTAATGTTCAAGAAAAAATATTACAGCCATGAAGACAGAAGAGAAACAGTTCAGAGATGGAAGACGCTGACGACGCCTCGCCATGCCAGCCGATAGCAGCTGCGTGTCGCTGAAGGATGCCCAGGACCAAACCAGAGACGGTCGGACCTGCATCACCACCATTTATCCACCATCCAGATCTGAAATATCATGGCTGACATGTACACATAAGGAACTATTTGACACTGAAATTGGGACTCAAAAGAACTGTTGGCCCAGAAAGGAACTCACTACAGACTGATTCATTTGCCTCTCAGCATAACCATTAAGGCTTGTCCCAGTTTAGGTTCTTACAAGGGCATTTCTTGGATCACATGATCTCACATACCTAGAGGAAATAATGAACAACATAAATGGATGAAAAAAACAGACCCAGAGAAAGAGAAGCAGCGATCAGACTCTCAAACCTCAGAGGGAAAGTAGGGGAGGGGGAGGGTAAGGGGAAGAGATCAACCAAAGGACTTGTGTGCATGCATATGGGCCTGGCCAGTGGCCATGGACAACAGGGGGTGGAGGCATATGTGGGGAGGGGTCTGGGATGGGAATGGGGGGATGAGGACAATTATGTGATACCATAATCAATAAAATTTTAGCCGAGGTCGGTTTGGCTCAGTGGTAGAGTGTCGGTCTGCGGACTGAAAGGTCCTGGGTTCGATTCCGGCCAAGGGCATGTACATTGGTTGCGGGCACATCCCCAGAAGGGGGCGTGCAAGAGGCAGCTGGTCGATGTTTCTCTCTCATCGACGTTTCTAGCTCTCTATCTCTCTCCCTTCCTCTCTGTAAAATATCAATTAAAAAAAATATTAAAAAAAATAAAATAAAATTTTAAGCCGAAATCGGTTTGGCTCAGTGGATAGAGCGTCGGCCTGGGGACTAAAGGGTCCCAGGTTCGATTCCAGTCAAAGGCATGTACCTTGGTTGCGGGCATATCTCCAGTAGGGGCAGCTGATCAATGATTCTCATCCATGTTTCTAACTCTCTATCCCTCTCTCTTCCTCTCTGTAAAAAAAAAAAATCAATAAATATATATATATATTAAAAAATAATAAAATAAAAATTTTTAAAAAGAAAAAATATTACTTTTTATTAAAATATTCTGTTATTTTATGTGAACGATGACTCATTTATTTCAGCCCTTTGTATGCAGCATGTCTCTATGGAAATAAACCTACCTTTCTAGGAAAATGGAAGCTTTTGGGGTTTTTTGTGGCCCACATACACTTCAACCTTGTTTATTTGGCTCGTGTTAGCCTTTGAGTTTGACATGCTCCATGTACAATGTACAGGGAGGAAGGTCCAGAAGAGAAATGGGAGAAGCATCAAAGAGGAAGGGAAAACCCAGAGAGAAGCTTGGTTTCAAGGACTCTATGATGAACAGTCAGGGTCAACTGCTGCCAGGAAGCAGGTAAGATGAGGACAGAAAACTTCCTTGGGGCTGGCCATCATGGCTCAGTGGTGTAACATCGATCTATGAACCAGAAGGTCATGGTTCGATTCCGGGTCAGGGCACATGCCTGGGTACCGGGTAGGGGCCATATAGGAGGAAGCCAATTGATGATTCTCTCATCACTAATGTTCCTATCTCTCTCCCTCTCTGAAATTAATTTAAAAAATATATTTTTAAAAAGAAAGTAAATTAGCTGAAACCAGTTTGGCTCAGTGGAAGGAGCGCCGGTCTGCGGACTAAGGGGTCCCGGGTTCGATTCTGGTCAAGGGCAGGTATATTGGTTGCGGGCTCATCCCCAGTTGGGGATGTGCAGGAGGCAGCTGGTTGATGTTTTTCTCTCATCGACGTTTCTGGCTCTCTATCCCTCTTCCTTCCTCTCTGTGGAAAATCAAAAGAATATATTAAAACAAACAAACAAACAAACAGCTAGTTTCTTTAAAAAATAAAAAATAAAAATAAAATAAAAAAGAAAGTAAATTTTTAAAATACAAATTAAAATAAAAACATGCAAAACAATGTTTATATATTATGGAAATGAGTATGTAGTTGAAACATAAGATGAAAATATGCAACATGCTATCACAGCCTATGTTACACTTGCACCTATATATGCCTATTGACCAACTGTCTGTTTTTACCTATATTTACTTACAAGTGTTTCTTTCTTTATACTGAAGTGATTTTTTCCCTTCTGGTCATTTAAAAAGCTTTTTGTTTAAAACTACATAGTTGCAGTTTTGATCCTCTTTAAATATTCTCTTCTTGCCCTAACCAAATATATATATATATATATATATATATATATATATATATATATATATATATAAATTTTTTTTATTGATTTCAGAGAGGAAGGGAGAGTAACATTAATGATGAGAATCGTGGATCAGCTGCCTCCTGCACACCCCACACTGGGGATCGAGCCCACAATTGGGCATGGGCCCTGACCGGGAATCGAAGCGTGACCTCCTGGTTCATAGGTTGACACTCAGCCACGGAGCCATGCAGGCCAGGCCCCTTCCCACATCACAACACAGCACGTGCGGCTCATGACGGCCCACTGGGCCCTACAGCAGCCTCCTCCCTCCGGGGCGGCAGAGGGGGAGCACTGAGCTGCTCCTTGCTTCTCCCTACTTTGCTACGGGCTTTGAAGCAACTCCCTCGGCCTTGCTCCGCCTCCTTTGCGAAATGAGATTAATTCCTACTTCCGCAAGGTTGTCATGGGGATGACTGAGGTCAATGGCTGGTGCACACAGGGAGCTAGACACCATCTGCTCCTGCACCCTGGCTGCGCCCGGGGCTCTGAGGGTCCGTCAGCGATGAGAGAGAATCATTGATGAACTGCCTCCTGCGTGTCCCCTTCCCGCCCAGCGGGTGACCTCCCGTCCCCACGCGTACAGAGAGGCCAGAGGTAAAACAGCACAACACAGATAGTTTATTTTTTATAAAACATAGAAATCCAGCCTCGGGGGGCTTGAGTGATGTCTGGGACACCGAAAGGAGTAAGTTGATGGGCCCCAGCATGGGACGACTGGCCTACAGTGGGGGGTGGGGGTGGGGGTGGCTGCCCGAAGCTCCCAGGCCTGTCGGAAGCCTGGGCAGAAGGAAGCACTGGCCAAAGACTGTCCCTGATGAGGGGCGAGCAGCTCCAGGCCAGTGGCCTTGTGGGCCCTCCGGAAGCCCCAGTCTAGTCGCCCATCCCCCCCCCCCCTTCAACTGCTTTCCCTCCAGACACCACGGAGGAGGCCACTGCCTACATTTTCCCCTCCCTTGGTGGCCAAGCGACCCTTTACAACTGCAAAACCCACAGATGAGCTGGAATGCTGCTCGTCAACTAGGAGAGGGGACCCTTTGAGGGCGTAAGGGCGATGAAGAACGCTGTCTAAACACTCCATCTGAGCTCAGGCCTCCGTGCAGCCCAGCCCAGCCGTGTGCAGGGGCGAGAAGCCGAGGCGGCACTGGGAGCCTGGCGGCGGGGGACCAGGCCCCGGGGATGCCTCTTCCCCAGGCCTCGGGGGACCTCACGGGACCGTGAGACAGCCGGGCAGGGTCTGCGCAGGGCAGGGCCTATCTGTCGGGCTGCAGGTGGTTGTGGAGTTGCTCCGCCTGGGTCTTCAGGCCCTGGAATTCCTGCTGGACGAAGTCGGTGAGGGTTTTGCGCATCTCCACCTGAGGGGAGGGACCGGGCTGAGCGGGAGCCCCCGCCGTGGGAAGCCAGGGGCGCCGGGAGGGGCGGAGGCCAGCCAGGGGCAGGCTGGGACACTCACCGTGGACTTATTCTCTGCCCGGAGCCGCTCGAGCACAGGCAGGACGCTGAAGGGCTTGCCGATCAGCACAGTGATTTTCTGCAGGGACACCGGCCACGGGGTGATTGGAACAGGGGGAGTGCCCACAGCCCCAGCCCAACTGCCCTGGGGGGCCAGGAGTAGGCTCCTGCCCCTAACTCGCTAGGTGCTCCCTCTGGCCACTCTCCCTCTTAATTTTTATTTGTTTTTAATGATATTTTAATTGATTTCAGAGAGGAAGGGAGAGGGAGAGAGAGATAGAAACATCAATGCGAGAGAATTATTGGTCGACTGTCTCCTGCACACCCCCTACTGGGGATCGAGCCTACAACCCGGGCCTGTGCCCTGACCAGGAATGGAACCGTGACCTCCTGGTTCATAGGTCAAAGTTCAACCACTGAGCCACACCGGCCGGGCCACTCTCCCTCTTTAGAACGGGGCTCAATGGCTTGCAAGAGCCATCTCAGCCCCAGGGTCCATGCTCTAGAGTCCTGCCCTGTCCTAACCCCAGAGACCACCCCTGCCACGGCCTGATTTCTCCCGCTCTCCTTCTCTGGGGCGTGGTGCCCTACAGGAAGGCCCTGTCCGTGTCCCACTTGGACCCCTGCCTCAGCCTCGAGCTCAGCTCCTCTTCAACCTAGCTCCCGGAATGCTGAGTAGCAGCCAAGGACCAGATGGCAGGCAGGCAGACAGACAGACAGACAGACAAAGGCCAGCAGCCCCTACCTACCTGTCCGATTCGGGGAACGTACGGTGGCTTATTAGGAAGGACATCGTTCATTCCTGTAGCACAGGGAACAGAAGGCTGGCATGGCAGCAGGCGTGGGTGCAGCGGGGAGGCCCCGGCCCTCAGCCTAGGAAAGGCCCTCCCCCTGCCCCCAGCCCCAGGCCCGTTCCCCAGGGAGGCTTACCCACATGCCACAGCGGCAGGATGATGGGGTCGAGATGACACTCGGCGATCAGGCGCCCGATTCCTGCCCGGAGGGAGGCAGAAATGCTGGGCGAAGCTTTCAGAGCCGGCCACCCTGCCCGCCCCAGCTCACAGCGGCTCCCCTGGGCCAGCCCTGGTCTCAGCACCTGGCCCCCCGGCTGCCGTTACCAACACGTTCAGCTGCCCCGTGTACGTGTACCGCGGTCCGCCAGGGCCCCGGGGGGCCGGGAGCCCTTACCCCACTTGAAGCGCAGGAACTCGGAGCTCATGTTCACTTTTCCTGGGAGGGGCGAGACAGAGGGGAGGCTTTGGAGGGGGCGGGGCCTCATCCATATTCTTGGGGGCACTGCCATGCTGCCAGCCCCACTGACCTTCTGGGAAGATGTGCACCCAATCCCCATGGTTGAGCTTCTCCAAAATAAAGTCCATTCCCTTCTGGTAAACACCGTCTCCTGCCGAGAAAAGGCCTCTCCCCATCAGTCCCCACTCTCCTGGGCCTCTCCTTCCCTCTCCCGCAGGACAGAACAAAGCGGCAGCTCAAGACGGTCCTCTTTCTCCCCGCACAGGCCACAGACACCCTCCGATGACTGTCTCTCCCAAGCCCGCTCAGTCCCGGCTGCACTATTTAGCGGCCCTTGCCATCTTTGTTAAACTGTCTCCTCTAGCCTGGCTGCCGTGGCTCAGTGGTTGAGCATCAACCTAGGAACCAGGAAGTCGTGGCTCGATTCTGTGGTCATGGTTGTGGGCGCAGTCCCCAGTGCGGGTGTGCAGGAAGCAGCCAATCAGTGATTCTCTCTCATCATTTTAAAAAAAATATATTTTATTGATTTTTCACAGAGAGGAAGACAGAGGGATAGAGAGTTAGAAACATCGATGAGAGAGAATCATCGATCAGCTGCCTTTCGCACACCCCCTACTGGGGATGTGCCCGAAACCAAGGTACATGCCCTTGACCGGAATCGAACCCGGGACCTTTCAGTCCGCAAGCCGATGCTCTAGCCACTGAGCCAAACCGGTTTCGGCATTTCTCTCATCATTGATGTTTCTATCTCTCTCTCCCTCTCCCTTCCTCTCTGAAATCAATAAAAATATATTTTAAAATAATAAAAAAAATAATGCTATGCTTTGGATGCAACTCTTCATACTGTTTAGCTTTTGCAAATGGTCTTTCTACTCACTTGTAGAGCTTGTGCAAGATCGATCCGATACTTCATGCATATCACAAGGCCTATGCTTGGAGGAAAAGGGAATTTTTTTGGAACACAGAAGCAAGGTATGCCAGATAGTTCCTTTGCTTCAACACATTACATCTTTGCTGTCCATCAAACGCATTTGATGAAAGGCTTGTCCCTGCCCACTTTCTCTCACTGAAGGTACTTAGGATTAAGATTTTTTAAAATATATTTTATTAATTTTTTAACGAGAGGAAGGGAGAGGGATAGGAAGTTAGAAACATTTTTTTTCAGTGTCATGTAGTTTTTTTGTTTGTTTTTTTAAAATATATTTTATTGATATTTCACAGAGAGGAAGGGAGAGAGCTAGAGAGCTAGAAACGTCGATGAGAGAGAAACATCGACCAGCTGCCTCTTGCACACCCCCTACTGGGGATGTGCCCGCAACCAATGTACATGCCCTTGACCGGAATCGAACCTGGGACCTTTCAGTCCGCAGACCAAAGCTCTACCACTGAGCCAAACCGGTTTCGGCTGTCATGTAGTTTTCTGAGCTGTCTCCTGCACACCTCCCACTGGGGATGTGCCCGCAACCAATGTACATGCCCTTGACCGGAATCGAACCCGGGACCCTTCAGTCCGCAGACTGACACTCTACCACTGAGCCAAACCAGTTTTGGCCCAAGGATACATTTTTATTGATTTTATTTTTTAATCAATTTTTATTGATTGCAGAGAGAAGGAAGAGGGAGAGAGAGAAGCATCAATGATGAGAATCATAGATGGGCTGCCTCCTACATGCCCCCCCCCAACTGGGAATCAATGCCACAACCCAGGCATGTGCCCTTGACTGGCACTGAGCCCGGGACCCTTCAGTCCACAGTCCAATGCTCTATCCACTGAGCCAAACCGGCTAGGGCCATTTTTATTGATTTGAGAGAGAGAGGAAGGGAGAGAGAGAAACATCAGTGTGATATAGAAACATTGATTGATTGCCTTCTGAAAGGATCAGGGATCAAACCCACAACCTAGGTATGTGGCCTGACTGGGAATCGAACCTGCAACCTTTTGGTGTATGGGATGATGCTCCAACTAACTGAGCTACCTGGCCGGGCCATTGGTTACTTCCTCCTCTTTCTGCCTCACCACCAACCTCTGGAAGGAGTGGCCACCACTGCTGTTCCCTTCCCCGTCTCCAGCCCCCAGAAGCCCCTGTGGCTTTACTTCCTCTGTGGCCATTGCTTCCTGCTGCCTCGGGGACTGTCTGTCCTTCCGTGTTCTGAGGTGCTGTCCTGTCCCCTGCTCTCTCCCCGCTCTTCCCTTCTGCAATCTTGCCTCTATGTTTGTGAGTTTGTGGTTGAGTCTCCAGTATCTTTATCCCCAACTGTTCTTTTTTTTTAAGTATATATTCTTTTTTTAAAAATATATATATATTTTATTGATTTTTCACAGAGAGGAAGAGAGAGGGACAGAGAGAAACATCGATGAGAGAGATCATCATCAATCAGCTGCCTCCTGCATATCCCCCACTGGGGATGTGCCCACAACCCAGGTACATGCCCTTGACCGGAATCGAACCCGGGACCTTCTAGTCCGAAGGCCGACGCTCTATCCACTGAGCCAAACCGGTTCCGGCTTAAGTATATATTCTTATTGATTTCAGAGAGGAAGGGAGAGAGAGAGAAACATCAGTGATGATGAAACACTGACCAGCTGCCTCCTGCACACCTGCACACCTGCACACCAACCGTGACCTCCTGGTTCATAGGTCAACGCTCAACCACTGAGCCAGGCCAACTGGGCTACAACCTGCATTTTCTACCCTCATCGACGACCTCTGTAGTGTCTGGAACATGCATCTAGAATGCTTTTCCTTTCACAGTCTGTCGGGAAATATTCTATTTCCCCAGAGAAAAGAGCACCCTGGATTTGAATCCTGGCTTTGCCACATCTCGCCCAATGACCTTGGGCCAGCAGCTTAATCCTTCCTTATGCGGAGAATGGGCGCCAAAATGGCCCCTACCTCCAAGGCCCTTCAGAGGTGCCGAGTAATCGGTCACTGTCACACACCTCCCTCCACAAGCAAGTTTGTTTTCCCTGCAGCCTGCAGCACAAGCCACAGCACCAGATAACACACTGCCACCAGTGACTTCTTTGTCTGTGTGTTTGTTAATCCTCACCTGAGGATATTTTGTCCATTGATTTTTAGAGAGAGTGGAAGGAAGGGGGAGAGACACAGAGAGAGAAACATCAGTGTGAGAGAGACACATCAATTGGTTGCCTCCCACACGTGCCCCAACCGGGGGTGAGGATCGAGCAGTGGTCGGCAAACTCATTAGCCCACAGAGCCAAATCTCAACAGTACAACGGTTGATATTTCTTTGGAGAGCCACATTTTTGAAACAGAAACTTCTTCTAACGCCACTTCTTCAAAACAGACTCGCCCAGGCCGTGGCATTTTGTGGAAGAGCCACACTCAAGGGGCCAAAGAGCCGCATGTGGCTCGCGAGCCTCAGTTTGCCAACCACGGCTCTATCCACTGAGCCAAACCGACCAGGGCATGCCTCCTTGACTTCTAATGCCAGAGCCCTGGGTTCGCGCAGTCCTCAGGCCTGTGCAGAGAATCGAGCTCTCTCTGAGGAACCAGCACTCCTCCAGAATGGAGCTGGGCCTCAGGCTAGTGGGCAGCACTCGCTGGCGCCCTGGCCTCCCTCTCCCAGGCTGCCTGTCTCACCTACGTCCCTCCACTCCCAGTGTTGCCAAGCCAGGGGCGCTAACCACCAGGCTACCTGCTCCAAGCCCAAGCCACAGAAACCTGCAGAAGCGTCTCCCTGCACCCACCGGCCCGCCAACCCCTCCTAGAGGAGTGACTCACCTCGGCAAACAGGCACGCACTTGCCCAGGCTGAAAAAGTGAGAATGCAGCTCCTTGGTGAAGCAGATGTCTGCAGCTGCGGGGGTCCTGGAGTGGGGACAGACACGGTCATCTCCGCCTCCCCCCCGCGCCCTGCTTCCCGACCCTCCCCCCGGCGTGATGCCTGGCACCGTCAGCGATGTGAAATGTAGGCACAGAGGACCTGCGGCGCCCCACCCCATGCCCTGCCTGGGCTGCTGGATGCCGCCTCCTGGTCAGAGCAGGAGGAGGGCAAATCTGGGCAGAGACGGGTGAGTCCTGCCGGGCCCATTGGGAGGGGCTCATTCCTCCTCACCAACGCATCAACTTCAGGTTCCAGATATGGCGGAGTTTCAGGATCCCTGGAGGAGAAGAGGAAAGCTTTCATGCCTCAACTCACCTTGTTCCTGGAAGCACCTTGTTCTGTCACCCCACTTCAGGGAACGAGGGACAAGGGTAGCAGTGCCACCAGTTCCCAATGGCCTGCGGTGGCATCTTCTGGAACCTTGGGCCGGGCTCCCAAGTTCTCACTGGCTCCTTGCTCTGCCCCACTCCCCAAGTTTTATTCGTCACCATGTCTGGCCTGCCTACCTCCCCAGTATATTTTGATGCTGCCTATGCTATACCTTCTCTCTCCAGTTTCACCACCACCACCTTAGTCCAGGCCACTGGAATGCTCTCCAGCAGTCGCCAACCTTTCGGACCTCACAGACCACCAGCGGTCCACGGGGCACCGGTTGGCGACCACTGCGCCTCCTTCCTGCCCAGCTGGAGTGTCTCAGGAGTTGAGCGTCAACTGTGAACCAGGAGGTCACGGTTCGATTCCCAGCCGAGGGCACATGCCCAGGTTGCGGGCTCAGTCCCCTGTGTAGGGCATGCAGGAGGCAGCCGACTGATGATTCTCTCACATCATTGATGTTCTAGCTCTCTCGCCCTCTCTGAAATGAATACAAATATACACTGAGTAGCCAGGTTATTATGATCTCTGAACATCATAATATTAGAGGCCTGGTGCATGAATTCGTGCATGGGTGGGGTCCGGCCAGCCTGGCCAGGGGGAGGTGACATGGGCGGTTGGCCGGCCTGCCTGCTGGTAGAACTCCTGGTCGAGGGGACAATTTGCATATTAGCCTTTTATTATATAGGACACACATTGAGTGGCCAGATTATTATGCATTCAGAGATCATAATCATCTGGCCACTCAGATAAATATATATACATTTTTTAAGCCGCCTGGAATCTGGCAGTGGCACTCAGACCATGCTCTACCTAGCAGGCAGGATGCGTTCTGAAAGGCTGATTTCACCAGGTGGTTGCCCCTCAGCTGTAGGGAGTCTAACCTCCTGCATTCAGCAGTGAAAGCGCTGGACACCCCTCCACCCAGCCATCCAGGTTATTGCAGCCAAGCAAGTCCCTGTGACGTCAGCAGGGCAGCAACTTGTAGGTGGGGAATCGGGCTCCCAAATAAGGTTGGCTGAAGGGTGCAAACCCAGCCTGGGGCAAACCTGGAACCGGGATACAGGTCTCTCGGGTCTCTCAGCCCCTAACCCAGAGTTTCCTTCCTTGACGGGTCCTCGGATTTGTTCCCAAGACTCCAAGACTCTGTGGGACCTTCCACGATTTAGAAAACAGGTTCCACAGGCCTGCTGCAACAGAGTAAATGGTCAGACCTTGCCCCGTAGCCATTTCCTCGCTTCCTCATTCCCTCCAAACTTCGGAGGCCCTCTGGAAATCACCTTCCCTGAGAGGGTGCTGGAGGGGTCACCCTGGGGCTGGATGTCCCGGAAACAGTAGTCCCAGAGCTCTGAAGAGCCCGGTGGGAATTGTTCTGCTTCTGTTTGGCCCTTTCCAGGGTCCTCTCCCTGCCTCCCTGTGCCCAGCACACTGGCCCGTGTACCCCAGAGATGAGGGTCATCCATGCAGGATTGGTGATTGGAGACGGTGATGAGGGGCGTGGCTGGGCTGCGGTTCTCGATGAGCTCATACAGCACTTCCTTGTTGTGGACGGTGAGGCGGTTCATGCACTCTGGCGGGGAGAGAAAGAGCGTGGGGGTCTTGGCCTCCTTCTCTCCTGAGGCCCAGGGCTCCCCCCCCAGCCAAACCCACTCACTGGTCCAGAAGCAGCTGTAGGTGCCCACCAGGCCCATGACGACACTGCTGGCCAGGGTCCAGGTGACCGGCGGCACGGCGGGGAACGGCCATTTCACATGAAGGGGCATCCCCCGACACACACTCCACCGCTCCCGGCGGCCCGGCCGTTCCCCTGCCCCGGGCAGCCGGTGGGGTGTCCTCAACTGCCCCACAGCCGGGTGACTAACAGGTCTACGCCAGCAACGCGCGCCGCGTCTCAGCGCGACAGGGGACTCGAACAAGGTCACCTCGCGGGGCGGGCCAGAGGCCGGCCGGCCCCCCCTCGCCACCGACCAGCCCACCGCGATCAGGAGTCGGGGATCGCGGTGAGGAACGACAGGAGGTGGAGCTGGAAACCACGCGCCCCCCGCCCACCCGGGGAAAAGCGTAGCTGTCAAGGCCCCACGTTCCACCGCCGCCGCCTGTCGCAAACGCGCTGGGCCGCTTGACGGCAGCGGCGCACCTCCCCCGACCCCGCCCAGCCCAGCGCAGCCTCAGTGCCCGGCGCCGCCTGCCGCGCGCTCCCTTTGTGTCAATTCCTCCCCAGAAAAATCGTGGGTTGCACAGCGGGATTACCTCACACCACTCAAAGTCGGGGCTAGCGGAGCATTTCTACTTTAGTGTCCCCCCCCCCCTTTATTTTTATTGAGGTAGAATTCATACAACATAAAATTAAACCATTTTATGGTATTTTATTTTTTATTATTTTTAAAGTCTTTTATTATATATATTATTTCAGAGAGGAAGGGAGAGGGATAGATATAAACATCAATGAGAATCATTGATTGGCCGCTTCCGCACACCCCCTGCGGGGGTGGATCCCGCAACCCGGGCATGTGCCCTAAGCCAGAATGGAACCTGGGACCATTCAGTCCGCAGGCAGACACTCTATCCACTGAGCCAAACCGGCTAGGGCTATGGCATTTTATAATATTTTATTTTTTATTTTTAAAATATATTTTATTGGTTTTTTTTACAGAGAGGAAGGGAAAGGAATAGAGTTAGAAATATTGATGAGCTGCCTCCTGCACACCCCCTACTGGGGATGTGCCTGCAGCCAAGGTACATGCCCTTGATTGGAATCAAACCTGGGACCCTTCAGTCCGCAGGCGGAAGCTCTATTCACTGAGCCAAACCGATTAGGGCTATAATATTTTAAATTGTATATTTTATATATACAACACACACGTTGTTACATATGTGCTCCTACATAATTACAATATTACAGATGCCTGTATGCATGTATCTGATATACAATGTGACATGTGATGTAACATATGTAGCAATATATACATAGTAAATCACTTGATACATTTGCAGTGTTGTCAACCATCACGTCTAACTAGTTCCAAAACATGATCACCCCCAAAGGAAAGCCCTCGAGAGGTCTATCTTTTATTTTAAATCATTTTATTGATTTAAAATGTTTTTCCAATCTGCTCATCACCACCCCCAATCCTGGCAACGGCGACACTGTCCTGATGACCGCTCCACAACCAGCCAAGGCAGACCCACCTCCTACCCCAGACGCGGCCGCCAGAGTCCCCCGGTTGTTCCAACAGAGACAGGGCCGGCCCCCCCGCGGTGCTGAGCTACCAGCTCTCAAATCCCCTTCTCTCGGGGACAGTTCTCAGTCCGCTCTGTGCGGCCACAGGGGACCCGGCCGGAGGAAGTGGAGAAAAAGCTCTCACGCCCCGACAGTCGGGCTGGAGCTCCAGCCTTTGCATCTTCCCTCCGCTGATGCCTGGCCTGGGAGAATGCACCTAGGGGGTTGCACTCAGGCGCCAGCGTTTCCCCCGCCCTCGGCACAGGCAACCATTCATTAACGAGCTGCTGTCGCTGGATCGAAGTGACTCACAGGTCTGACATCTGCCCGCAGCCTGGGGCGTCCGCCCGGCTCGGTCCCACGACCACCGCAGCGGGAAGGCGGGGCCGGGTGGGAAAGTGGGCGGCCGGTCCGCTGTCCTCGGGCCAGGAGCCCGCCCTACTCGCGGGCGCTTGGGCGGGGCCGGGAGCGGGCGGCCGGGGCCTGGATGAGTGGGGTAGACCGACATCCTGTTCCTCTTCTCTCCCGTCCGCGACAGGCAGCTGCTGCGATTCCGTGGGGTGTCTCGATCCGCTTACAGCTGAGGCAGGTGTGTGGACAAGCTGTTCTGCGCAGGTAAGGAAGCCCTCTGGGCAGAGGGAGGGACAAAGTGGAGGTAGGGTTAGTGAGAGGGGAAGGGAACCCCAAGGCTACGGCCAACGCCAAGTGGTGGGAGCCCAGGCTGGGCTTTGGGCTGTTGCCAGGTACAGTCAGTCACTCTGGTTCTTCTTGTCCTGGACCCTCCGGGGGGCCTCTGGCCCTAGAGCCCCCAAGCCTGCCCTTGCCAGCCCACGGCTGCCTTACACACACATCCGTCCCAGAATAGGCACCAGGGCGGGAGACCCAAACTAGCATGAGTGACAGAGCAGGTGACAAGGGAGGAACAGGCACCATGCCCAGCCAGGAGAGTGGAGATATGCGGAGAAGCCATGAGAGATGAACGGGCAAGAGAGGCCAAGAAGCCCTAACCGGTTTGGCTCAGTGGATAGAGCGTCGGCGGACTCAAGGGTCCCAGGTTCGATTTCCGTCAAGGGCATGTACCTTGGTTGCGGGCACATCCCCAGTAGGCAGATGATTGATGTTTCTCTCTCTTTGATGCTTCTAACTCTCTCTCCCTCTCCCTTCCTCTCTGTAAAAAATCAATAACATTTTTTTTTTTTTAAAGAGAGAGGTCAAGAAAGACAGAAGTGGGAAGAGCCTGAGAGAGGCAGAAAGGGAGCCCCAGGGGGAAGGTGACAGAGGGGAGCAGGCAGACAGAAGTAGAGGGACTTGCCGAAACTGATTTGGCTCAGTGGATAGACCGTCGTCCTGGGGACTGAAAGGTCCCGGGTTCGATTCCAGTCAAGGGCATGTACCTTAGTTGCAGGCACATCCCCAGTAGGAAGTGTGCAAGAAGCAGCTGATGGATGATTCTCTCTCATCAATGTTTCTAACTAACTCTCTATCCCTCTCTCTTCCTCTCTGTAAAAAATCAATAAAATATATATTTTTTAAAAAGAAGTAGAGGGACTTACGATGTCACTGAGTGAGAGCCACATGGACAGGGTGGATCAAGGAGATGAACCCGAAAGAGCAAAGTCTGGGTGAGTCTAGGACAAAAGTACACTGAGACCCTCGGGAAGAAGAGGGCTGCAGCTGATAAGACGAACAAGAGGGGCTCACCAATGAGGGGGGGAAGGGGATAGGGGCCATCACACCATCATACACACATTGGTGTATCTGAGATCATTTTATTTTATGTGCAATATGTTCTTTTTTTCATATTTTTCTATTAAATTACATATATTATATTACATATATAATATAATATATAATATAATATACAATATATAATATTATATGTATTATATATTATATATTACATAACATAATATAATATATGTAATATATCATATATCACATATAATATGTGACATATTACATATATTTGATATATTATATGTTATATATTACATATATTTAATATATAATATATTATATGTAATATATGTAATATATATAATATATATTATATATTATATATTACATATATTATATTACATAAATGTACATATATTACCATTGCCCCCCCAAACATGCCCTCCCTCCCCAGAGTTTTGTGTCCATTGGTTATATTTATATGCATGTGTACAAGTCCTTCTGTTGATTTCTTATTTCCCCCATATTTCCCTCCCCTCCCCGCTGTAATTAGACAGTCTGCTTGTTGCTTTACTGTCGCTATATCTATCTTATGGTTCATCAGTTTATAATGTTCTTTATTATCCATAAATGAGTGAGGTCATATGGTGTTTCTCTTTCATTGACTGGCTTATTTCACTCAGCATGATGTTCTCCAATTCCATCCAGGTTGCTGCAAATGATGAGAATTCATTCTTTTTATGGCAGCATAGTATTCCATTGTGTAGATGTACCATAGTTTTCTGATCCAATCATCTGCTGATGGACACCTAGGCTGTTTCCAAATCCTAGCTATTGTAAATTGTGCTGCTATGAATAAAGGGGTGCATATATCCTTTCTGATTGGTGTTCCTATTTTCTTGGGATATATTCCTAGGAGTGGGATTACTGGGTCAAATGGGAGTTCCATTTTCATTTTTTGAGGAAACTCCATACTGTTCTCCACAGTGGTTGCACCAGTCTGCATTCCCACCAGCAGTGCACGAGGGTTCCTTTTTCTCCACAACCTCGCCAACACTTATCATTTGTTGATTTGTTGATGTTGGCCATTCTGACAGGTGTGAGATGGTATTGCATTGTTGTTTTGATTTGCATCTCTCGGATAATTAGTGACTTGGAGCATGTTTTCATGTGCCTCTTGGCCTTCCTTCTGTCTTCTTTTGAGAGGATTCTATTTAGTTCCATTGCCCATTTTTTAATTGGCTCATTTATTTTCCTTTTATTGAGTTGAATAAGCTGTTTGTAGATGTTGGAGATTAAACCTTTATCAGTAATATCATTTGCAAATATGTTCTCCCATACAGTGGGCTTTCTTGTTGTTTTGTTGATGGTTTCTTTTGATGTAAAAAAGCTTTTTATTTTGATGTAGTCCCATTTGTTCATTTTCTCTTTAGCTTCCATTGCCCTAGGGGCAGTATCAGTTAAGAAGTTCTTTTGGCATATGTCTGAGATTTTGCTGCCTGTGGATGCCTCTAGTATTTTTATGGTTTCCCATCTTATGTTTAAGTCATGTATCCATTTTGAGTTTATTTTTATGTATGGAGTAAGTTGGTGATCTAGTTTCATTCTTTTGCATGTATCTGTCCAGTTTTTCCAACACCATTTATTGAAGAGACTATCTTGACTCCATTGTATATTCGTGCCTCCTTTGTCAAATATTAACTGAGCATAGTGTTTTGGATTGATATCTGGATTCTCTATCCTATTCCATTGATCTATATGTCTGTTCTTGTGCCAGTACCAGGCTGTTTTGAGAACAGTTGCTTTGTAATACAGCTTGAAATCTGGTATTGAGATCCCTCCTACTTTACTCTTCTTTCTCAGGATTGCTGATGCTATTCGAGGTCTTTAATTGTTCCAAATGAATTTTTGGAGAGTTCTTTCTAGGTCATGTAATATGTTCTTTTTTAAAATATATTTATTGATTTTTTTACAGAGAGGAAGGGAGAGGGATAGAGAGCTAGAAACATCGATGAGAGAGAATCATTGATCAGCTGCCTCCCGCACACCTCCCACTGGGGAGGTGCCCACAACCAAGGTACATGCTCTTGACCGGAATCGAACCCGGGACTTTCCAGTCCGCAGGCCGACGCTCTATCCACTGAGCCAAACCGGTTTTGGCTATGTTTAATATGTTCTTATTGATTTCAGAGAGGAAGGGAGAAATAGAAACATCAGTGATTGATCAGCTGCCTCCTGCACACCACCTACTGGGGTGGAGCCCACAACCCTGGCATGTGCCCTGATGAGGAATCGAACCTGGGACCCTTCAGTCCGCAGACCGACACTTTATCCACTGAGCCAAACTGGCTAGGGCATAGCTGAATGAACAGAAAACAGAAGCGCAAGAGAATTAACTGTCATTTAAAAAAATCCATTTCTAATGCATTTATTAATTATAATAAAGGTAACTATACACTTTTTAAAAAGCTCAGAAGTGGAGAGAGAAAGAGATATTCATGAAGATGGTCCTCGTAACGGTGGTGAAAAGCTGGGGTCCCCCCCGCGCTTGCACCCTTGTGCACAGCTGCTGGGAATGGACGTCGTGCAGCTGCAATGGAAGCCGGCAGGCCACTTCCTCCACCAACGAAGCCGAGTTCCCATGAGGCTCAGCGATTCCACTTCTGGGAATTTCAATTTCAATTCCTTTCCAAAGGACTGAAAGGAGGAAGCTGAAGCTCTCTGCACGCCATGTTCACAGCAGCACCACGCACAGTACGGGAAGGTGGTCGCACGTGTCCACTCCTAGGGGGATGGGCGAGCAGCCCGGGGCTAGCCATGCCTCAGAATAACGGTCAGCCTTCAGGAAGGAGACTTTGCCTATGGCCACACCGCCCTGAGCACTCCTCATCTCCTCTGGCCTTCTAAGCCAGGGGTTCCCAAACTTGTCTGCACCCTGGAATCAACGAAGCTTTGACAACTACTAATGCCTTTGTTCCACCCTAGAGATTGTGATGCACTAGTAACTGGTCTGGGGTGTGGCCTGGGGCTTTGGAAATTTTAATAGATCCCTAAATTATTCAATTATCTAGCCAAGTTTGGGTACCACTGTAAGCTAAGCAGGGTCAGGCCTGGTTAGTAGTTGGATGGGATTCCACTTGGAAATACTGAGTGCTGTGAGCTTAAAAAAAGGGGGGGAGGGGCCGAAACCGGTTTGGCTCAGTGGATAGAGCGTCGGCCTGCGGACCAAAAGGTCCCAGGTTCGATTCCGGTCAGGGGCATGTACATTGGTTGCGAGCACATCTCCAGTGGGGGGTGTGCAAGAGGCAGCTGGTCGATGTTTCTCTCTCATCGATGTTTCTAACTCTCTATCTCTCTCCCTTCCTCTCTGTAAAAAAAAAAAAAAAAAAAAAAAAAAAAAAATCAATAAAATATATTAAAAAAAAAAAAAAAAAGCCCTGGACAGTGTGGCTCAGTTGGTTGAACATTGTCCTGTGCACCAAAAGGTTACCAGTTCGATTCCTGGTCAGGGCACATGCCTATGTTGCCAGTTGGGGAAGCAACCAATCAATGTTTCTCTTCTCTCCAAGATCAATAAAAACATCTTTAAAAAAAAAAAAAGGAGGGACATTTTGACACACATTACAACATGGATGAGCCTTGAGGACATTATACTACGTGAAGTAAGGCAGACACAGAAGGACACGGATTCCATTCTGTGAGGTCCCTGGGGTAGCGAAGCTCAGAGGGACAGAAAGGAGGGTGGCTGGTGCCAGGGCTCGGGAGGGAAATGGGGTGAGCGCTTAATGTGGGCAGAGTTTCCGTTTAGAAGCTGAGCAAGTCCTGGGATTGGAGGCGGTGATGGCCGCACAGTATGAGTGTATTTGACGCCACTCACCTGGCGAAGCTCCGTTCCACACCATGTGTATGTTATCGCCATGAGGAGCGAGGCCGGGCCGTGTGCCCCCATCAGGTATCCACAGAGGGCAAAGGCAGCCATCTTCGGGGCTGGCAGCTCGGGGCTGGTGCTGGGCAGCAGGGTGAGCGTCCCTCTCTGTCCACAGCCCGGGTCCTTCTGCAACCACCGCTGGCCCAGCTGGACGCCGCCACCTTGGGTTCCCGCAGAGGGTGCCATCGGCCCACACACTGCCATGCGCTGCCCAGCTGTGCTCCTGGTCCTGGTCCTGGTCCTGGTCCTGGAGGGGGTGGCCCAGGCCTTTCGCATCTGTGCCTTCAACGCCCAGAGGCTGACGCTTGGCAAGGCGGCCAGGGAGGACGTGCTGGACCCCTTAGTTCGGGTAGGTTGGCCACCATCCCATCGGGAAGCTGCTCTCCTGAGGACCAGGAGCCAAAGCCCCACCCAGCCCTGCCTGACCCAGCGAAGGGGACATCGAGAAAGCCCAGCCATCATGCCTCTGTGGTTGAGTGTTGACCTATGAACAGGAGGTCACGGTTCGATTCCTGGTCAGGTCACATGTCTGGGTTGCGGGCTCCATCCCCGGTGGAGGTCATGCCGATCAATGATTCTCTCATCATTGATGTTTCTGTCTCTCTCTCTCCCTCTCCCTTCCACTCTGAAGTCAATAAAAACATATTTTTAAAAGGGACATCAAGAAACATGGGTGCAGAGACATGGAGCACATTCCTAGGTCTTTTTGTTTCTTTCATGTACACTGAGTAGCCACATTATTAAGATCTCTGAACGCAAATGCATAGTTGGCCACTCAGTGTGTATCCTATATAATAAAAGGCTAATATGCAAATTGTCCAGGAGTTCAACCAACAGGCAGGCGGCCCAACCGCCCATGTCCCCTCCCCCTGGCCAGGCTGGCTGGACCCCACCCATGCACGAATTCATGCACCAGGTGTGCAGAGATCATAATAAATAATAATCTGGCCACTCAGTGTATTTTTATTGATTTCAAAGAGGAAGGGAGAGGGAGAGAGAGAGAAACATCAATGATGAGAGAGAATGATTGATTGGCTGCCTCCTGCAGGCCCCATACTGAGGATAGAGACCGCAACCTGAGCATGTGCCCTGATCGGGAATGGAACAGTGACCTCCTGGTTCATAGGTCGATGCTCAACCATGGAGCCACTGAGGCACGATGGCTGGGCCTACCCAGGTCTCTTCTGGGCCCACTTTTGTGGGCCACAGCCAGCACACCATGCCACTCTTGCCCACATTAGTGGCCAGTGCCAGTTTCTCAGGGGCTCCACCCCTCCTGGGACAGCTGGCACTGAGTGGGCCGGCCTTGCTGGTGTCCTGCAGATCCTGGCTCGCTGTGACATCACGGTGCTGCAGGAGCTGGTGGACTCTTCCGGCAGCGCCGTCTCCCTCCTGATCCGAGAACTCAACCGGTGAGCTGGGCTCTGGGGGGGTCTAATCCGGGGGCCCCTGGAGCCTCGGGATCCCTGACCCTGGGCTCCCTTTCCTGGCAGATTTGATAACTCCGGGCCCTACGAATCCAAGAGCAGCCCCTTCCTGGGGCGCAGCACATATGTGGAGAAGTATGTGTACATCTACAGGTAAGTACACACGTGGACAGGGCGGACTTGGCACTTGGCCCGCGGTGAGATGGCTGAGTAGTCCCAGACCCCTTCCTCCCAGGGCAGCCCTCACCTCACTCTTTTTAAAAATATATATATATATTATTGATCTTTTACAGAGAGGAAGAGAGAGGGATAGAGTGTTAGAAACATCGATGAGAGAGAAACATCGATCAGCTGCCTCTTGCACACCCCCCACTGGGGATGTCCCCGAAACCAAGGTACATGCCCCCAACTGGAACTGAACCCGGGACCTTTCAGTCCACAGGCCGACGCTCTATCCACTGAGCCAAACCGGTTTCTGCTCACCTCACTCTGTATCTCCTCGGCCCTTTTATTCTGGGCTCTGCCTCTCCTCTAGCCCTGCCAGCTTCAGTGTTCACCTGTCCCTACAGCAGGCCTTCCCCATGTACAGACGTCAGGCCCCTCTGCCTCTCCGGGGGAAACCCCTGGGGCTAGGGGCGTGTCTTGCCCCATTTGGGACTTCCGGGAAGTGGCTCAAACAGAGTCTGTCATGGGCCTCCGGTGGACACGGGTTCCAGAAACAGCCCTTGGATCCTGGGAGGACAGCCTTGGGGGAGTCCTTTGTGGTCAGGATCGAGAGGGCAAGGGGGACTGCCAGGGAAGGAGACCTGTTTTTCTTTTCTTAATATTGTTATATTTTTTATTGATTTCACAGAGAGGAAGGGAGAGGGAGAGAGATAGAAACACCCATAAGGAGAGAGAATCATTGATCGGCTGCCTCCTGCATGCCCCACACTGGGGATCGAGCCCACAACCCCGGCATGTGCCCTGAACGGGAATCGAATCATGACTTAATGGCTCTATTTCTTTATATAGATGGAAGTATATAATGTCTAGAATTCATTCCAAAATAAAAGGGGTGCCTGGCCGGTGTGGCTCAGCAGTTGAGGATCAACCTATGAACCAGGACACCACAGTTCGATTCCCAGTAAGGGCACAGGCCCTGCTTGTGGGCTCGATCCCCAGTGTGGGGCACACAGGAGGCAGCCGATCCATGATTCTCTCTCATCATTGATGTTTCTCTCTCATCGATGTTTCTAACTCTCTCTGCCTCTCCCTACCTCTCTGAAATATATATATATATATATATATATATATATATATATATATATAATTGCTTTTTTACAAGAGGAAGGGACAGGGATAGAGAGCTAGAAACATCGATGAGAGAGAAACATCGACCAGCTGCCTCCTACACACTCCCTACTTGGTATGTGCCCACAACCAAGGTACATGCCCTTGACCAGAATCGAACCTGGGACCCTTGAGTCCGCAGGCCAACACTCTATCCACTGAGCCAAACCAGTTAAGGCAATAAAATATTCTTTAAAAGTAATGATGGAGGAACAATGTCCACACAGGAATGCTCATAGCAGCATCAGTCATAACACCTCAAAGTGGAAATGACCCAAGTGTCCCTCAGCTGATGGCTGGACAAATAAAAGGCGGTCTCTCTCTCCAACAGAATATGATTCAGCCGGAACCGGTTTGGCTCAGTGGATAGAGCATCAGCCTCCGGATGGAAGGGTCCCGGGTTCGATTCCGGTCAGGGGCATGTGCCTTGGTTGCGGGCACCTTCCCAGTGAGGGGTGTGCAGGAGACGGCTGCTTGATGTTTCTCTCTCATCGATGTTTCTAACTCTATCTCTCTCCCTTCCTCTCTGTAAAATATCAATAAAATATTTTTTTTTAATTTTAAGAAAAGAATATGATTCAGCCATAAGAGGGAATGAAATACTGGCCCATGCTCCAACATGGGTGTACCTTGGGGTTGATGCTAAGGGAAAGAAGCCAGATACAGAAGACCACATACTATTTATTACCGTAATTTATTTTAAAATATATTTTATTGATTTTTTACAGAGAGGAAGGGAGAGGGGTAGAGAGTTAGAAACATCGATGAGAGAGAAACATCGACCAGCTGCCTCTTGCACACCCCCCACTGGGGATGTGCCCACAACCAAGGTACATGCCCTTGACCGGAATCAAACCTGGGACCCTTCCGTCCGCAGGCCGACGCTCTAGCCACTGAACCAAACCGGTTAGAGCCACATATTACTTTTTAAAAAATATCTTTTTATAGATTTTAGAGAGAGAGGAAGGGAGAAGGAGACAGAGAGAAACCAATCAGTTGCCTCCTGCACGCCCCATACTGGAGATTGAGCCCTAAACCCAGGCATGTACCCTGATCAGGAATCAAACCAGCAACCTCCTGGTGCATGGGATGATGGTCAACCACTGAGCCACACTGGCCAGGGCAAGGCCACATATGATTTGATTACATTCACACGGAATGTCCAGAACTGGCAAATCCAGAGACAGAAAATAGATGAGTGGCCGGCTGCCAGGGGTTTCGGGGGGAGGAGAATGGTGATGCTAATGAATACATTTTCTTTTGAGGATGATAACAATGTTCTAAAACTGATTATGGTGAGGGTTCTACCAATGTGTGAGTGTAACAAACGCCACTGGAATTTTATGATATGTGAGAGTTTTTTAACAGATATTTTATTGACTTCAGAGAGGAAGAGGGAGAAACAGAAACATCAATCATGAGAGAGAGAAGAGTCCTTGATCGGCTGCCTCCTTCATGCCCCCTACTGGGAATTGAGCCCTCCACCAAGAATCCAACCAGGACCTGGGTCATAGGTCAACGCTCAAACCACTGAACTACCCTGGCCGGGCTTATGGTTTGTGAATTTTCTCTCAACAAAATTCTAGGGAAAAGGCTAGGAAGATTGGGGGGGGGGAGGATAGAGAGTTAGAAACATCAATGGGGAGGCTGTGCCCTTATGGGACAGAGCTGCTGGCAGAGGCCCCCTCCCTGAGTGCCAGCTCCGATGTGGGGACGCTGCTTCCCATCCCTCGGTCCCCCAGGTCCCACAAGATGAAGATCCAGGATTTCTACGTGTATGATGACCAGGATGACCTCTTTACCCGGGAGCCCTTTGTGGCCAGGTTCATTCTTTCCAGCAAGGGTGAGAGGGGAGGAAGGTTGGGCCTGCTGTGGGCAGCGGGAAGGGGGGGGACAGGCTGGCTCCGCTGGGGGCTCGGTCACCCGGAGGGGGCCGAGTGGGGAAGAGCCAGGAGTGGGTGGGAGCCCTCTATCCCTGGGGCCTTGCAGACCTCCCCAGCTTGGTGTTGGTGCCGCTACACACCTCTCCGAAGACCGTGGAGCAGGAGCTGAACGCCCTGTACGACGTGTTTCTGGATGCCTCCCGGCGCTGGAAGGGCGAGGTAGGGCCGGGCCGGTGGCACGGGAGAGAGGGGGCCCCGGATGGCGTGCTGGCCGGACACAGCAGCTGCGCCCTCTCCAGGACATCATCCTGCTGGGGGACTTCAATGCCGACTGCGGCTCCCTGGCCAAAAAACGCCTGGGGGAGCTGAAGCTGCGGACTCAGCCCGGTTTCTACTGGGCGATCGCCGACGGCGAGGACACCACGGTGCGCGCCAGCACCCACTGCGCCTACGACCGCATCGTGCTGCACGGCGAGCGCTGCCGGAGGCTGCTGCATGCGGCCTCTGCCTTCAATTTCCCCCGGAGCTTCCGGCTCACGGAGGAGCAGGTACAAGGAGGCAGCGGGAATGGCCACGGGGAAGTCCCTGGGCCCTGACGCTGTCTTTCTGTCCCCCCCCCCCAGGCCCTCAACGTCAGTGACCACTACCCCGTGGAGCTGGAGCTGAGCCTGAGCCTGAGCCGGGCGGGGCACGGGGCCCGGCCCCTCAGCCTGGCTGCTCTGTTGCTGTCCCCGCTGCTGCTGCTGCTGCTGCTGCTGCCCCCACAGCTGGGCCTGGGGGCCTGAGCCTCACCCCCCCTGGTGGCTGCTGCCCAAGACGTGATGACTGACAACACTGCCCTTAGGGCTCAAACCCCAGCCTCTCCAGGCTCTCAGCCCTGGGGCCAAAGCGACTCCTGAAGGGCTTCGACTGCAGCCCAGCCTGGCCCTGCCCAGCCCTGCCCGGCCTTGCTCTGCCCTGCCCCATCCTGCCCTGCCCTGTCCCGTCCTGCCCTGCCCTGTCCTGCCCAGCTGGGCCCTTCCCTGTCCTACCCAACCCAGCCCTGCCCTGTCCTGCCCAACCCAGCCCTGCTCTGTCTTGCCCAACCTGGTCCTACCCAGCCCTGCCCTATTGGACTGCAACCCTCTGCCTTTCCTTTGGTTTGGCTGGTGTTCTTTTGCTGGGCCTGTGCCCGGCGTGAGAATGTGTAACAGGAAGGCAGGGGCCCGAGGCTGGGGGAGGGGAAAGGGAATCACACAACACATGAAAAATTATGACAAAAAGGAAACACATACGAACTGAGAACGAAAAGCTAGGTAGGAGGGACACTACATGCGTGGAACAGATATGTCACTGGGGCACCTGTATTGTACATGGGATCCACGAGAATTAGCGTGAAGATCCCAGTAGATACAAAACTGGAGATAAGCAGTTCACACAGACACACACACATACACACACACACACACACACACACACAAAACAAAACAATGGCAGATGCATTGGAACTCATGTGAGCTAATGAAAATAGCTGCAAACACACCCAACGCCTGTGGCAAAGCCCATGAGGTGCAGTCAGCCCACGTTGGCACATTCATAGGGTGTGGCCCCAGGCAGAGTGGTTACCAAGGCTATGGATGCGCAGAACATATATGAACTGGCTGTCATGTAATGACAGAAATTAACTAAGAAATTCTGCTTTGTAAGCATGAGGTTTGCCTTGTGGACACATCACCGTGTCCCTGTGTTACACGCCCACAAATGGAACACGCAGGTTTCCTTGGGGTGCGTTAGGACAGTCCCTCAGTCAGCGTGGGAGGGCGTACACACGTGGCCTGCAGAGGACATGAAGTCAGAGAGGGAACAGAGCTCAGTAAAAGCAGCTAGTGCCCTGGCTGGGTAGCTCAGTTGGTTAGAGCATCATCCTGATACACCAAGGTTGCAGGTTTGAACCCCAGTCAGGGCACATACAGGAATCAACCAATGAATGCATAAATAAGTGGAACAAATTGATGTTTCTCTCTCTCTAAAATCAATAAAATGTTTTAAAAACAGCCAAGTTGGTGTGGTGCAGTGGTTGAGCGTCAACCTATGAACCAGGAAGTCAGGGTTCGATTCCCATGCCTGGGTTGTGGGCTCCATCCCCAGTGTGGGGTGTGCAGGAGGCAGCCGATCAATGGTTCTCTCTCATCATTGATGTTTCTATTTCTCCTTTCCTCTCTGAAATCAATATATATATTAAAAAAAAAGGAGTGGGCCGAAACCGGTTTGGCTCAGTGGTAGAGCGTCGGTCTGCGGACTGAAAGGTCCCGGGTTCGATTCCGGTCAAGGGCATGTACATTGGTTGCGGGCACATCCCCAGTAGGGGGTGTGCAAGAGGCAGCTGGTCGATGTTTCTCTCTCATTGACGTTTCTAGCTCTCTATCTCTCTCCCTTCCTCTCTGGAAAATATCAATAAAATATATTAAAAAAATAAAATAAAATAAAATAAAAATAAAAAAAAGGAGTGGAGCAAGATATTCATGACGGTCCTCGTAATGGTGGTGAAAAGCTGGGGTCCCCCCTGCGCTTGCACCCTTCTGCACAGCTGCTGGGAGCCAGCAGGCCACTTCCTCCACCAACTAAGCCGAATTCCCATGAGGCTCAGCGATTCCACTTCTGGGAATGTCTTTTTTTTTTTTTAATTAATATTTTACAGAGAGGAAGGGAGAGAGATATAGAGCTAGAAACATCGATGAGAGAGAAACATCGACCAGCTGCCTCTTGCACACACCCTACCGGGGATGTGCCCGCAACCAAGGTACATGCCCTTGACCGGAATCGAACCCGGGACTCTTCAGTCCGCAGACCGATGCTCTACCACTGAGCCAAACGGGTTTCGGCTGGGAATTTCAATTTCAATTCCTTTCCAAAGGACTGAAGGAGGAAGCTGAAGACCTCTGCACGCCATGTTCACAGCAGCATCACGCACAGTACCGGAAGGTGGTCGCACCGTGTCCACTCCTAGGGGGATGGGCGAGCAGCACGGAGCTAGCCATGCCGCGGAATAACGGTCAGCCTTCAGGAAGGAGACTTTGCCTATGGCCACACCGCCCTGAGCACTCCTCATCTCCTCTGACCTTCTAAGCCAGGGGTCGGCAAACTCAGTCAACAGAGTCAAATATCAAAAGCATGACCGACGATTGACATTTCTTTGGAGAGTCACATTTTTTAAACTTAAACTTCTTCTAATGCCACTTCTTTAAAATAGACTCGCCCAGGCCGTGGTATTTTGTGGAAGAGCCACACTCAAGGGGCCAAAGAGCTGCATGTGGCTTGTGAGCCACCATTTGCCGACCATGGTTCTAAGCTAAGCAGGGTCAGGCATAGTTAATAGTTGGATGGGAGACCACCTGGGAATACTGGATTCTGTGGGCCTAACACGTTAAGCGCCCAGCCTGTTTTGTCTTCCGGACAGAAAGTATGGTGTCAGTCACCTGACTTGGCACTTAACGTGTTAAAAAAAAAAAAAAAAAAAAAAGGAGACCTAACAGGTTTGGCTCAGTGGATAGAGCGCCATTCTGCGGACTGAAGGGTCCCAGGTTCGATTCCGGCCAAGGGCATGCACCTTGGTTGCAGGCACATGCCCAGTAGAGAGAGTGTGCGAGATGCAGCTGCAGCTGAATTGATGTCTCTCATCGATGTTTCTAACTCTATCCCTCTCCTTTCCTCTCTGTAAAAAATCAATAAAATATATCCTTTTTTAAAACGGAGGGACATTTTGACACACATTACAACATGGGTGAGCCTTGAGGACATTATACTATGTGAAGTAAACCAGACACAAAAGACACGGATTCCATTCTGTGGGTGCCTGGGGTAGCGAAGCTCAGAGGGACAGAAGGAGGGTGGCTGGTGCCAGGGCTCGGGAGGGAAATGGGGTTAGCGCTTAATGTGGGCAGTTTCCGTTTAGAAGCTGAGCAAAGCCGAAACTGGTTTGGCTCAGCGGTAGAGCATCAGTCTGCGGACTGAAAGGTCCCGGGTTCGATTCTGGTCAGGGGCATGTACATTGGTTGCGGGCACATCCCCGGTAGGGGGTGTGCAAGAGGCAGCTGGTCGATGTTTCTCTCTCATCGACGTTTCTAGCTTTCTATCTCTCTCCCTTCCTCTCTGTAAAATATCAATAAAAATATATTAAAAAAAAAAAAGCTGAGCAAGCCCTGGGATTGGAGGCGGTGACGGCCGCACAATATGAGTGTATTTGACGCCACTCACCTGGCGAAGCTCCCTCCACGCCATGTGTATTTTATCGCCATGAGGAGCGAGGCCGGGCCGTGTGCCCCCATCAGGTGTCCACAGAGGGCAAAGGCAGCCATCTTCGGGGCTGGCAGCTCCGGGCTGGTGCTGGGCAGCAGGGTGAGCGTCCCTCTCTGTCCACAGCCCGGGTCCTTCTCAACCACCGCTGGCCCAGCTGGACGCCGCCACCTTGGGTTCCCGCAGAGGGTGCCACCGGCCCACACACAGCCATGCGCTGCCCAGCTGTGCTCCTGGTCCTGGTCCTGGTCCTGGAGGGGGTGGCCCAGGCCTTTCGCATCTGTGCCTTCAACGCCCAGAGGCTGACGCTTGGCAAGGCGGCCAGGGAGGACGTGCTGGACCCCTTGGTTCGGGTAGGTTGGCCACTGTCGGGAAGCTGCTCTCCTGAGGACCAGGAGCCAAAGCCCCACCCAGCCCTGCCTGACCCGGGGCCTGTCCCAGGGAAGGGGACATCGAGGGACACGGATACAGAGACATGGAGCAAGTTCCTCCCATCATTGGCCAGTCTCTTCCTGTGAAATGGGTGCAGTGTGGGTGGGGACAGCACCGTTTTCTCCCAGGTGTTTTTGTCTTCAAATATTTTTTTGATTTCAGAGGCAGGGAGAAACATCAATGAGAACCATTGATTAGCTGCCTCCTGGACACCACTGGGTATGCAACCTTGACTGGAATAGAACCTGCCAAACCAGCCAGGGGCCAGGTCTTTTAAAAAAATCTTTTACTTCAGCTGAAACCGGTTTGGCTCCGTAGATGGCCTGCAGACTGAAAGGTTGCCGGTCTGATTCCGGTCAAGGGCATGTACCTTGGTTGCAAGCACATCCCCGGTAGGGGGTGTGCAGGAGGCAGCTGGTCAATGTTTCTCATTTGTTTCTAGCTCTCTCCCTTCCTCTCTGTAAAATATCAAAATATATATTTTATAAAATGTTTTATTTCAGAGGGGAAATGTTTCTCAAGGACTCCACCCCTCCCAGTGGGGCAGGCCTCATTCAGAAAATACTCCGGGACTGCTACGTTTTCCAGAGAACAAAGCAGTAAAAACATAGTGCCCTGATCAGGGAGCCCAATTGGTTGGAGTACCACCCCAATATGCCTGAGATTATAGGTTTGATAGCTGGCCAGGGAACCTGTAAGAATCAACCAGTGAACACTTAGACGAGCAGAGCAATCAATTGATATGCCTCTTACAAAGTCAATAATAAATTAAACTAGCTAGCAAGACATTAGGGACAAGTTCAAGTTGAGGTCATGTTTACGGTCTTCTGGGGCTGCACATTTCAAAGGGGGAGAACTGGGGTACCTGCTGCTGTGCCAGGCGTATTTGTTCCCTGGAGGACAAAGGACAGTGACCCTAGGGTAACCAGAGCGCCCCCCCCCAATCCCCTATGAATCCAAATGCGAAGACATGGATGGAAAGCTGATTTATTGGTGGGTGTAAGGTGGGGGGCAGCACCGAGACTCTCAGGAGTGCAGGGCTCGCCATTTGTCCAGGGGACCACGATTAGGGATGTATTTGACTCCACAGCCATCTGGGATGAGGCGCTTCTCGGCCACCATGTCTTCAAACTCATCCGCATTAAACTTGGTAAAGCCCCACTTCTTGGAGATGTGGATCTGGGGGAAAGAAACAAAGAATTGAGCCTACATGTTGGGGCGTCTGGGCAAGGAAAGGAGAGACCAAAGGTGGCCGGACTTCTTACCTTCTGGCGGCCAGGGAACTTGAACTTGGCTCTGCGTAGGGCCTCAATCACATGCTCCTTGTTCTGCAGCTTGGTGCGGATGGACATGATGACTTGGCCAATGTGGACTCTGGCCACTGTGCCCTGGGGCTTTCCAAAGGCACCCCGCATACCCGTCTGGAGCCTAGATTGAGGGCAACACGAGTTCAGACACCAGTGTCCCCCAGAGAGGGCTGTATCCAAGGTCCCTTATGGCAACCCATACTAGCAACAGGTTGCGTACACTACCAAGGATGCTGCTGTCTGCAGCCATTGCACACCAGGCCCCTACGGGGAAAAGAGCATGGTCGGCTTAATTGGCTGCAGTGAACCCCAAAACAGACTCAAACAATCTTTGCCAAGGTGCCCCCGGGGCTCATCGGAAAGCCTTCCAGCATGTACCTGCCCTAGCAACATGCTTGCTGGCAGATGGCTGTCACCAGGCTCAAAGCTACTTCCTCCACCTGCTGCCCGGAGGCTAAGCCCCAGTCAGGGTGCCCTTTTTGTCTCTGCTCATCTGCAGAGAAATTAGTGCCCATGATATCTTGCCAGCCATTAGCCTGGCTTTGCCATGGATGGCTTGAGTCTTTATGTGGGGCCATCTCATTGATCTACTATAATCAAGTGCAACAGAGACCCTCAAACTCACCTGTCGGCCCCAGCACAGGACAACATCTTGTTGATGCGGATAACGTGGAAGGGGTGGAGCCGCACTCGGATGTGGAAGCCATCCTTGCCACAACTTTTCACCATGTACTTGTTGGCACAAATGCGGGCAGCCTCCAGGGCTAGGTGGGGGGAAGGAAGGCAGCAGAGTGAGGACGGCACAGAAGCACTCATCAGAACTCACAACTGGGTGAACTGGAACTGGCAATTCCAGTCCAGCGAGCTCCGGATTTAGCTGGGGAGCACCAGGAATCCTGCACCTCACCTTCGGAGGAGAGCTGCTCATATTCATCGGACACCATGTGGCCACAGAGCGGGAACTCGTCCACTTTCGCCTTCTTCCGCCCCAGGTCAAAGATGCGGATCTTGGCATCTGAAAAAAGCCTTGGGTCAGTTGTGTGTGGGTGCCAGTCAACAACTGAGTCAGTGCACCCAAACCATTTGGGGAGCTCTTGTGCAACTTACCAGGGACACCTCGGCAGAAGCGAGACTTTGGGTACGGCTTGTTCTTACAATACCGGTAACTGCGGGGAGGGGGGAGAAACCCAGGTTTGCAGGAATTCACAAGTTTAATTGGTCAACAGGCACTTCAGAGCTCCCTCCACGACCAGAGGGGATGGCACAAGCCAATCAGTAAGCTACCCCGTGTCTCGCGTGGCGCTAAAGCAAGACAGTCACATCTAGGTGGCAAAAAAGTTAAGAGGACAACCATGTAGGCAAAAACCTTTCTGGACCCCTTAACTGGGTTCCCAACTTCTTACAGGGCCAATCCTTTGAAACAGACTTTCCCGGTTAAAACACCTCTCACTTCCGGGCACTGTATACTACATACTTGCTGCGTAAAAGCAAAAAAGTTCAGGCTGTCCACCCTAGACTTTGGGGCACGTGGCGTTTGGCCTCCAAGCCATGTGAAGGACTCCCGGCGCCCTCTGCAGGCCACACAAGACTTAAGGGCAAGGCGCACAAAAGGCCCAGAAGGCATTGAGCCGAACAAGGCGGCGAATTTCCCGGACAAAGGGCGTGATGCGAGGCGGACGTCGCTTCCAGCCTGAAACTGGCTCGGAAACGCAGGAGGGGGTCACCCCAACAAAACTGTGGAAGCGCTTCAAGAGCGGCATCAAGTTTTAAGTAAAAGGACCACATGACTTAAACCAAGACCTACAGCGACCCGGAAGGTATAGGAGAGAACGATGGAGTCCACCCCCAAAATAGGAAAAGCTGGGTGTTACTTGAGAGGTTCCACGCCACGATTGCCTTAAGTAGCCAAATGTGCCCATTTCTCCTCCCAGCAGCGAAATTACATGGATCCGATACTCACCACCGGGCGGGGCGGCGACCCATGGCGACACCACGATCTTCAGTGGCTACAATGAAACAGAAAAAGTCAGAAGACGATAAGGTTCCAACCACGGGAGGGAAAGCGGCAAGGGCACGGCGGGAATTTGCACCCGTCACTACTCACCACGCCGAAGGGAAAGGTGCTCCCACGCCTGCGTACGCCTTATATAGGCCGCCTCTCTTCGTGCGTAGGAACCATAGAGTCTTCGCGAGGACCGGAGGACACTCTATCACACTTGGAAGACCATAGATGCGATGGCGTTCTGCGCTTGCGCGCAGGCGGCCGGGTTCATGCGCAGAACGGGAAAGAGGCGGAGCGTCTGGACGCAGTAGGCAGCTAGCGAATGGGGGCTAGCCACATCAGCAAGGGAAAGCCTTTCCAACTGGCCATCTTGGGCGTAGGACTCTGCCCGAGGCTTTGCCTTAACTATGAAAAACTTTTGTTCTCGAGTTGAAAGGGGGAAGTACCTCACCCTCCCACCCCCGCCCCCACCCCGAGCGGAGCTCACTGCGGCTGCGCGCTAGTTCCTAGGATTCTTTGCCCGTGACACGCTCTCGGTGCCTCCCTATGGGCTTCAGGGCCGGCAGAGACGCGCCTTGCTGTAGCCTCGGCTTACATTCCTTTGTCGATGGGAAGGCCGGAGGCCGAGGCACGCCCCCACTCCCCGAGATAGCCTAAAAGCCTGCAGCCTTTGCCTATACTGGCTGGTATTCGCCCACCCAGGGGGAAAAGGCCGATGACGATCCTCCTCCTTCCAGGAGGCCCCGTAAGCACTGTTGGGTCCTCCCTGCCCTCTTGGGGCAGAGAAAAGAGACGCTGTGCTCCTGATTGAGAAAGAGGGCTGCGATGCCTTATGGCAAAGGGCGCGGTCACTATATCTCCGGACCCATCCAGTCCAGGCCTCAGAGCAGCGTCCACCCTCCCAAGGCCCAGAATGTGCGCCCCCGCCCCCCGCTGAAACACACTCCTTACCAAGTCCCACCATGTTCCAGTGCCGCCTGAGTGTGCCTGGGCGGCTCTCCATAAGCGTTGTTTCAGCTTGGCCAGCGTGGGTCAGTGGTTGAGCATAGACCTATGAACCAGGAGTCACAGGATGGGTTCCCGGACTGGACACATGCTCAGTACCCAGTGTGGGGCGTGCAAGCGGCAGCTGGTCAATGATACTCTCTCATCATTGATGTTTCTATCTCTCCCTCTCTCTTCCTCTCTAAAATCAATTTAAAAAATAATAATAATAACCAAAACCGGTTTGGCTCAGTGTATAGAGCATCGGCCTGCGGACTGAGGGGGGTCCCGGGTTCGATTCCGGTCAAGGACATGTGCCTTGGTTGTGGGCACATCCCCGGTAGGGGGTGTGCAAGAGGCAGCTGGTCGATGATTCTCTCTTGTGGATGTTTCTGACTCTCTGTCCCTCTCTCTTCCTCTCTGTAAAAAATCAATAAAATACATATTTTTTTAAAAAATAATAATAACCAAAACCGGTTTGGCTCAGTGGATAGAGCGTCGGCCTGCGGACTCAAGGGTCCAGGGTTCCATTCCAGTCAAGGGCATGTACCTTGGTTTCAGGCACATTCCAGTAGAGGGTGTGCATGAGGCAGTTGATCGATGTTTCTAGCTCTCTATCCTTCTCCCGTCCTGTCTGTAAAAAAAATCAATAAAATATATAAAACAACAACAATAATAATAAAGCATGTATTTGCCCTCCACCCCAGAAGCCCGGGAGCCAGGGAGAGGTGAGCAGAGCTGGAGACAGTCACCCAGAAATGTGCTATCCACCAGAAGTGTCTGAATGTTGTGCTATCCACCAGACGTGTCTGTCCAAGCTTCTGGAGATGGGGAAGGCGAGTAGTAACAAAATATTCTTTTATTTTTATTTTTTTCATTTTTAAAAACATTTATTAAGGTATTATATGTGTACATAGCTTACCATTGCCCTCCCCCACCTCCCATACATGTCCTCCCTCCCCAGAGATCTTTGTTCCTTGGTTGTACTTTTATGCATGCATACCAGTCCTTCGGTTGATCTCTTATCTCCCCCCAGGTCTCCTTCCCCTCCCTGTTGTCATTTGACAGTCTGCTTGTTTTATGGTGACTATCAATAAAATATATATTTTTTAAAAATAAAATAAATATATATATTGTTGATTTTTTACAGAGAGGAAGAGCGAGGGATAGAGAGTTAGAAACATCGATGAGAGAGAAACATTGACTAGCTGCCTCATGCACACCCTCTACCGGGAATGTGCCCACAACCAAGGTACATGCCCTTGATGGGACTCAAACCCAGGACCCCTCAGTCCGCAGGCTGATGCTCTATTCACCAAGCCAAACCGCTTTTGGCAACAAAATATTCTTAGCGTTACTTGACCAAGGGATGTGTGTGTGTGTGGCTCTCGAGGGGGGGAATCCTGCTCAAGCATACCTACTCTTCTCGGAGATAACTTGGCACTGTAGTAAATGGCTTGGAAAGATGGTGGTGTTTGTTTGTTTGTTTGTTTGTTTGTTTAAGGGCAAAAAGGCTGGAATGTGAGGTTTGATTGTTACAGAAAACCGAAGAAGAACAAAGCAATACTTAGAGAGATGGAGTTGCATTTATTATGCAAGGGTCCAGAGGAAAATATCTCTCAAATTCTGGGCCCCAACATGCAGGAATTTTCCCTGTTTATATGTTTTTACCTTCTTTGTCTCCCAAATATGGAGTGTTTCTGGCCCCCTTTGCAAGTTCTTTTTTCTTTTTTCTTTTGCAAGTTCTTAAAGAGCCCGTATGTGCTGGGCCTTGAGACCTCAACCAGAGGCCTAGCCTGGCACCAGCACTGATAACCTTGTCTGGAGAAGGTGTAATGGCCTCTCTGAAGTTTGAGTAGTCTTAGCAAGCAAGAATTTACAGAAGCCAAATAGCAGGGTTAAAATTTCAAACAGCAGTTCTCATACAAGATGGATGCTTCATTATCAAATAATTGAATCGATATTCCTTCCCCTGGGAACTGACAACCGACATTCCCTTTTGCTCCTTAGACCACGTTCCACTTGCTAAAACCATTATCCTTCTCTAGACCTTCCCTGGAACCAGACCCACCCAGAGAATTCCCAGCTGAAAAAGCCCCCCCAGAATCCTTTAAAACCTCTGAATCCCCATCCCTGGGTGCTGGTGCGATCTGGTTTTCCTAATAAATTCATAATTTAAATATATATTTTTAATTGATTTTTTTACAGAGAGGAAGGGAGAGGGATAGAGAGTTAGAAACATCGATGAGAGAGAAAAACATCGATTAGCTGTTTCCTGCACACTCCCCACTGGGGATGTGCCTGAAACCAAGGTACATGCCCCTGGCCAGAATCGAACCCGGGACCCTTCAGTCCACAGGCCGACGCTCTATCCACTGAGACAAACCGGTCAGGGGAAATTCACAATTCTTTACCCCCTTTGGCCTCATGTGTTCCTCCTTTGACGACCCTAACAGTGTGCACATCCAACAGTGGTGCAGAGATCTTCCCAGGGGACCCAGCCCTTCCATCGAGGGGCTCTGGGTCTGGAAACTGGGTTAGAGTCTGTGACCCTGTGCTGTGACAACTCCAGTCAGGTGTTTGGCTCCCAGGCCTAGAGCATTTCGGGCTGTAGAAGGCTGCCTATTTCCCAGCGACACTGTGGTCTTTCCAGAGCTTTTCAAAGACACCTGTGTCTCACCTCTGATGCCTCTCAATGCCTCACTGAAAACAGGTGCTTCCAGGCCTGCATGTGGAACATGGCTTCAGAGTGGAGTGTTCAGGTGGAATGTGATAAATCTACTCCAAAATTCCCCTCTCCCCAAGCCTTGGGATCCCCTCCTCCACCACTTGCCAAGACAGCTCTGGTATCAAAACCCAAAACACAGGCCACCAGTGTGTCCAAGTTCAGTCAGCCAACAAAGTGAGATGCTGGACTTCTCACCAGCTGTATGCACTAACGTTCTAACTGGAATTCTAGTAAGGGCACCCCATCAGTGAATCCGGCCCCAGGTGAATGTTATAGCTCACCTCCTTAGTCTAACACCACCTGGGCTTTAAAATTTATATATATATATATATATATATATATATATATATATATATATATATATATATATCCTTAGCCAATTTGGCTCAGTGGATAGAGCATCAGCCTGTGGACTGAAGGGTCCCAGGTTCGATTCCAGCCAAGGGCACATGCCTGGGTTGCAGGCTTGATCCCCAATATCTCTCCTCCCTTCCTCTCTGAAATCAACAAAGAAATATATTTAAAAATTACACACACACACACACACACACACACACACACACACACACACATATATATGTATATATATATATATATATATATATATATATATATGGTTCAGAGAGGAAGGGAGAGAGAGAGAAACATCAATGAGAGAGATGCTGATTGGCTGCCTCCTGCACGCCCCCTACTGGGGGGTCAAGAAGCAACCAGGGCATGTGCCCTGACTGGAAGTTGAACTAGCAACCTTTTGGTGCATGGTAGGATGCCCAACCAACTGAGCCACACTGGGTGCAACTGGTATTTTCTAACATCACGACACCGTTATAACCATTGTCAGTCTCAATACCACAGTCCAGTTCCGTACCTGGGCAGGCCTGAATAATGAAAAGGTTGGGTTTTCAGTTAGACTTCTGCAATAATCCCCTCTGAAAAAACGTGTTACTTTTCTCAGGTCAACATTTGTTCCCAAAGTTATTCCATCATTATCATGGCTTAGAAGCATGCAAATAAAACTTACTATGATCTTCTTCAGAAACACTGCATACCAGTTCCACCACAATTTCTTCCCATGTAAGATCATTTTCATTCCTGACTTCTCAATTCCATGTGAGATTGACACATGTTCAAATTCAGGAATGTTTCCATGAGGTTTGCTGCATCTGTACCATACGAAGATACCATTCTAGCCAGCACTTTTATGAAAGTTCTTATTATTGGCTAGAGGTCCGGTGCACAAAATTCGTGTATTGGAGGAGGGGGTCCCTCAGCTTGGCCTGTGCCCTCTCCCATTCTGGGAGCCCTCGGGAGATGTCCAACTAAGCTGGCTGTTGGACAACCTTAGTGCTGCTGAAGGAGCAGGAGAGGCCACCTCCACTGTGCTCACCAGCTGTGAGCTGGGCTTCTGGCTGAGGGGCACTCCCCCAGTGGGAGCGTACAGATCATCAGGGGGAAGCTCCTGCGTTGAGCATCTTCCCCCTGGTGGTCAGTGTAAGTCATAGCAACCTGTTATTCTGCCATTGGGCCTAAACAGGCCCTCTGACATCCCCCGAGAGATCCCAGATTGCAAGAGGGTGCAGGCCAGGCCAAGGGACCCCACTGGTGCAAGATTGGGGCTGGGGAGAGATGTGGGAAGTTGGCCAGCTGGGGAGGGACCGCTCAGTCCTGATCTGCTGGTGCCAGTAGCAAGTTAACCTACTGGTCAGATTGCCCCCTGGTGGTCAGTGCACATCATAGCCAGCAGTTGAGCTGCCTTAGCATATCAATAGCACATTACACTTTGATTGGTTGATGACCAACTGGACAATTAGCATATTAGGCTTTTATTATATAGGATGATAATACATAAACCCATTTTAGAATGACCCATTTTATAACTATTTAGCAAGGATATCCCAGAGTCCATTGATTTACTTTTTTTTCTTAAATCCTTCTGGGAGGATATTTTTCCGTTGATTCTTCAGAGGAAGTAGCAGAGAGAGGGAAAGACTGAGAGAATTATCGATGTGAAAGAAACACGTCAATTGTTTGCCTTCCTCCTGCACCTGCCCTGACCAGGGCCCAGGCTAAGGAGAAGCCTGCCTACAACTGAGGTACGTGACCTTGACCTGGAATCAAACCCAGGACCCTTAGGTCCGCAGGCCAACACTCTACCCACTAAGCCAAACCAGCTAGGGCTATTGGTCTGCTTTCATGCAACAGCTTTATTTCTGAATTTTTAATGGATTTTTAATCCACTTCGTTGTAAGTGTTCTCCATGGATACTTTGTTAGCATACAGCCTCCACACAGCAGCCACCTGCTCACCTCGCACGGTGCCAACTTTTTTTTTTTTTCCTGCAGGATCCTCACACCATATGTTGAGCTCTGGAGCAGGCACTGCCTCTGCTCAAAATGTTTAACTTCTTCACAGGCAAAACCAGCAAGTCTAGTCTTTTAAGACAAATGACAGGCTCGGCGTGCTGGCTCAGTGGCTGAGCCACGCACGCCTCGAACCGGGAGATCGAGGTTCAATCAGCACGTTGCTGGCTTGATCCCCAGTGTGGGGTGTGCAGGAGGCATCCAATCAATAATTCTCATCATGATCTTTCTATCTATCTCCTCCTCTCTGAAATCAATAAAAATATGTTTTAACAAAGGCAGTCTGAGGAAAAATGTTTTTTCCCCAGATATGCCTCAAGTTTATTAATGATGCCCTATACACACATTTGCTACTAAAAATTGAAATAGTACCTCAGAAAATGTGTTACAATTTAAATGAGTACAAGAAGCCCTGGCTGGTTTGGCTCAGTGGATAGAGCGTCTACCTGCGGACTGAAGGGTCCCAGGTTCGGTTCCCGTCAAGGGCATGTACCTTGGTTGCAGGCACATCCCCAGTAGGGGGTGTGCTGGAGGCAGCTGATCGATGATTCTTTCTCATCGATGTTTCTAACTCTATCCCTTTTCCTTCCTCTCTGTGAAAAATCAATAAAAATATTTTTATAAAATAAAATAAATGAGTACAAGAATAAGGTGTATTCTGCAAATGACCCCGTGTCATAATTCTCGGCAATACCAGAAGAACCCGGATGTGAAGAGTCAATGGCTACAGCCACAATGAAGTACAGGTTCATTGCTATTCTTGCGGTTTTGAAGAGCCTCATTCCTTCTCCTCAGCCATATTTGAAACAGTCCTTTGAGGTCTCTTTTAAGACTTGCCATTGTCCTCACTCCATGTCTCCTCCTGTAGACCAGGCCATAACTCCTTCCCACTAGATACCCTGTGAGTTCTTCTCTGTCCTGCTGCCGGGGTGAATGTTTTCGTGGAAGGGGAGGGAATTTGATACTAGGGTTGAGAGTCGAGTTACTAAGGTTCTTTGCTAAGTGCTTCTGAAACAGCTTGAGTGTCAGCAAATGTGTCTATAGGGCATCTTTAACAAACTTGAGGCATACCTGAGAAAAAAAAACATTTTTCCTCAGACTGTCTTTTTAAAAATATATATTTTATTGATTTTTTTTACAGAGAGGAAGGGAGAGGGATAGAGAACTAGAAACATTGATGAGAGAGAAACATCGACCAGCTGCCTCCTGCACACCTCCTACTGGGTATGTGCCCATAACCCTTGACTGGAATCAAACCCGGGACACTTCAGTCCGCAGACCGATGCTCTATCCACTGAGCCAAACCGATTTTGGCAAGACTGTCTTTTTTAAAACATCCAATAAAATGACCCAGTAGAGGGGGCATTAAGCTTCGATGGTGAATCCATTGCAGGTCTAGTCACAGCCTAAGTTCATCCTAGAACCTGTCTGCAAAGAGTTCGAGCTGAAGGTGATGCGCAAAATTCACACGTTGCTACAACGTAGGCTGAAAAGAACAGCAATGAAATGTGGGGCAAGAACTAAGTTAAATAATCTGAGGAAAAATATTTGCAACCTATAGAACAAAGGACTAATAGCCCTAGTTTATGACAAGGTCTTTTGGGGAGACACTTATGTAGTGTCTACGAACATGTTAGCTCTAGCCGGTTTTGCTCAGTGGATAGGGCATGGGCCCGTGGACTGAAGGGTTCCAGGTTCCATTCTGGTCAAGAGCACATACCTCAGATGCAGGCTCCATCCCCAGCCCGGAGTCACCGTGGGCGTGGAAGGCAACCAATTGATATTTCTCTCTCACATTGATGTTTCTGTCTCTCCCGGCACTTCCACTCTAAAAATCAATGGAAAAATATCCTCCAATGAGGATTAACAACAAAAAAATGTTAACAAACAAACAAACATGTTAAATGCCCGTAGATCAATTCTACTTATTGGAAATTATCTTAGGAGATTGACACATGTTCAAAGCTGTGGTTGCAGCATTAATGTGAATAGCAAAACAAGAGAGAAAATGTGACAGTACATCAATTGGGATTCATTATGTAAATTACAATATGTGTATTTCATCAAATACCAAGCAGCCAGAGAAGAATTGAGCTAGACATTTGTGTACTGACATGGAAAGATCTCAAAGATATATTACCAAGTAAAAGCAAATCACAATAAGCCCTAGCTGGTCTGGCTCAGTGGATAGAGCGTCCGCCTGGGGACTGAAGGGTCCTGGGTTTGATTCTGGTCAAGGGCACATGCCTGGGTAGTGGCTCCGTCCCCAGTAGGGGTGTGCATGAAGCAACCAATCAATGATTCTCATCATTGATGATTCTCTTTATCCCTCTCCCTTTCTCTCTGCAATCTATCTATCTATCTATCTATCTGATACACAATCGAATGTATGGGTCAAATGTATGGGTTTTAAAAATATATATACTATTGATTTTTTTTACAGAGAGGAAGAGAGAGGGATAGAGAGTCAGAAACATCGATGAGAGAGAATCATTGATCAGTTGCCTCCTGCACACCCCCCACCGGGGATGTGCCTGCAACCAAGGTACATGCCCTTGACCAGAATTGAAACCGGGTCCCTTCAGTCCACAGACCGACACTCTATCCACTGAGCAAAACCAGTTTCGGCCAAATGTATGGTTTTAAAATATATATATTTTATTGATTTTTTACAGAGAGGAAGAGAGAGAGAACCGGTTTCGGCTAAAGTGTGTTTTTAAAACTGAATAACTATGTTGGTGATTACATAGAAAAATGTAGATAGAAAAGAAAATTGTTGCCAAAACCAGTTTGGCTCAGTGGATAGAGCGTCGGCCTGCGGACTGAAGGGTCTCGGGTTCAATTCCGGTCGAGGGCATGTACCTTGGTTGTGGTGCGTCCCCAGTGGGGGGTGTGCAAGGGGCAGCTGGTCGATGTTTCTCTCTCATCGATGTTTCTAGCTCTCTATCTCTCTTCCTCTCTGTAAAAAAATCAATAAAATATATTTTAAAAAGAAAATAAAATTGTTAAGAATCTTGCTTTAAAATCTTGCTTAAAATGTTGTTTTGTAAAACAAAATTTAATTATGTACTTTAGAAGTGTGCAATCCTAGCTGGTTTTGCTCAGTGGATAGAGCATCGGCCTGTGGACTAAAGGGTTCTGGGTTCGATTCCAGCCAAGGGTACATGCAGGGGTAGGGGGCTTGATCCCCCACAGTGGGGGGTGTGCAGGAGGCAGCCGATTAGTGGTTCTCTCTCATCATCAATGTTTCCATCTTTCTATCCCTCTCCCTTCCTCTCTGAAGTCAATAAAAAATATTTATAGAATTAAAAGTGCAGGGTGGTAATGTAAAATGATATAGCCAGTGTGGAAGGCAACTCAGCTGTTTCCTTTTTTAAATATATTTGTATTGATTTCAGAGAGAAAGGGAGAGGGAAAGAGAAAGAGAAACATCAATGATGAGAGAGAATCATTGATTGGCTGCCTCCTGCCTGCCCCCTACTGGGATGCAGCCTGCAACCAGGGCACATGCCTTTGGCCAGAATCGAACCCAGGACTCTTAGGTTCACAGGCTGACGCTCTAGCCACTGAGCCAAACAAGCCAGGGCTCAGCTGTTTCTTTTAAAGCTACACATCCATCTGCACAGGACCCAGCCATTGCACGCTTGGGCACTTAGGCCAAGGAAGGGGAAACGTGTCATCACAGGAAAACCTGTGCTCCATGTTCAGAGCGGGTTATTTGTAGAAGCCAGAGACTGGGCACAAGCAAGCTCCCCAGTGGGTGGATGCTGGAAGGAACACTGGTTGACCCACACCGAGGACTACAGCCAGCAATGCATGCAGAGGAAACACTAGCGATACGTGCAGCAGCGAGGATGGCCCTCCAGGCACCGCGTGAGTGGGAAAGGCTCAGCTAGTTACACACTGCATGCTTCCACTCATGTAACTAATGGCCTTCAATGACAAACCTGTGGGGATAAGACCAGAATACTGGCCCTGACCGGTTTGGCTCAGTGGATAGAGCCTCAGGCCTTGGACTGAAGGGTCCCTGGGTTCGATTCTGGTGAAGGACATGCATCTTGTTTGCAGACTCGATCCGATCCCCAGTAGGGGGCGTGCAGGAGGCAGCTGATGAATGTTTCTCTCACAGTTGTTTCTAACTCTATCCTTCTCCCTTCCTCTCTGTAAAAAAAAATCAATAAAAATATTTTTTAAAAAGAAGAAAGAAAAAAGAACAGAATACTGGTTGCATGGGTTGTCGGGAGGAGGGGAGAGGCTGTGGCTATGAAAGGTCACTCGGAGGAAACAGGCTGGACACTGAGGGCAGTGGCGGCCACTGGAATGTACACGTGTGATCACAGTGCACAGCGCTGTGGGTGCGGCCGTCTACACATGCACACGGGTGTACCCCGGAGCAGCTCTCGGCTGGCATCAATGCCATTTCCTGGTGTGCGACTGTACTGAGTGTTCGAGATGCAGACACTAGGGAACTGTGGGAGTGGCCTGGGGCTTGAACGTTTCTATGGAACTCCCTGTGAACTTATTCCAAATACAAGATCACACGAAAAGTACACAAGCAGACTAACGTACGGACAGGACGACCCCCGTTGCAGCAGTCCCCGCGGGGACCTCTAGGCCTCCACGGTCCAGAGCTGGCCGGGCCCACGCCCTAGACTAGCGCTCCCGAAGGCGGAGGCTAGAGGGGAGGCGCTAGAGAAAGCCTCGCTTTGATTGGTCAAAGAAGTGTCTGTCAGCATCCCCCGCCCGGTGCGAGGGCGGGTCTCCTCAGAAGAAGGGCTTTGTCATTGGCTAATCTGTCCGGAAGAGATGGCAGGAAAGCGGAGTTTCCGGTGGGCGGGCTGAGATGATTTGAGAAGACCTCTGTAGATAGATGCGCTCTGGGCGGGGCCCCACGCGGGGACTACGCCCTGGCCCCAATCTCCGTCTTCCTCCCCACCCAGAAAGAAAAAACAACTGAGTCCAGGCCCTGGGAGATTCTGGGGTCTCCGGCCTCCATCCCCGGCTCCCCGCAGGACTTACCCACCTTCCTGAGGGTGCCTGGCCCTCCTGATGTCCAGAGACAGTATATTGGGGCCCCCAAGAGCCTGAGGAAAAGAGGGCGGCGACCCCACCCAGATGGCAAAGGGCAGGGTCACCCCGTCTCGGGCCCCGCCCAGTCCTAGACAATGAGAGTGGCCTTTCTCTGAGCTCTTGGGAGCTCCCAACCTCGCAGGGCCCCAAATGTGCCCCTCACTGACCCCCACCCCCCCACACAATCACACACACACACACACACACACACACACACTCATTTCCGGGCCCACTGTGTTCCAGCGCTTCCCGAGTGTGTCTGACAGTGTGTGTAAAGCATGGACCACGAACAAAACCACCCAGGAGCTGGCACCCAGGGAGGGCACAGCGCTGAGGCCAGTCAGGGGGCTGTGTCCGCCAGAGGGATGGCTGTCCGGCCCTGGAGGTGAGAAGGCAGGAAGGGCGGTCTTCCCCGTGGCCCCGGCCAGGGGGGACTGAGGGCGGGGGTCCTGCTCAGATAGGCCGTTCTTCTCCAGAGCCCTGCGCCGCCGCCATCACTGTGCCCGCCTGCCTCTCGCCTGGACAGGCCACGGCGAGCCCTGCAGAGGGAGCTGGCGGCTTCCCTGGAGGAGGTGTGCTCAGGAACACCCATCCTGGGGGTGCTCACGCTGAGGCAGGGGGGGGGGGGACGGGTCCATGGCAGCCCCTGCAGGGCGAGTTCACACCCAGGTCCCTGCCTGCCCTGGGGCCTCGGATGTTGCAGGTCTGACCTGGGGCCTGAGAGTCAGCGATCTCCCCCTCCCTGTGGTGCTGCTGCTGTGGGTCCCGGATCCGCTGAGAGAAGCGCCTCCTCGAAGGCCTGAAGCCCCTAGGTGTGTGCCCTGCCCCTCTGCCCTACGAGGGGCAGCTCCTCTGTGGGCCTGGGAGGCGCTGGGAGGCCCTCGCCCTCCAGACAGAGGGCTCCTGTGGGCGGCATCACCCTTCCTGCCTGCAGGGCACCTAGCCCCGCCCGGCGGGGAGAGGGCGGTGTGCTCAGCGATCCCCAGGTCTGATGACAACACTGGGCATGGGGGAGGGAGACAGACCAGACTGGCCTGGGCGGGGCCGCACGGAGCTCTCTGAGGAGGCAGAGGGAGGCCCAAGCCCCGCTCGGAGGTGGAGAGGAACCTGCCCAGAGAGCAGGAACGTGATGTGGGGGCACAGGGAGCCCAGAGAGTGGTCTTCTGCCCGGGAACGACCCTGACAGGTGCCGGGCTGGGTGCCCCACCTTTGCTGCGGATGCTCCTCACCGGGAGGGCGTCCTGGGCCCTGGGCCCTGGGTCAGCGGCCAGCCCTCTCTGCTTAACGACAGGAGCCCTGACTCACATCTTGTCACCCTTCCCCTCGCTTTGTCACTTGTCTCCTGACTTGTGGTTGGGCTGTGGTTGGTCCGGCAGACACGGCCCTTTCCACACATCACACCCCCCAGGCTGTTCCTAGGGGCTCTGGGTTCTTGTCGCTCGGTCTGCTCCTGACTTACTCGGAGCCCGCTCCATTTAAACTGTGCCTTAGTGCCCTGTGGCTGATCACAAAGGGCCCAATCCTAGCGCCCATGGCACCAACACGGGACCCCCAAGTGTGTGAGGGACAGGACGCCAAAGGCCTGGCCGGGAGCCTGGCTCCGGGCGTCCCGGGCTGCAGCCAGGGCCTCGGGCCTCCCTGGAGGGAGGGGCTCCGCCTCCAGGATGTCCCAGCGACGGTGCCAGGGCTCAGTGCCCCCCACGGGCCTGGCCACCCGCTGCTCAGGCAGGGCTGCCCGGGGCCAGGGCAGAGCGGGGGGCGGCCCAAGATGGAAGACACGGTCTTTGTCACCCCATCTGTAAGGGACGGTCCCTCCCCTCTGCCCTATCTCCACGGGTCACACAGGTCAGCGCCGAACAGGGCTGCGGGGAGACGGGCTGGAGGGGCTCTGGTCACAGCAAACCAGCAGGCTGCGAGGAAGGGCCTGGCTCCCGAACCCGGGCTCCAGGCGTGAGGCCCTGGCCCGCCCAGAGCAGCCCCCCAGAGCGGGCCCTTGTCTCAGGGAGGGGGGCCAGTGCAGCCCGGGACAGGACCAGCCAGGCAGGCAGGGCCCGGGCTGGTGGGGCGGGGGCTCTGTCTCTAAAGGGCTGTGGCCAGACACGCACAGAGAGAGGAGAGAGCGCCGCGGAGCCCCGTGTGCCCGCCGTGTGTGCTCTCTGCCCCTCCCGGGGACGGGCAGCCCTGGGGCGGCCCCAGCCCCGGAGCAGCTCTGGGCTCCGGCAGGAAGCTCCCCCTCATCACAGCAGCGCCGGTCAGCGGCCGGCCAGTCCCCACCCGGGCTGGGCCACAGCATGTCCTGACCTCCGTGTCCCCACACGGGCTCGGTCTTGCCTCCATTCCTTCTCGTCCCCGGGGGCAGGGGCAGTCTGGGGCGGGGGCAGCTGGCCTGCCTAAGGCAGGGTGACCTCTGGCTGCACACAGCAAGGTCACTGCCCTCCCCCCGCTGTCCCCCCCCTTCCTCCCTGCAGCCTGAAGGGTGGGCAGGGGGAGGTGCAGGCGGCCTTGGGGAGGGCAGGCCAGGCGCCCCTGTCCTCCCAGGAGGGGTCAGGTGGCCTGGGCGGGTTCTGGCACAGGGGTGGGGGTGAGGGTGGCAGGTGCCAGTCTGGGGGGGGGCGGGGCAGCAGAGTGTCCCCTTGTCCAGGAGGGAGCCCCCTGTGGAGAAGGAGGCCTCTGCGTCTGGTTTCCCTGGAGACGCCCGCCCAGCCCCCGGTTCCTGGCCGGGCCCAGAGGTGACTTCCCGGTGACGCATCTGCTGGCTCCGAATTTGTCACTCAGGTCTGTGGGCGGGAGTGCTTTTCCTGTTGGCTCTGGCTGCCCGGCAACCCCGAGCCCTCCGTGCCAGCTCCTGGCACCGTCTCGCGTGCTGTGGTTTCTTGAACCCAGGACGGCGAGTTTGGGGAGCCAGGCTCCGCTTCCGGCAGCAGGTGACGCTGGCGGGCCGCACTCAGGGACCCGGGGCTGACTCTGGGGACAGCAGCCAGGGTGCGGGGACACAGGGTGCGGGCTCCCTGCAGACACCAGGCCTGGGGCGGCCCTGGCTCCCGGCCCCCTGCCCTCTGCCTCGCTGTCCCCGCCTGTGCCCACGCGGAGCCCCCTCCCCAGCCCTGGCACGGGCGGCAGCCACAGTGAGGAGGGCGCCGCCCTGCCTTCTGCCCTGGGCCTCGGGGCCAGGAAACTGTGGAGGGCTGGGTGGGGCTGGGGGGCACGGGGGGCCCCCCTCCCTTCCCCCCTGCAGGGCCCCTTTCCCGGGGAGCTCCCCTGGTGGCCTGCCCTGAGGAGGGGCAGCCACAGCCCTACCAGAGCCTGTCCGTCTGCCCTCAGCGACCGCCGTGGCCTCGCCCTCTGCCCGAGGACCGGGCCCTGACCATGAGCACGGTGTCCGCCCCTCGTCGCCAGCAGCTGTGCTGACTCCGGGGAGCCGCTGCCCCCCGGCTGCTCAGCCGTGTCCTCCCCCCGCCCCCCGGCTGCGGCCTGGAGACCTGCCCTGACCCCGGGCTGGTCCCGGAGGCGGCGGCGGCGGCGGGCTGACCTCCAGGCGGTCAGTGTCCTGCGGGACGGCCCCCTGGGCAGCCGGGCCCGGAGGAGTCGGGGCACGGCCGGCCCTGCCTCTGGGCCGTCTGCGCCGGTGGCCGGGCCAGGCCGGGAGGAGAGCGTCCTGAGCCCTGAGCGCCCCGAGGCCCAGGTCAGCACCGGCACCGCGCATGCGCGCCGCCCTGGCGTGGTGTCCGGCCCCCTCGGCTCCCGGCTCCCTCCAGGTCCCAGGGGGCGCCCTGAGCACCGGGCCCCAGGCCCTGGATGGGGTGAGGCTGCCCCAGCTGGAGGGCCCGGCGGAAACCCCAAGGACCCCCAGACCAGTGTCCCCTGGTTCACACGCTGGACTCCCTCACCTTCGGGCGGGGTGGCAGCCCTACCTGAGGGCCCAGGGCTCCCCTTTCTCCACTGGGCCCCCCGCCCCCTGTGGGATGGGCAGCAGGGAGGGCAGGTGAGAGGTGTGGCTGGGGCAGGGGTGAGGCTGACTGTGGTGGGGTCAGCTCGGCCCTCCCCCTTCCCTCCCCCGCCTGCACTCAGGGCAGACAGGACCTGGGGGGGGCCCGGGGCCCCAATAGGGTGACCAGCCATCTCCTCCCGTTTGGTGGGTGAGGTGGGGGGCCTGGGGAGGCATGTGGCCGGGTCTCCCCTCTGCTCCTGGCCCTCCTGGTGAGCAGGGCTCGGCGTGAGGCTGGTGACCGCCCTGCTGGCTCAGTGTGTGACCCTGGCTCGAGGCCTGGGCCTTGCCCCTCCCTGTGTCCTCCCAGCAGCCAGGATGCCGTCTGGGTTCGCTCAGCGGCTCAGCCGGGTCCCGGCCATGTGCCCCCAGCAGCGTGAGGTCTGGGGGCTGTTTCCTGGTGCCAGCCGCGGCCTGCACCGGGCCCTCCTGCCCGTGCCCGCAGGGCTCAGGCCAGACCCGGTGTGTCCTGCAGACTCAGCCCAGGTGGTCCCGGGGGCCTGCTCCCCCCGGCGGGCATTTCCCATCCTCGCTGCCCCACGTGCCACAGCCGCCGGGGTGTGACGTGGCCTCTGGGAGGGGACGGGCTCCTGGGAGCTGGGAGCCCCCTCCGTGGGGGCCCAGGAGGCAGGAATTAGGGAGAGGCTGGGGGCAGGCTGTCTCCTCTTAGAACGGCCGGCCTAGGAGGCAGGAGGCTCTGGTATGTCAGGGAAGGGAGGGGTGTGTGTGTGTGTGTGTGTGTGTGTGTGCAGTCCTGGGGGTCCACTGGACCGAGGGGAGGGGTGTCTCGGGGTCTCTGCTCCCCTGCTGGTGCTGCAGGTCTGCGGGCCGGGCTCCGCCTCCTCCTGTCCCCCTCCAGCCGGGTGGCCTCCAGCGCCCCCCAGAGTCACCTGCCTCTGAGGGCAGTGGAGGGAGCAGGGGGGGGGCCTCCTTCCTTCAGGGTGTCCAGCGCCCCCTGGGGCGGGGTTTGGTGTGGAGACTGGCCACCCAAGCCCAGGCAGCGGTCCAGCCCCAGGCGCAGTAACAGCGGGGGTCCATCACATGCTCTGGAGGGTAGATGTGGGGGGTGGGACCCCAGCACAGGCTTGGGGAGCAGGCAACTGGCCACCGCATGATTCTCCCTTCTCCCTCCCCGAGCTCATGGTTTCTCCTGTGACAGTCGCTTCCCCCAGGGGTGATGGCGCCCTGAAGACGTCTAGATGGCCAGGGTCTGCGGTGATTTCAAGCCGGGCCACCTGGTCCTCCCACCCAGCCCTTCCCCAGGACACTGTCTATGTCCGGTGCGGACTGGGACCAGTGTACCAGGCCGTGTTCTGGGGGTGCTACACCCCCCTCGCCCTGCATGGATCTGAATCCAGATGGTCAGAGGCGGCCAGCGCAGACGGGACCTCCTGGAGTTCGGGGGTGGACCAGGCCTGGGGATCAGCAGCCCGTGGCCGCAGCCCGTGTGCCATCCACCCTGTCGGCGCCCTTGCAAGAAAGCGAGAGCCCGTCTCAGGAGAATGAAAGCGGAGCTTTATTCTTCTCGGCTAGGGAAGGGAACTAGCAGGTGGTCGTGCCCAGGCCCCCACCCGCCACCCGTCCCAGACCCGAAGAAGACAGGCGGAGCCACCAACGGCTCCCGCTGCTCGCCTTCTCCTTTGCCCAAGCAGAGGCCGGTGAGCGCAGGGCAGGGGTGGCTGCAGTGACGGGGCGGCCGGGGCTCCGGGGCTGAGGAGGGGAGGAGGGGGGCTGCTTGGGAGGGGGCGGTGGGCACGGGGGACACTTCTGGTCCTGGGAGTGGCCACTGGCACAGGCACAGAGCTCAGGGCACCAGGACACGGTAGGGGCTGCCCGGGATGTGCTCGTCGCCCCACTTGACGACCAGCGTGTACTCCCCCTTGTCCTTGAGCAGATAGGACACGCTGTACAGCCGGCTGCCCACGTGCTTCACCAGGATCTCCTCGCAGGGCGTCCGGGGGCCGTGCACCCCCACTAGCAGCATGTTGTTGCCTGGGGGGGGGGAGAGGGGAGAGGGCCTCAGTCCCAGGCTCCAAGCCCCCCATTTTCAGTTGTAAGTTCGCTGACCCCCTCCTCCTCCTCCTGTCCCCCTCACCTGTTCCAGGGTGACTGCCCTTTCTTTAAAAAAATATAATTATTGACTTAGGGGGAGAAAGAGGGAGAAAGAATGAGGGAGGAAGGAGAAGGAGGAGAGGGAGAGAGAGAGGGAGAGAGAGAGGGAGAGAGAGAGAGAGATAGAGAGAGAGATAGATAGATTTGTTGTTCCACTTAATTATGCATTCATTGGTTGATTCTTTTAAAAATATATATATTTTATTGATTTTTTACAGAGAGGAAGGGAGAGATATAGAGTTAGAAACATCGATGAGAGAGTCATCGATCAGCTGTCTCTTGCACACCTCCTACTGGGGATGTGCCCGCAACCAATGTACATGCCCTTGACTGGAATTGAACCCGGGACCCTTCAGTCCGCAGACCGATGCTCTATCCACTGAGCCAAACCGGTTTCGGCTGATTCTTGTATGTGCCCTGACTGGGGATCAAACCCGCAGTCTTGGTGTATCAGGATGATGCTCTAATCCACTGACATACCCAGCAGAGTGAGCAGCCCTTTCTTTTTTTCTTTTAACACACATTTTTATTGATTTCAGAGAGGAAGGGAGAGGGAGAGAGGGAGGGAGGGAGGGGGAGAGAGAGAGAAACAGTAATGATGAGAGAGAAAGATTGATCAGCTACCTCTTGCACTCCCCACACTGGGGACTGAGCCCACAAGCTGGGCATATGCCCTGACTGGGAATCGAACCACGACCTCCTGGTTCATGGGCTGACATACCCACTGAGCCACACTGGCTAGACTGCCGCCCCTTTCTAAAGACCTGCCAGCACCCCTGACCCCCCAGCCAGGCCAGGTTAGGAAACTCCAGCTCCTTCAAGGTGCTTAAGGCTGAGGGCAGGGAGGCCAAGACAGGAAGTGAATTTAGAGTGCCCGCCCCCAACCTCCCTCCGGTGTTCCGGGCACCCACCTGCTTTGCTGCAGTCCACGGTGAAGCTGCTCTTCTGGCCCACGTAGGCCTTGCTCAGCCCCAGGCCCTTGGCCAGCACCTTGCTGGCATCAGTGGCGCCTGGGCCTGGGGTGCCGTGCTGGGGGACACTGGCCGTCTTGGTCAGGGAGTCCACAAACACCGATGACGTCTCGTGGAGGCTGTGGTTGCTGACGAGCCGGGGGCCTGTGGGCGGGGCAGGTGGTATGAGAGGCGGCGGAGGGCCAGGCACGGCGGCGGGCGCCAGCAGCCTGCTGCGGAGGCTCACCTGTGACTTTGGCCTTGAAGGGGCTGCCCCCGATGTGGTAGGGGCCACCGTATTTGATGGAGATGAGGTAGCTGCCGGGTACCATGGGGGTGTAGGTGACGCGGTAGCCCTCGGGGCACTCCTGGCAATCCATCTTCACCTTGGAGGGCCCGTCGATGGTGACCGATAGGGCACCGGCTCCCGCATTGCTTGTGTTCACGATAAACTCAGCTGGGCTCCCTGGGGACACGGGAGGTCAGGCAGAGCTGGCCCGGCCCACCCCACTGCCCACCCGGCAGCACAGCTTTGTCGTTCTTGTGTGCCTCCTGTTGTCGCTGAGATCTTAGATGGGGGCCCGAGAAGGCGACCTACCTGTGACGCCGCCTTCCAGGCCGGCTCCATAGGCAGACACCAGCCCCGGGTCCCCTCCGTGCCCAGGCTCCCCGACTCGGATCTTGAAGGGGCTTCCGGGGATGTGGGTGCCATTGAACTTGACATCAATCAGGTAGACACCATTCTCCCGGGGGATAAAGCGCACGGCGTACTTATCTGAGGAGCAGAGGGCCATGCTGTGGATCTGGGGCCCTCCCCACAAACCCGGCAAGTGACATCTGTGAGGCGCGACCCTTGCCCGCCAGCCTGAGCCCAGCAGGTCCACGCAGATTCTTCCATGGACCATGCTGGGCACCCGCACCCCGCCCACAGCACAGGCCTCCTAAAACGTAAGGGGTGAAGCTGTAGATGCCCAGGCAGCCTATCGGGGCTCATTTGGACCGAAATCTTTGACAAGCAAAACACGCATCTCGCTGCCTCTTTCAAAAAGTTACCGTGGCCCTAGCCGGTTTGGCTCAGTGGATAGAGCATCAGCCTGTGGACTGAAGGGTCCTGGCTTCGATTCCGGGCAAGGGCATGTCCCTCGGTTGCAGGCTCATCCCTGGCCCAGTCAGGGCGCATGTGGGAAGCAACCAATCGATGCCTCTCTCTCACATCGATGTTTCTCTCTGTGTCTCTCCCTCTCCCTTTCATTCTCTAAAAATCGATGGAGCCGAAACCGGTTTGGCTCAGTGGATAGAGCATCAGCCTGTGGACTGAGAGGTCCCGGGTTCGATTCTGGTTAAGGGCAGGTACCTTGGTTGCGGGCACATCCCCAGTAGGGAGTGTGCAGGAGGCAGCTGATCGATGTTTCTCTCTCATCGATGTTTCTAGCTCTCTATCCCTCTCCCTTCCTCTCTGTAAAAATAAAATAAAATAAAATAAAAATTTATTTTTAAAAAAATCAATGGAAAAAGAGCCTCGGGTGAGGATGAACAACAGCAAAAAGCAAGGTTACCACGGATGCCAAGTTCCCTGCGTGTTAACTGGGCACACAGGCTGCGAGGAACTGGCTCGAGGCCACACAGCTGGGCAGGGGCGGGACTAGGCTGTGATGAGACTCCACCCGGCTGCAATGCACCCCCTCTCCCCCTCTCCCACCCCTGGGTTGCCCAGGCCTGTCTGTAGGCGCCACGCCCTGGCTAACGGGCCCGGAGCCCTGGGGCAGGACTTGCGGCCTCTCCTTCAGGAGACTGCACCGGACCCCGCAGAAGGCTGTCTTCTTTCTAGCAGTCGTGGCTGCTGAGCCAGATGCCAGGGGCGTGGGTCCCGAGTGGTGGCAGGGTCGCCTGGCTGAGGGGGCCCGGGTGCGGGCCCCGTCTTGGCTGCTCACAGAATCTGGACCTCCTTTCGTACTCTCAGCTTGCTTCCCGCCGGCCGGCCAGGCCCACCGCTCGCAGTGAGGCCAGGGCAGGTGGCGGGTGGCAGGGCAGGGACAGGGCCTCACCTTGATCGATCTCTGTGACATAGCATTCCTCCAGGGCTCCCGAGGGGCTGTGCACCTTGGCATCGATCGCCCCCTTGGCCCCGTTCAAGCTGACTGCAAAAGAGGCTGGCTGGTTGACCTTTAACCCTGACTCCTGGAAGCACAGCAGAGGCGGTTAGATCGGGGCGGTCAGAATGAGGGCGGGCGGGGCCCCAGAAGCAAGAGACCCCAACGGTTGCACTTACCCATCTGGCGTCCAACTTGGTTTAAAGAGGGAGAGCCATTGATTCGCAAGGGGCAACACGCTTCAGGCACACACTCCTGCCTAACCCCCCCCCCCACCCCTTCCCCTGGCGCATGCGCTCCACAGTCACACCCCCGGGCAGGGTGAAGGGAGGGCGGCCCCGCCCGCTGGGCAGCACTCAGCCCCTGCAGGCTGTCCCTCTTTAAACCTCAGCCCTGGTGCTCAAGGGGCACAGGCTTCTGTTCAAAGCCTTTAGACCTGAGACACGAGAAAAACTCCACGCGGTCGCCACGGGGGGTGTCCTGCCAACCCAAAGCGTGGGCTGCACCCGGCCAGAGCAGAGGCTCTGGTCTGGCCGGGCCCAGGAGCCCCAGGCGGGCGGTTTCTCTCAGTGCCTCACCTGAAGACTAGAAACAGTAAGGCGGCGGGCGTCGCCAGACGGAGAAGCCACGGGCACCACGAAGGGGCTGTCGGGGATGTGCTCCTCGTTGAACTTCACGGAGACCTCGTAGTCACCTGCACAGGGGGACACGCAGATGATGGGGCGCCACTTGGCTGCGCTCTAGCCTCCCGCCTCCCACGGACAGACAGCCCAGTGGCCCTGGGTCAAGGTGGGGAGGGGAGCCGAGCCAACACCCACACCCAGGCATCGCTGCCCCTCACCCCAGCCCGGCCCTCAGTACCTGGCTCCTGGACCACATAGGCCACACCGCAGGAGCCATCCTTGCGGTCCTCGAAGGAGATCTCGGCCTTGCTGGGGCCCTCGACGGCAATGGCCAGGCCCCCAGCGCCGGCCTCCCTGGTCCAAATGCTGAATTCAGCTGCGGCAAAGCAGTGTGTCTGGTGAGTGGAGCGCATGCGCACCTCTCCCGAGGCTGCAAGCCCCGACCTCAGCCCGTCCACCCGCCGACCCTGCCCCCCAGGAGAGCAAGAAGCTGGCAGGAAGCAGGCCTACCTGGCACGCCAGCCTCGGCCCTCTCGAGGCCAGGGCCTCCGGCGCGGACCTTGTGGGCACCCCCTTCCCCTAGGGGCCCCACGGTGAACTGGAAGGGGCTCCCCGGCACGTGCTGGCCCTTGTACTTGACGCTGACCGTGTGCATGCCCATCTCGGCAGGCACAAAGCGGATGCAGTACGTGTGGTTTTCCCCTTCCACGATCTCAGCTTCATGGGTCTTGCCCGAGGGGCTGGTCACCTGGGCAGTCATGTCCTGGATGCTAATTTCTGCAGGTGGGGGACAGCCTGGTGAGCAAGAGCTCCAGACCCCCGACTTCTGCTCGGGGTTACCAGGCCTCCCCATCCCCCCCCCTCGCCCCCGGCTCCCTATAGCTCCTACCGGGGATCTTTAGGCTGAGGTCACAATGACTGCCAACATTGGCCACTGAAGGGGCCCGTCGCCTGCGTGTGATGCTCTCTTTCACTCGGCCTTCGCCTGTCACCTTCACGGAGAAGGGGCTGCCTGCAGGAAGGAAGCACAGCCCACACCCACACAGGTTACATCCTGGCCCTGGGGCGCCGTCAGGAGGGTGAGGGAGAAATGCGCATGCGCGCGCGCGCGGCACTCACCAGGCACGTGCTGGTCAGCAAACTTAATGTTGATGATGTAGTTCCCAGGCTCCGTGGGGCAGTAGGTGACCCTGCACGTGCCATCCTCCAGGTCCTCCGTGTTGATGTCCACTTTGCTGGGGCCCTCGATGGACAGGCTGAGCCCGCCGTAGCCTGCGGAGGGGACACCCCTGAGCCAGAGAGCCGAGCACAGCGGGGCTCACCCTGGCGGCGGGCAGGCCGCCATCGCTTACCAGCATCACGGGTGTCAATGATAAACTCCGCGGGCTCAAAGGTGTGGCCCTCATGGAGGCCCTGGCCCGACACGCGCACACGGCTGGCATCCCCAATCTCCGACTGGCTGATCATCACCGGGATGGGGCTGCTGGCCACGTGCTGGCCACTCTTTTTCACGTGCACTAGGTGCTCCCCTGTCTCCTTGGGCACGAAGGAGATCCCTGGGCACAGAGAGGGCCGTCAGCCAGGGAAAGGCACGCCCCCGCCCCAACCTCCCTCCTTCCCAGAAGGCCCTGCTCCTCAGCCTCTTACCCACATGGCCATTGCGCAGCCGCTTCAGCAGACAGGGCTCCTCGCGGCCCGAGGGCGGCACCACCGTGGCCGTCAACAGGCTGAGGTCCGTCTCGGCGATGTTGATGGGGATGTCGGCAGCGGAGCCCACCTTCAGGTGGGACATGCGCATGGAGTCATCACCTGGGGGGTGATGGGGACAGGGGACAGTCACTGAGTGTCCAGAAGCAGAGAGAAACGGCACCCACCCTGCCACCTGCCTTTTTTAAAAAAATATATTTTAAAAAATACATATATTTGTTATTGATTTTAGAGAGGAAGGGAAAGGGAGAAATAGAAACATCAATGATGAGAGAGAATAATTGATCAGCTGCCTACTGCAAGACCCTGTACTAGGGATCGAGCCAGCAATCCAGGCATGTGCCCTGACCAGAATCGAACCCGGGATCCTTCAGTCCGCAGGCCGATGCTCTATCCACTGAGCCAAATCGGCTGAGGCCTAAAATATATATTTGACTGACTTCAGAAAGACAGGGAGAGGGAGACAGAAACATCCATGATGAGAGAGAATCACCAATCAGTTGCTTCTTGCATGACCCACAGTGTGAATCGAGCCCCCAACCCGGGCATGTGCCTTGATCGGGAACCGAACCGTGACCTTCTGGTTCATAAGTCGAGGCTCAACCACTGAGCCCTGCCAGTCAGGCCACCCGCCTCTTCCTGTAACTTCCCCCACGGGCACCCACCTGTGACCCTGGCGGTGAAGGGGCTTCCTGGGATGTGCTGCTCGTTGTACTTGACCAGGATGCTGTAGTCGCCGGGCAGCACTGGCAGGTAGGACACGCTGCACGTCCCATCCTGATTGTCGGTGCAGCTGATTTCCGCTTTGGATGGCCCCTCGATGGCCAGGGACAAGCCCCCTAGAGAGAATTGTGGGTGAGGGCGGGAACTGGACCCAGGACAAGATGAGGGAGAGCCCCAACAGGCGAGCAGAGGCTGGGGGGGCAGGGTAGGGGACCCCCCTTGGGATTCTCTCTCCTGCACTCAGCTTCCTATGCCGAGGGTGTCCACGGCCCAGGAAGGCCAAAACCGGCTGCCACTCACCCTCTCCTGCATCCTTGGTGTTGACTGTGAAGACAGCAGGCTTGTTCACTACTCCGTGGGTGAGGCCTGGCCCGTAGGCAGTGACGTGGCCACAGTTGACGTAATCCACGTAGAACTGCAGGGGGCTTCCTGCGGCAGGAAGAGGGGCCATGTGGAATGAGGACCTTGGGTCGGCCCCCAAGGCCCTCCCGCTGCCCCAGGCCCCTGTGAGGCGGTGGCGACATTCTGGGAGGACGCACCTGGGATGTGCATGTTGTCGTAGCGGATGTCCATCTCGTGTAGACCGGCCTCGCTGGGGGCGTAGCGCACCGTCACCGTGCCGTCCTTGTTGTCGGTGATGGACGGCTGTGCCACCTTGCCGGAGGGCATCCGTACCTCCCCTGCAGGGCAACGTGACAGGGTCAGGGCAGCCCGTTGGCACATCCCGGTTAACCTCGAGCTCCTTCCTGCTCCCACTCACCTGTGATCTCGCCCTTCTTGATGGTGAAGGGGATGACGAGGTCGAAGGGCCTCAGGCTGGTCACGTCCAGCCCGTTGACACCCACCATGGGTCTCTCCGGGGCCTGCAACGGAGACAGAGGGCCCAAGTGAGGGGCTGTAGGAGCGGAGGGAGTCCCAAGCAGGAAGATTTGGCATCCCTCCTCACACGGGCCAGAACGGGCCTCATGGGACACCCAGCTGGCCAGCCACCCCCCCCCCCAATGTCCCTTAGAGCTAGGCAAGCTGGAGGCGGCGGGCCAGGCCGTACCCAGGTCTGCTGGGCGCCCGGAGCGTAGGTGTATGGTGGGGCCAGCTGCTGAGGCCGCAGCGGAGTCTGCGTGGTGGGCTGGTCCCCAGCCAGAGCCTGCAGAGCAAACACAAGAGCTGCAGACTCTGAAATCACAGAATAAACCTTGGTGGTGGTGGTGGGGGGGGGCATTCAGGATGGGTTTCCCCCCCCCCCAAGACCCTTCACCCCTTGCCCCTTCTGACCGTCACTTGGAAGGGGCTGTTGGGCACGTGCTCGCCGCCGAAGCGCACGCAGATGACGTATTTGCCCGGCTGCGGGGCTGTGTAGAAGATGTCAAAGGTGCCATCCTCATTCTCTACCACATCCACGTCCACCTCGGAGCCGTCGGGCGTGCACACAGTGCAGGTGACCTTGCCTTTGCCTGCAGCCTTGGTGTCCACGGTGATCACCGTCTCCTCCCCAATCTGGATGGTGGGGCCGATGCCAGCACCTAGTGGGGCAGGGCGGGTCCCCAGAGGGGGGGCCAGTGCATGAGCGAGGCGTTCAGGCTGCTCCTATGCACTGCCTGCCGCCCGCCCAGGCCTCGTACTGCCACCACCAAGCACAGCCAGGCCTCCCGCCCCTGACCCCCGAGCTGGGACGGCGAGTCGTTTCTCAGAAGGCAGGAAAGGTTCCCTCGAGCCACCTCAGGCCAGGGAGCCCTGATGTGGGGGGCAGCCCCCCATAGGGGAAAGGAGTTTGGAAGGAAGGGTGGGCCTGGAGGCCCGTGAGGCCGCTGCTGCCATTGGGGCACAAGCGTCTGCTGCCACCTCCCTTTGCCCACTCGGCCTCAGCTGGTGCGGTGGGCCGCGCTGAGCAATGCCGGTGCTCCGGCTGGGCGCGCGTGGCCTGGCCCCGGCCCCCAGTGCCGTGTGCGCACGCGGTGAGGCGGGGTCCAGCTGCGGCGTGGGGGGATGTGACACTCGCCCCCCGCCCCCCGCCCCCCGCCCCAGGCCCGAAGGGGAAATGAAAGTTTCCTGACAACTGAGAATGCTCGCTCAACCGAAGGCTCGTGGTGAGGGGTGGCTGGGCACGGCCCAGAGCAGGCAGGGAGCCGGGAGCAGGGAAGCGGGGAGCAGCGGGGTTAGCGCCCTAGCAGCACAGCGCGCAGGCAGCGGCAGCACCCGGAGGGAGGGGGGACGGGAGGCCCAAGCCACAGCCCCCGCCTCTAGGTTGCAAGGGCAGAGCAGCCGAGCAGCCTCCAGGGCCCCAGAGTGCCTGAGGGAAGGGGAGGGACAGTGACGTTACGACCTGCGCTGAGCCACGACCTGCGCTGAGCCGTGGAGGCTCCGGGGGCGGTGGGCTGTGAGGCCTCAGAGTAACAGGCAGGCTGGCCCCGGCCGGGGAAGCCCCCAGGAGCATGGAACCTGCTCCAGGCTGCGTTCAAGGGGTCCCCCAGCCACCTGCCGGAGCCCCCCTGTGGCCGAGGGCTCAGGCTGCCCTAGGCTGTGTGGCCTTCTGCAGCTCTCCTGAGGTCCAGGCCTGCCCACCTGCTGCCCACTCCGTCCTGCAAGGCCTCACCGCATTCCCATCCAACTGGGAACTGAACCCGCCATCTAGCTAGTGGTTTGGGCCCCCACCTCAGTTACCCTTAAATCCCCCCTTTTCCCATCCAGCCTGTCAGCCAGTCCTGGCTGCTCCATCCTCAAAGGACGCCTCCCGACTCGGCACCCCCTTCTGGCTGATCGAAAAGTAACTTCAGCCCGGCCAGTGTGGCTCAGTGGCTGAGCGTAAATAAAACCTATGAACCAGGAGGTCACGGTTCGATTCCCGGTCAGGGCACATGCCCGGGTTGCGGGCTCGATCCCCAGTTGGGGCCATGGAGGAGGCAGCCCATCAATGATTCTCTCATCAATGATGTTTCTATCTCTCCCTCTCCCTTCCTCTCTGAAACCAATAAAAATATATTTAAAAATATGAATATGCCGAAACCGGTTTGGCTCAGTGGATAGAGCGTCAGTCTGCGGACTGAAAGGTCCCAGGTTCGATTCCGGTCAAGGGCATGTACCTTGGTTGCAGGCACATCCCCAGTAGGGGGTGTGCAAGAGGCAGCTGATCGATGATTCTCTCTCATCGATGTTTCTAACTCTCTATCCCTCTCGCTTCCTCTCTGTAAAAACATCAATAAAATATATTTTTAAAAATATGAATAAAAAAATAAATAAAAAAGTAACTTCAGCTCCCCAATTGGGCTCGCTATCTCTGAGATATATATATATATATATATATATGCCTATCATCTCAGATCCCAGCCCCTGCTGCAAAGCCCAAGCCACCCTAACTCATGCCGGCTGCCTCGCCCTAGCTCCAGGCCTGCAGCCCTCGGAACCTCCTAAGCAGCAATCGCCTCTTATTGGTGTCCCTGCCTGGGGCTGGCTCTCCCCTGCCACACCTGGTTGGGGACCCTCTAATAACGTCACTGCTGGGGGGGCGGGGGTAGGAAAGGAGGCGGGGAGGGCAGATCGGCCACCGAGTGCACTTTGGGGCTCTGAGGCTGGGCCGGGCCCCGCCATGCTGGCCGCCCAAGCAGTCGACGCTGGTGCTACTGCACTACCAGCTAGCCCCACCCGCTCATGCAGGCTGCGCCCCCCCCCCCCCCCCGGCCCGGGACGCGAGGCCCCTGGGAGGTGGGGATGAGGGTCTGCGGATCTGGCCAGGGCTGGGGACTCTCGCCTGTGTCAGGAGACCCCTTGTCTTGTCCCCTTAGCCCACGCAGGAGCCCTTGACGTGGAAGGAGGGAGCAAGAAGGAAGAAGGGCCTGCTGCCCGCCTCCTGGGCTTTCCTGGAGTGCCAAGATCCCCAGACCCCAGAGCCCCAGTGGGGTGCCTCTCAGGATGCACCTCACCCCAAAGCTCTCAGCTGCAACCCAACTTCTCAGATGGGGAAACAGAGGCCCAGAGAGGGGACGGGCCAGAGGGCTCATGCTCAGCTCCAGAGGCCTCCCTGGGCCCTAACCCTCCGGCCCCCCCCTCTGTCCCTGCCAAGAGCTGCAGCTGGAACTGTCCTGGGAATCAGCACGGAAGAGGAAAGGAAGCTGCCCTCTGGGCAGGAGGGGCATTGGGAGTGGCCCCGGCAAGCAGCTTACCTAGCCCGTGACCTCCGATTGACACTGAGGTGAGAGGGCAGAGAGCAAGGAGAAAGGTCAGGTGAGTCACTCAGGGGGCGGCCCCCACTCCCACACGCTGCCCCAAGCAGCGAGCCCTTGCACACAGGCACACCCAAGCCCCGTGCTGAGCGCCGTGGCCGATGGCGGGCGGGCTCACCTGTGACCGTGCACTTGCTGGCATCCCCGGTGGGCACGGCGCGAACACGGTACGGGGAGAAGGGGATCTCATCACCGCCATACTTGATGAGGATGGTGTAGCGGCCCGTCACATCTGGCACATAGGCCACCGTGTACGTGCCATCGTGGTTGTCTTGGATATGCGTCTTCTTGGGCTTGCCCTCGGGGTCCTGTGTGGCAAAGCGCAGGGGACGGAGGTGGTTGTCAGAAGCCTACCCAGCCCAGGATCACCTCTGGGTCTCTTTTTCTAAATATTTTTATTCATTTCAGAGAGGAAGGGAGAGGGAGAGGGAGAGGGAGAGAAACATCGATGATGAGAGAGAATTGTTGATTGGGTGCCTCCTGCATGCTCCACACTGGGGATTGAGCTTGCAACCCTGGCATGTGCCCGGACCAGGAATAGAACCATGACCTCCTGGTTCATAGGTGGATGCTCAACCACTGAGCCATGCCGGCCAGGCTCAGGTTCTCTTAAAGGAGCCAACATCAAGTGCTGCCGCTGTAGGAGCAGCCTCCAGGTCACTCAGCGCCATGGCCCAAAACAGCTGCCTGCATCCAGCATTGTCCGTTACTTCTCCACCGGCAAGGGCCAGAAGAGAGGTCCCCAAATGCCCAGAGCTCCTGCCCCCCATGACAACAGGCAGGTCCGGGGATCTTGGTACCCACTCTGCTTTATCCCCATGAGTAACTCGGTTCCCCTCCTCCACCCCAGAGACTGCCCGGCACTAATGTCACAAGTGGGCAAATTGAGGAACTAAGGGCTTTGGTAATATGCTCAAAGTGAGGCACGAACTAGTGTGTGGGTGGGGAAGTCTGTGCATGTCACCATCTTCCTAGACACAAGACACCTGCCCTGGCTGGCATCATTCCCAGGGGGAGACCTCAAGTGACCCGGCTGTATGCTCTATGCTGCACACGGCTCCAGCCTGGGCCCCCACCTTCCCTGGCCTTCCCTGTGCCTGGGGTGGCACCCAGCAGGGCGAGGAGCTGCCCAGGCCGCCAGCTCACCGTGATCTGGACAGCCAGCAGGCCTTCCCCTGCGTCCTTCGCGTCAATGGTGAACTCCACGGGCAGGCTGGCGGGCACGCCCGTGGTGTTGAGCCCAGGGCCGCTGGCTTTCACCTTGCTGGCGTCGTGTGTAGGCAACACCTTGACCTTGAAGGGGCTGTTGGATAGGCCAGGGTGTTGTGAGTGGTTAGGAAGGTTCGAGATGCCCAGCCTGCCACCCCAAGCTGGGCAGTGAGCTGCCTCTTACCTGCGGGGCACCTCCTCTTCCCCATACATCACGGAGATGCTGTAGGGCCCCTCACGGCTGGGCACGTAGTTAACGGTCTGGGTGCCGTCAGCGTTGTCCACCACATCCACTGGTTCTACCAGGCCTGGCCCCAGTCCCAAACACAGAGCCTCAGCCGGTCTCCTGAGCCCTCAGCCCACCACCCAGGATGGCAGGGGCTGCCAGCCCCGTCTTGGGCAAGGTCTCTGCTCTCTTCCCCCTACCCCTCAAAGACGATTATGCCCTCCCAACCTCCTGCTCTTTTAAAAAATATATATTTTTTATTGATTTCAGAGAGGAAGGGAGATGGAGAGAGAAACAGGCTTTGACATGGGGCCTTCCTCAGAGAGGAAGGGAGATGGAGAGAGAGAGAATCAATGATGAGAGAGAAACATGGATCGGCTGCCTCCTGCATGCCCCACTCTGGGGATCGAGCCTGCAACCTGCACATGTGCACTGATGGGGAATCAAACTGTGACCTCCCGGTTCAGGGGTTGGTGGCTCAACCCCCGAGCCACACTGGCTAGACCCAACCTCCTGCTCGTAAGCGTGTGGACACTCACCTTTGGGTCCCTGGACTTTGACCTGTAGAGGGGCCACCCCGGCCTTGCTCGTGTCCACTTGGAAGGACTGAGGCAGGTTGGCACGGACCATGCCTGGGCTCAGGCCGGGCCCAGAGCACTTCACCTTGGTCGCGTCTGTCACGTCATGCACAGGGACTTTGAAAGGACTGCCTGGGTGGGGGGCAGAGGGGTGGACTGTGTGTGAGACAGGGTGGAGGGAGAGCGGGTGGCCCCAGCCCAGCCCGAGCCGACCTGCCTCCTCACCTGGCACTTGGTGGCCGCCGTAGGTGACATTGAGGCTGTAGGTGCCAGCCTCATAGGGGATGTACTCAACCGAGCAGCTGCCATCTTTGTTATCCATGCAGGACATCTTGGCCTCAGAGGGGCCCTCGACAGCCAGGCCCAGGCCCCCTGTGCCAGCTCCCCTGGTCCAGACAGACAGACAGACAGTCAGTCAGTCAGTCCTGGAGTCTCAAGGCCCATCACGCCCCTGCCCCCTGGGCACCTCCTCACCTCGTCTCCACGGTGAACTTGTTGGGCTTGTTGGTGGTGCCACTTTGGATGCCTGGCCCATGGACGCGCACTCGAGACGGGTCGCAGCCCTCGGTCACAGGCACCTGGAAGGGGCTGCTGGGCACAGGGCTGCCATCGTAGGTCACGTCCACAGAGTGCAGTCCTGGAGGATGGTGGGCTGGGTGAGGAGGAGCCCGGGCCACCCCGCGCATGCCCCACAGCCCTGCGGAGCCCTGGCGCATACCCTCCTCGTAAGGCGTGTACTCCACTTTGTACGTGCCGTCCCCACAGTCCTGCACGTAGGTCTCGGTCAGGTTGCCTGAGGGGTTGGCCACGCGGGCCTTGACATGGGGCCCTCCAGTTTTCGTCAGAGCCCGTGCATCCACGCTGAACTCAGTGGTAGCCTCTCGGAAGACGCCTGTAGGGGGGGCAATGAGGAGGAGGCATGGGCTCTGAGGACTCCGGGGACCCTAGATGCCCCCAGCCCCCCTTGTCTCGCAGCGGGGCCTCTCACCTTGGCCATCGATGCCAGGCCCGTAGCACTGGACACCGGAAGTGTCTACGGCGGGCTCCACCTGCAGCTTGCTGGGGAAGTTGGGCACAGGCTGGCCACCGTATTTGATGGTGACGGTGTAGGAGCCGGGGCAAAGGGGGATGTAGGTGATGGTGTGTGTGCCGTCACCGTGGTCTTGTATGTGCACCTCCGCAGGCAGGCCGGCCTCGGAGCGGATCTCGATGGTCAGCTCCGCGCTGCCTGCACTCGAGCAGTCCACGTGGAACTGGCCCGCCTCCCCCGCCGTGGCGCGCTCCAGCCCAGGCCCGGAGCACTTGACCTTGGATGCGTCGAAACACGGCACCACGTGGGCCTTGAACGGGGAGCCGGGGATGTGAGTGTCGGCGAAGAGGATGTTGATGTTGTAGTCTCCGGGCTCGGTGGGCACATAGGACACGGAGCATGTGCCATCGCCGTTGTCCAGGCACTCGAGCTGTGCCTCGCAGGGGCCCTCCACGGTCAGGCCCAAGCCGCCCGTGCCGGCACCCTTGGTGTCGATGGTGAAGCGGGCAGGGGAGCCAGCACTGCCGCCCTGCAGCCCTGGCCCAAATGCCTTCACCTGAGGGGAGACGGGCAGGTCAAGAGCTGAAGCCACACCACCTCCCTGACCCTTGACCCCGGGCCCCACTTCAATCTATCTTCTCTTTTTTAATTAAAAAAAAAAATTTTTTTTATTTCAGAGAAGAAAAGAGAGAAACATCAATGATGAGAGAGACTCACTGATTGGCTGCCTCCTGCACACCCCACACTGGGGATCGAGCCCACAACCCAGGCCGGGAATCGAACCTGGGACCCTTTAGTCCACAGGCCAACGCTCTATCCACTGAGCCAAACCAGCGAGGACAATCTACCTCCTCTTGTCCTGGCTTCCCTCCCCCACGAGACAGGGGCCTCAGCAGGCCTGGCCGCGATAAAGGGTAAGAGCGTGTCTGGGGAAGACAGGGCGGCCCCCATACCCCCGTTACCTTGCTAGGCTTTGTGGGAGGCACGGCTTCCAGAGGAAAGGGGCTGCCGGGCACAGGCACGCCGTCGTAAGTCACCTCAACCTCATAGGAGCCCTCCTCGCGGGGCACAAAGCGCACGACACTGTTGTCAGCGCCCAGGCCGGGCTCCACCTTGCAGGGCACTGATGCGCCCGATGGGCCCACGATCTTGGATGCCACTTTGCCTTGGCCACCAGCACCCTTTGACTTGACCGTGAACTCCTGGTCTTTGCCAACGTCCACCTCTATGGAGATGACAGAAGAAGGGGAAGAGCTGTGACACTGAGCCCGGGCAGTCCCTGGGCCATCCCCGGAAACCACGACAAGGGCTCCAACTACTTACTCTCTCCCAGGCCAGACACCTTGATCTTGCTGAGGTCCAAGCTTGGAGACACCCCCACGGAGAAGGGGCTCTTAGGGATAGGATCCCCTCCGTAGGTGACATTGACGCCCACTGGGCCCTGGGAGGGGTACAGAAGGGTGGAGTCATAGGTCATGACCCTGGTCTCCTGGCCTGCCCCTTCCCCAGTTAGGAATTGGGGACTGGTCAGAGACACTGGCTCTCCTTTAAAAAAAAAATGTTTACTGATTTCAGAGAGGGGGAGAGAGATAGAAGCATCAATGATGAGAGGATCATTGATCGGCTGCCTTCTGCACACCCCCAATGGGGGATCGAGCCCACAACCCAGGCATGTGCCCTGACTGGGAATCAAACCATGACCTCTTGGCTCATAGGTTGACGCTCAACCACTGAGCCACCCGGGCCAGACAACTGGCTCTCCTCTTCCGCCCCTGGAGCAGACCCCACAGCCCACCGCTCCCTCAAGGACCACAGGCGTGTAGAAGAGGTGCAGCTGCGGAGGTTAAGCGCGCTACCTGCTGTATAGGAGTGTACTTGACCGTGTAGGTATTATCGTGGTGGTCGATGATGTCCACATCACGCACTGCTTCCCCCTTGGCCGTTCCCGAGAACTGGACATCCAGTTTGCCCTTGCCAGCGGCTTTCGCATTGACCGTGAAGTGGGTGGGTTTGCCAAGCTCAACACCTACGGAGACACGGCAGCCATTAGGGGCGCATTGCCTCGATCCCCCTTGAGGTCCGACCTCTCAAGAGGGTAGTCATCCTCACCTGTGCGGCTGAGGCCAGGGCCCTCTGCCTTCACCTTGCTGGCATCATGGGAGGGTTCCACCTTGACCCGGATGGGGCTGGTAGGTGTAGCCTGCAATGGCGGGAGGAGCGGACTAAGAGGAGAACAGCACCCCAATGCCCAGCGGTGTTGGGAGTGGGAAGCAGCGACACCCACCTGGTCAGCAAAGAGGACCATGATGGTGTAGCTGCCAGCCCCACGCGGGGTGTACTTGACCGTGAAGGTGTCGTTGTCATTGCGAATGATGTCAAAATCGATGTCGGCCTCAGCCGGGCCCACCACACCAGGGGCGCACTTGATGCCAATGCTGACATCGCCTGCAGCAGGGGAGGGAGTAAAGGCTAGGACCTCATGTGGATGCCTCGCCCATGTCCACCCACCTGAGGCCGGAGCCTTACCCTGGCCGGCCTCCGTGCAGTCCACGGTGAAGTAGGTGGGCTCATGAGCCTTGAGCCCGGTCTTGGCCACTCCCGGGCCATACACCTTGACCTTGTTTGGGTGGCTGCCGGCTCCCACGTTCACCTGCATAAGACAAGGTAAGGGCAGGGGCATTACCAGCCTGGAGAGACAGGGGACCCTTCATCGACTGCTGGCTGTTACGCAAAATGGTGTAACCATCTTGGGAAGTGGCCTCAAATGGTTAACCATAAAACGACCGTATGATGCTGTGATTCTGCTCTTACGCATCTGCCTACCCAGAGAGATGAGATCACTCGTCTGCATACTTGTACCCAAATGTTCCTAGTGGCACCACTCACAACAGCCAAAAGGGAAAACGTAACAAAGGCCCATCAACAAAGAACTGGATAAATACAATGCGGTCTAATCCATACAATGGACTATCATTCAGCCATGAAAAGGCAGGAAGTACCAATTCATGCTGCCATGTAGCACCACAATGAAAACATTCTGTCGAGTGAAAGCATTCAGACACAAAAGGCTAGACATTGCATGGCTCCATCGCTAGCAGATGTCTAGAACAGGCAGAAAGCAGAATAGTGGTTGCTCAGGGTTGGGGGAGGGGAATGTTGGGGGGGTAGAGGAGCGTTGGTTTGGGGATGATGAAAACTATCTAGTCTTGCCCGGCTGGTGTGGCTCAGAGGTTGAGTATTGGTCACGGTTGGATCGCTGGTCAGGGCACATGCCCAGGATGTGGGCTCAATCACCAGTAGGGGGTGTCCAGGAAGCAGCCGATTAATGATTCTGTCATCATTGATGTTTCAATCTCTCCCTCTCCCTTATCTGAAATCAATTAAAAAACCAAAACCTACCTAGTCTTCAATTGTGTTATCCATCGCACAACTCTGAATGGATTCAAGACTACCAAGCTATATACTTGGAATGGGTGAGCTGTCTAGGATTTACATTTTATTTTAATATATTTTATTGATTTTTTACAGAGAGGAAGGGAGAGGGAGAGAGAGCTAGAAACATCGATGAGAGAGAACCATCGATCAGCTGCCTCCTGCACCCCTCCTACTGGGGATGTGCCCACAACCAAGGTACATGCCCCTGACCGGAATCGAACCCGGGACCTTTCAGTCCACAGGCCAATGCTCTATCCACTGAGCCAAACCAGGTAGGGCTGGGTTCACGTTTGATCTAAGAGAGCTATAGATAAACACGGGACAGGTGCTCTAGGAAGATGTGAGGAAGGGCTGTCCAAGGCCCGGGGGAGGGCCGGCTCACCCGGAAGGGGCTGTTGGGGATGCTGACGCCTCCCCAGGACACCATGGCTGTGTGCTTCACGGGCTTCCTGGGCACGTAGGAGCAGCTGTAAGTGCCGTTGCCATTGTCCTTGACTGACGCCTCCACGGGGCAGCCCTCGTTGTCCTGGAAAGTAGGTGGCCTACTGGTCAGTACCCAGATCTGGGCGCCTGGCCACCCCCACCTCTGTGCCATGGGCGGGCACCCCACCTGCACTTGAACCCGGAGAGGGGCCTTCCCGCCAAGCTTAGCGTCCACCGTGAACTCCGCCGGCTTGTTGACGGCCACGCCCGTCTTCTCCAATCCGGGGCCCCGTGCCTTCACCTGAAGGGAAGCCACCCAGATCTCAGGGGACCGAATACAAGCCACCAAGGAAACAGGGTGGCAGGGAAACACCCCTGGGAGCACCACCCACTCAGCCCAGCCCCGGAGGGGAGGCAAAAGGGGGCCAAGACCCAGGCCGGGGGCACGTGTGTGCGTTACCCTGTCCGGGTGGAAGTCCTGCGGCGCCTCCCGGATGTCAGCCATGAAGGGGCTGAGGCGGATGTCCTCGCTGTTGCACAGCACGTGCACGGCGTACTCGCCGGCCTCCTGGGGCCAGTAGCGCACGTCGCAGGAGCCATCGCCCTTGTCATCGCATTCGATCTTGGCCTGCGACGGGCCCTCCACGGAGAAGCCTGCCGACAGCCACCAACTCTGTCAGGGCCCCGGAGCCTGGCAGGGGACCCCCCCCCCCCCGCAGGTGCCCACGCTATAGCCCCCAGCTCACCCAGGGTGCCGACGTCATCCCCGATGGCCTCCACCACGAAGTCCGCTGACTTGCCAACGACCCCGCCCTCCAGGCCGGGCCCCCAGGCCCGTACCTTCTGATTGCCACACTCGGTGCCCACCTTCACCTCGAAGGGACTGCAGAGAGAAAGCCACACGGGGGGGGTGCGCTGAGGGACACGGCCCTGAGCAGAGGAATTGGGGGTGAGGGGGTTACACTGCATTGGTTCTGAGCACTGGGTTGGGGTCTCACCTGCGCCCGATGTTCTGGCCCCCCCACGTGATGGTGACGGTGTATGTGCCAGGCACCGTGGGGTAATACTCGAAGCCGTACACACCATCCCCCAGGTCCTTCTGTTTCACACGCTCCTCACCCTCTGCCAGAGACAAAGGAGGGCCTCAGGCCTGGCCGGCAGCACCCCCAGGGGTGGCCACTGCCCGCCTCAGCTGCAGGCCGACTTACTTGGACCCTTCACAATGACCTTGAGCTCCCCACTGCCCGCGCCCTTGGTGTACACCTTGAAGTCGGCAGTCTCCTTCACCCGCACGCCTTTGGGCTGGAGGCCGCGGCCCACGGCGCGGCAGGCGCTCGGGTTGCAAGCTGTGGGCAGAGGGCTCATGAAGCCACTGGCGCTGGCCCCGGGCGACCCCTCCCTCGCCTGTCCCCGCAGGGCTGGGCCGTCAGGATGAGGGTGGGGACCCCCAGAATTGGCCCCAGGAGATAGGGAGGGACGTGCCAGAAAGAAATTAAAAAAAGGGACCCTGACCCCAGGACCTGTGGCCCACCCAGACCAGGATGTGCCGGCCTCCTCCCGCCCGCTCCGCACCGGCTCCCCGGCCCCGCCCAGCCCGCCCCTGCCAAAGGAAGACAGATCAAGTACCGTTGACCCTGTGGGCAGAGCAGAGAGCAGCAGGATTCTAGACAGCTCGAGCAAGTTCTTCCGAAGGTGAAAGCGTGAAGAGAAAGAGATGGAGAGGGCGAGAGGAGCAGGAAGAGGGGCCCCAGCGGGGGAGGAAAGAGAACTCACCCCAAAAGTGGAAGCAGAGACCCCGGGTGCCAGGGGAGGGAGGGCTGGGGTGGGGGACCCTCCCCCACCAACCGTCCCATGGGGGGCCCCAGCGATGGGGGACGGAGGTGGCCGGGCCCAGCCTACCTTGGCCGATAGTAACAGTGTAGGGGCTGCGAGGGATGGGCATGCCCGCGAAGGTGACGTGCACAGTGTGGGTGCCCTCCATGGTGGGCTGGTAGCTGCAGCGATAGGTGCTGTCGCCCCTGGCCTCCAGCTGAGGCTCCACGGTGCCCTTCTGGCCCGTAGGGTCCTGGATCGTGACCTCTACGTCACCTGAGCCAGCTCCTGCCACACAAAGTGCCAGTTTAGCTGCCAGAGCCTCCAGGCTGGGCCCGGACCCCAGCAACAGTCCGCAGCCCCAGAGCCGCCTGCCCTCACCTGCCGTGAAGATCTCGAAGTAGGTGGTCTTGTTGGCGATGTTGCCGCTGGGCTCCAGGCCGGGGCCCTGGGCAGTCACTTTGCTGGCGTCACCCTGCGACTTGTCCACGTACACCTCAAACGGGCTCTTGGCGATATGCTGGCCAGCAAAGAGCACGGTGACCTGTTTCCGGGGGGAGGGGGGGGCAGGCTGTGAGAGGGTCGGGGCCCCACAGCCACTGTCCCCGCCACCAGCCTCCCCACGGGCGGAGGGCTCACCTTGTGAGTCCCCGTCACCTCGGGGACATACCAGACAGAGAAGGTACGGTTCTTGTCGTTATTGGCAGTCACTTTGGCCTGTGGTGACAAGGAGCGCGTGAGCCTTTGCTAAGACCAGAACCTTTATTAATTTTTAAAATATACTTTATTTTATATTTTTACAGAGAGAAAGGGAGAGAGATATAGAGCTAGAAACGTCAATGAGAGAGAAACATCGACCAGCTGCCTCTTGCACGCCCCCTACTGGGAATGTGCCCGCAACCAATGTACGGTACATGCCCTTGACCGGAATCGAACCTGGGACCTTTCAGTCCGCAGACCGACGCTCTACCACTGAGCCAAACCGGTTTCGGCAGAACCTTCATTTTTTTAAAAAACATACTTTTATTGATTCCAGAGAGAGGAAGGGAGAGGGAGGGAAAAATAGAAACATCAGTCATGAGAGAGAATCATTGATCGGCTGCCTCCTGCACATCCCCTCCTGGGGACCAAGCCTGCAACTCGGGCAAGTGCCCTGACCAGGAATCGAACCATGACCTCCTGGTTCATAGGTCGATGCTCAACCACTGAGCCACGCTGGCCAGGCCGGGCAAGAGCAGCCCCTTTAAATGGAGGCACTGCAATGCCCCGCCCTGCCTGAAGGTGGCCCCTACCTCCTCCTGGTGTCCAGCCGGGTCCTCCACATACACCAGCACCTCGCCCTGGCCGGCACTTCTGGTCTCCACAGTGAACTCGGCCCGCTTCTTCACCATATTGCCTGTGGGCTCGATGCCTGCCAAGGGAGGAGGAGGAAGGCATGGCTGGTTGCTAGGGCCCTGGCCGTACCCCTCCCCCATCACCCTTCAGTAGCATCTCCCCCCCCGCAGCTCAGCCCCCTCCCCGTCATCCCTGAGGAACACTCAGAACTGGCTGAGTCAGTTCGGCGGGAACACGGGTGCACGGAGCTTGGCCTTGGGCCCCAGCTGCACCTTCGCTGTGAGACAGGTCTGGGCCTGTCTTCTAGAACTCTCTCTCGGGTTTGCCTGGGCCCTTTCTCCTGCGTGATAGCCTGGCTGGGTTTGGTCTCCGCTTACAGTCAAGTGGTTGGGTGCTCCCTCCTTGAACAGGTCGCACTTTGGGTTGGTGGCTAGGCGCAAGTGGCCAGTTTGGACCAGCTCCGACCCATTCCTGTCTGCCTCTCAGGGGGGGGGGGCATTTGAGAACCTAGCTCCCATGTCCCTGAAGATCCCCAATTCCGAAAGGACACTGGAGGCCCCATCTCGCTCACCTGGCCCGTAGGCTCGGGCTTTCTTGGGGTTCAGTTTGGGTCTCAGGGGAGCCCCCGGCTTCAGCTTGGCCTTGGGGAACTGGGACAGGTAGGTCATGACGGAGTGTTCATCCACATTGGGGTCCACGATCTCCTCGGGGGTGATCACCTGTCACAGTCAAGAGACAAGAGCCGTTTGGCCTCCAGGCCTCAGATTCCGAGGATAGGAGCCCGCTCCCCCTGGGACTCGGCCCCTGGACAGCCCTGGACGTCCAGGCGGAGCGGTACCTGAGGGATGCCCAGCCAGTCATCGGCCTGCTGCATGGCTTCCCGCGCATTGTTCACAGGCTTGCTGGCGTCCCAGGAATCCCAGTCAGGACACAGGCCTGCGGAACAAGAACGACTGAGTCTGGGGTCCTCCAGACTCCCCTGCAGGCCGTATCCACTATCTTTTTTTATTTAAAAAAATATTTTATTGATATTTTACAGAGAGGAAGGGAGAGGGATAAAGAACTAGAAACGTCGATGAGAGAGAAACATCGACCAGCTGCCTCTTGTACACCCCCTACCGGGGATGTGCCCGCAACCAATGTACATGCCCCTGACCGGAATCGAACCCGGGACCTTTCAGTCCACAGACCGACGCTCTACCACTGAGCCAAACCGGTTTCGGCCACTATCTTTTTTTAATATATATTTCTTTAATGATTTCAGAGAGGAAGGGAGAAGGAGAGATAGAAACATCAATGATGGGAGAGAATCACTGATCCACTGGGGATGTGCCCACAACCCGGGCATGTGCCCTTGGCCGGAATCGAACCTGGGACCTTTCAGTCCGCAGGCTGACGCTCTATCCACGGAGCCAAGCCAACTAGGGCCGGATCCGCTATCTTCCGCCCAGCCCCAGCCCCAGCCCCGCGCCTCCCGCTCCCAACGCTCCTTACCCGGGGCGCAGCTATCAACAAGGGCGCCTAGGGCCCTGCCACTCTGCCAGTCCCGACTGAAGTTGGTGATGGGCAGCTGCGGCAGCTTGTTCTGGATCCAGCCCAGGAGCCTCTGCTTGGGCGTTTGCTTCTTGGCTTCTTCATCCTCCTCCTCATCCCACATGGGCATGGAGATGGAGTAGTGCAGGATGAGGGTCCAGATGAGGCCCAAGATCAGCTTCAGGTTCCCATCCACGATGGCCTTGCTGTCTGTGGGGGGGGGGGCAGAGGGGCGGTGTTGGGGAGCAGGGGGTCCGCCCAGGCGTCCCTGTGCACGTGTGCACACGTGTGGGGAGGGTGCACACACAGGGTGCCAGGTGGCTCCCAGGCGGTGGGGCGCGTGGCAGCACAGGGAACCCCGTGGAGAGCGAGGCCCCCGGAGGGGGTGTAGGTGGTTTCACAGGGAAGGAGACTTTTGGGGGGAGATGACCCACCCATAGAGTAGTCAGGGGGTGTTGCTGGAAGCCCTGGGGGATAAGAGGAAGGACTGACAGCAGCTGCAGGCTGCAGACAGGGCCAGGGGAAGGCCCCGGAGTGAGCGGGGGCCCATCCCTCATCTCCACGGGTTTCCAGGCAACAAGCGGTAGAAGCAGCGCAGCCCCAGCGGGCCTGGATGCCAGGGCCCCTGACCGGGGCTGAGGAAGGGGAAGAGGAAGGCTGGTGGGTGGGGCAGTTAGGAAATACAACTGCTCCCCAGGGTGGGTGGCATGAGGCAAGGGAAGTGGAGGTGTTAGGCAAGGACCCTTTGGGTGGGTGGAGGGTGGAGGGTGCAAGCCCCACCCCGCACTTCCTTAGTGTCCCCCCAACCCCCCGCAGGGCCAAGCGGGGAGGCAGGCATGGTCCCGGCACGGGGGAGGGGCCGGAAGCCCAATGGAACCACCAGTTGGGCCAATGGGCTGCGACTCCGTGGGGCCCAGCAGGAGGATGAGGACACATTCTGGGGGGCCCCCTCGCCCAGCGCGAGGAGGAGGAGGAAGGCAGAGCCACTGAGGCTGGGTTGGACGCCCAGAGCCCAGCTTGAGGACTGGGGTAGCAGAGGCCATGGGTGGGGTCCTTGATCCCGCTGCCTCAGCAGAGCCCAACCGGCTGCTGCCTGCCCTCCTTGCCACCTAACGGGCTGCTGGGCTGTGGGCGGGCGGCCACCAGGCTAACCACAGGGGAAGTGGTTAGGGCGGGCACCCTGCACCCTGTCACCATGGGAACCCCTCCGGGCTGTGGGACCCACCCAAGGCCCTTGTGGGTCTTGGCTTCAAGGTGTGAGGGGCTGGGGGTGGGGCTCAGAGAAAGGCCAAGCTTTCTAAGAGCTCATCTTCGAAACCCCTGCCGCCTCCAACCTACCGCAACCCCCAATCAAAGAGAGAATACTTGTCTAGTGAGTCAACTTGGGGGTGGGGAGAAGGGAATGGACGCCACCGAAGGGGGATCAATGGCGGGCGGCCTCTGAGTCCAGGAGGCAGCACCCTGAGGAGCTGCTGAGCCACTCAGAGCAGAGTGGCCGCTCCGCCCCCACACTGAGATGGGTCAGGGTCCCGCACCCCTGGCTTGCACTGTCCCCAAATGGCGGGACAGTGGAGAGGGGGCTTCAGGCGAGTGGTGACTGGAAGGCTCAGAGAAGACCAAATGCACAGGACCAGCCAGTGCTTCCCACGAGGCCCCCATCCCCAGAGTCCTGGGTCCAGCAGAAGAGCCCTAACGAGGCCTGAGGCCCACTGTGACCCAGGAGGGGACACACAAAGCCAAGCTCACCAGCCCCGGTGGGTCAGGCGGGGCCCACCCCCTGGTCCACAGGAGGCAGGCCTAGGCCCTCCCCATCCCCCCTCAGAAAAGAAAGAGGGAAGGGCCGGGCTTCGTAGGGAGAATGCCTAGTTGGATGGCCCCGCCCCCTCCCACCCCCTTTCCCCAGCCCCTGGGCCAGCCTGCCCCCTCCCTCCCCTAATCACTGCCGCTTTCCAACATTTTTTTGCCTTATATGGCAAAGCTCTGGGAACTAGGCCTGCTCCAGCCAGCTCAAAAGAGAAGGGAGGAGGAGACCCCCCCTCAGACAGCTGGGGTGTGGCCCGCCTCCCCACATCCGGTTGCCCCCCCACCCAAGGCTCGGAGATGACTCAGCTTGGCTAGACGCACACTGGGACTGGGGGGTGGGCCTGAGCCTCCAAAGGCATTCCAAAGAAAGAGGTGAGGCCGTCGAGGCCAGCCCTCTGAGTGGTTGGAGGCACCTGGATCTTGGGTCTCTCCCTTTCTCAGGCTAAGCGTGGACCGCATCGGGGGCAAGGGGGGCCAACTGCAAGGTCCCTTTCAATTCTGGGAAAAGTGCACGTCCCTTCTCTCTCGGTTGTACAATGCCCCCCCCCCCGCGCCCGCCCCCAAGCCACCAGTTCTGGTGCCTGTCCCGGAGTGGGTGCCACCTTAAGAGCCAGGGATGCTACAGTAGGCCCGGTCAATGCCAGCATCACCAGCCCAGTGACACGGACACTGGGCTGGCAGTGAGCCCAGCACACGCTGGAGTACCTCCCAACCAACTCCTGCATTCAAGAGGCAGAAAAGCCAAGTCCTACATGGAAACAAGAGTTTGGCCCAAGTTCAAGAGTAATTGAGTGTCTCAGCAGACGACAAACCCGCTCCCTTCCCTGGCTCACACCCAGACTCATTTCAGGTACTGTTTTGCTAGCCATGCCCTCCTCTGGCCTCCTAAGTTTCCTGGTGGAGATCTAAAGTGGGGGGGTCAGAGCCATCTCTGAGGAGGGGGGGGGCATCTTCCAAGACCAGAGAAAGCTGAGAGCCTTAAACAATGGAACCCACAAACTCTTAACTCCCTTGTTTAGGAACCACGGGGAAACCTGAAAAGTCAGAAAGCCCTCTCCAAACTTCTGTAGGAGGTAGAGAAACGGGGCCTCCCGCTGCACAGGGATGGGACACTGGGCGCAGGGCAAGAGCCCGGCCAGTGCCCACCCTCCAGGCCCTGTCCCACAGCAAGCGAAGAAGGGGCGGGGGCACGGCCTGCGGAGGATGTGAGCTCAGCCTGGGCGCGGGCCAGCCGGGGCGCGGCGGGCGGGGGCGCGTAGCGGTCCGCACAGCGGAGGGCCAGCCTGCCAGCGCGCCTTTGTTCTCGAGGCCCGGCCCCGCGCGGAGCCCCTCGGCCGAGGTGGGGCGGGGAGGGGGGGAGAGGGCCGGGAAAGCGCCCCGACTCGGGGAGGGCGGCTGGGAGGGGTCTACCCGGGGGAGATGGAAGGACATGCGGAGCCCCCCGCCCTCGCCCTCGCCCTCCCGGCGCCACGGGGCGGCACGCGCCCTCACCGATGGACACGAGCTTGATGTTCTCGCGGTCCAGGAACTCGAGCGCCACCGACACGTTCTCCAGCTGCATCTGGCGGAAGGTGGGCCTCTGGTTGTGCTTGCGGTGCATCTTCTTCTGGCTGAGCACCTCGAGCAGCGCGATAAGCCGCAGCCCGTCGCTCAGGTCCGTCTGCAGGTTGGCGATGCGCTTGCTCACGCACTTGAGGTGCTCGTTGCACCAGCGCGTGAAAGTGTTCTGCTGGATTTTCTTCCACGGCGCGTCCTCCGCCAGGTCCTTCTCGGTGGCCGGCATCTCGGCGTCTCGCGTGTCGTTACCGCCAACCGGAGCCGCGCCCGCCGCGCTCTGGCCCGCTCGGGAGTGGGAGCTACTCATTTTGAGGCGCGAGGAGCCGATGGGCGGTGCTGGAGCCTAGACGAGGGGACGGCCCTTTAATTAAAGTCGCAGGCACTCCGGCGTGCGAGGGGCGATGCAGACAGCGGAGGTTGCGCTGTGGAGAGAGCGAGCCCTTTAAATGCGGGCTGGGGGCGGGGCTGGGGGTGGGGTCACGACGGGGCGTGGTCATGGGGTGGGGCTTTGGGGGGCGGCCCGCCCCACCTCGCCCTTTGGAATGCCCCCCCAAAGCCCCTCCATTCCGACCCCCCTAACCCCGCCCCCGTGCTCTGAGGAAGTTTTGTTGGACCCCAAATGGGGCAAGGACGGCCTCACGCCAGTGCTGCACAAAACCCTGCAGCAAGGAAAGGCTGAGCAGCTTCTGGCCCTGGACCACTGGGTCTCGGCCTCCAGTGAGCAAGCCATACAAGGGACTTTCCTTCCCCATGGCCCCTAGGGCCAGAGCGATGGCTTGCCCTCTGTGAGTCACATGGGCTCCGCCCCCTCCCAGCAGCACAACCCTGACCCCACCCCCTGGGGCTCCAGCTTGGGGGTTCCCCAGCCACACCCTGTCCGGTGCCCCAGCAGCAGCCGGGCAGGGGCCTAAGAGTAAGCCCTTGGAGACGGTCAGGGCCAGGCACTGCTGCGAGCACGTGCCCCACACCTGGCAAGTGGCTGCTGGCAGAGCCCGGACCCTACCCTGCCTCCCAGGATGCTCCCTGGACCCTCGCTCCTGGCCAGGCATTGCTCGTCCTTCACATCTCTGGCCTGTGCACCTGAGCCTGCAGGTCCCCACCGCTTCCCTCCCTCCCCGCTCCACTCGGGAGGAAATGGGGCACTGGGCCAGCAGGCTGCCAGCGCTCCAGGAGCAAGCAGCCTTGGAAGGGGCCCGGTGTGCCAATGGGCATTGGCAGAGGGCACCGTGTGCGTGTGATGTGAGCACAGACGGCGAGTCTCCGCCTGGGGTTGCTGTCCACCTGGGGCACTAGGGGTTTCCTCTCGTCTCACCGGTCCCAGAGCCCCACTGTGGCCAGGCAGGAGGCCGGGGGGCCCTTCCATTGGCTCAGGGCTTCCAATAAGGCTTGGCAGGCTCTGAGCACCTGGGTCTGGGTGGGCTTCCGCGCTGTGGCCATGCAGAGGGGCCCCTTCTGAGAACAGGGTGGGAGCAAGGGACCGGGAGGGACAAACCAGAGAAGACTGCTAGGCCTGGACTGTGAACTACTCACTCGAAATTAATTCTCTAGTAGATAACTCTGGCCACGGTGAGGTGGCAGATGTGGGGACATGGACGCCAGCAAGAGGCCTGTTGGAGACACTCACTGCCACCCTCTTCAATCAAGAGAAGTCTTCATCCCCAGAGCGGGCTCATTCCTCCCGGTCCCATGTGCCTCCCTTCTCCAGTATGTTTCCTTCTTTAGTCTCTGTCCCTCCTACTGGATTCTTAGATTGAGCTGAGGACCAGCCTTAATTAAGTTATCTGCTAAAGACCAGTGGGAGCAAGCCAGTTCAGCCAGCATGTCATGTCCAAATATGGTTGACTCTTGCATGACTAAGTGCCTTGCATTACCCACGGTTGGGGCTATGGTCCCAGCGGGCATCTTCCCTACCCGCCAGCGTGCTCCCGTAGGGGCTACTGTCACACGACTGGTTTTCTCCGCCAACGGGTGGTGGTAGAGACTCCACATGCCATTTCCCAGTGTGAGGCCCGCCTCCTGCGCACTGTCCCCTCTCCCGAGCACTTCCCACCACACCTGCACCAGACGCCACCCCAGTGTCTTGTGAACTGGAGTGAAGGGGGGAGGGAGAGCTGTGAAGGGGGGACCCGGATGGACCCCTTCCTGCCGGGCTCTGTTCAAGACACGCTAAGTGGGCCTTCAGCTCCCCCTGCCCTACTGGAAAGCAAGTTCCCAAGGACAGCATCACATCAAGAATGGATTTTCTTTTCACTAAGTGCCGTCCAGCTGGATCGCCTGTGTTCGTTCCTTAATCTTCAGAGCGCATGGAGACTGAGTTAGAGTAACTGGCCAGCACTCAGCTCTAACCGAAAGGTGGGCACAAGCTACGTGTCCTGGCTTCCAGCGCTAGGCTTTCCCTATTTGGGGGAGACAGGGCTGGGGGTGTAGAAGGTTCTGGTCCCTAGGGGACATCTTATCGCCGCCAGATGGCGCCCCACCACAAAGCCCCCACATCAGGCAGTCTTTGGAAGCCTAAATCCAGCTCTTTCATATTTTCCCTTATTTGGAGTAGATTCTTGGATGTTAGACACACCCCGCCCCCCACCCCGCCCCCGGCCCTGAGACCCCAGGCCAGGCCCTCCCACAGGGGCCCCTCAGCTGGCCAGGAAAGCCTCCGAATGGCACAGGGAGAAGAGACCTGGGTCGCCCGGGTGCTGCAGGCGAGGGCACTGGTTCCCTGAGCTCCCTCCCGCCTCGGCCATGCAGCCTGCAGCACGTGCCGGCGGGCCTGCCAACGGACTTCACCTACTTTTCCTGCACCTGGGAATCCGGGTATACTGCTGCTCACATCCTGGCTGGCAGGGAAAGGTCCAGCTCAGAGCCAACCTGGGACAGAGCCCAGGGCCCGGCCCAGGAATCTGGCCCAGGGGTGGGCAAACTTTTTGACTCGAGGGCCACCATGGGTTCTTACACTGGACCCGAGGGCCGGGACAAAAGCAGCCTGACCATGCTGGCACTCTCACCTTGGGCTGCTGGTGAAGGAGCGGAGGGGAGAGCAAGAGAACCCTCCGCTCTTTCGGCTCCGCGGGCCGGATAGAACAGCCGAACGGGGCCGGATCCGGCCCGCGGGCCGTAGTTTGCCCGCGGCTGATCTGGCCTGTCTGAAGAGATCCTGCTTGAGCCCTGCCCTGGCCCCCATGGAGTGCACCAGCCCCAGACCAGCTCCCCTGTGCCCAAGGCAGCTGGTGCCCTGAGGATTGGTGACAGCCAAGAGCCCGCCGTTGCCTTCCCAGGTGGCACACTGCCTGCCAAGTGTCCTTCCAGTCCGTCAATCACCTTCGACCCTCACTATTCCCTGCTCTCGGGGCAGCTGATGGGCACCCACACCGTTATGCAGTGGCCAGCGCCTGGGCACCCACACGAGCCCATATCCTTCCTACCAGGGGCTCAGACACGCTCCTTCTCAGGGACGCCCGTGGCCTGGGGCTCCCACAGCTTCTCGAGAATACTAACTAGGGAAGGCAGCTTCTGGGGAGCACACCCCCAGGATCGGGGGGGGGGGGGGGGCGTCTCCGCAAGCATTCGCGCTCATGCACTTGGCTTGGTCTTGGGCGCACGCCGGCGCCTGCGTTTCTGGGGTCTCACCGCCTGCGTTCTGGGGTCTCACCGCGCTCCTTCGCCACCCCCGCCCCGAGTCCGCGAGCAGCGCGGGGACCGTCCCGCGCCGAGGCCTCACCTGCTGTCCCCGCGGGCGGCCCCCAACCGCAGGGTGGCGCCCGGCTTGCCTGCGCGCCCCGCAGCCGGCGCCTCGGGATTCCGCTGGCGTCCGCCGCGCGCGCCCGGAGCCTCTACGCGAATGGGCCGCCGCCGCCGCTCGCCTTCTTGTTGGCCGCACCCCCGCCCCGCGCCCGCCCTGCACCCGGCCCGGCCCGGCCCGGCGAAAAAGCCTTAATTGGTAAAATCGCCCAGGAGCGGGGGAGGGGGGCTGGGGGGCGGGGGCGCGCCGTGAGCTCAGGCACCCAGGCTGCCTGGCGACGTGCCCCCCCCCTCGATGAGCTCACCGCCCTTCGAGGACCGCTGGGGTGATGGGGGGGGGGGTGGACACCTAGGTTCCTCTAAAGAGCCCGTAGGGTCTGCAGGGCCCACGCCTCCACACAGCCAGAAAGGCCACCTCCTCCAGGGAGCCACCCGGTCATGGTCCCTACCTTTGTCCCAAGCCTGGACTGGCCAGCAAGGGGGGATTCTGTCCTCTGGGGTGTCCCAGGATTCTGTCCTGGGGAGGACACACAACAGGCCTTTGCAGGTATCCACTGAATGCTTACCGGCCACAAGGCCCCAGGGGGGCCGGGAAGCCTGGTGATCAGCGGCCCAGCTCCACCAATTGGGCCCCCGCTGAAGGGCACTCTGGATTGTCAGCAGCACGATCAGGTGCGGCCCCGAAGCCTGGCAGTGCCCGGTGAGGAGCAGCCCAAAAGAGCCAAGTGTTTGCGAGCTGGGTGGGCACAGCCACGCCCTGGCTCTGCCAGACTCCCTCTTCCTCTTCTACATGCCCATTTCCTGGCAGCTTCACATTCAGCCTGTGTCACTTCCGAGGAAGGCCACATAAAGGGGTGTCGTTTGAACATTTTGCCCACAGCAACGATGACTTTTTTTTTTTAATCCTGAGTCGGTAGGTGTGCGCATGCACACAGACCGACACCAAAAAATGGAAACAAACATTTCACGAAAATAGCCGCCCTTGATACCTGTAAAGCGCCTGGGTGTTTTCCGTTCTGTTCTCGTTCATTAAAAGAGAGGAAGGGGCCGAAACCGGTTTGGCTCAGCGGTAGAGCGTCGTCGGTCTGCGGACTGAAAGGTCCCGGGTTCGATTCCGGTCAAGGGCATGTACCTTGGTTGCGGGCACAACCCCGGTAGGGAGTGTGCAAGAGGAAGCCGGTCGATGTTTCTAACTCTCTATCTCTCTCCCTTCCTCTCTGTAAAATATCAATAAATATATTGAGAGAGAGAGAGAGAGAGAGAGAGAGAGAGAGAGAGAGAGAAAGGGGCCAAGCAGATGTGGCTCAGTGATTGAGCGTCCACCTAGGAAACAGGAGGTCACGGTTCGATTCCCAGGGCGTGCAAGAGGCAGCCCGTCAATGACTCTCATCGTTGACATTTCTATCTCTCCCTCTTCATTCCTCTCTGAATAAAAATATATTTTCCAAAGAGAATAAAGGAGAGGAAGGGCTAAAGGAAGGGAGAGGAGGGAAGAAGCTTGGTCACACCTGTTAAGTGAATGTGGTGAGCTACAGTCTACCACCAATGGGAAGGTGTTGCTCACTCTCCAAGCCTCCCTTGCCAATGACCTTTCTACCTAGAGCAGCCGAGGGCAAACTATGGCCCGTGGGCCAGATCCGGCCCGTTCGGCTGTTCTATCCGGCCCACGGAGCCGAAAGAGCGGAGGGTTCTCTTGCTCTCCCTCCGCTCCTTCCCCAGCAGCCCAAGAGGAGAGTGCCAGCATGGTCAGGCTGCTTTTGTTCCGGCCCTCCGGTCCAGTTTAAGAACCCATGGTGGCCCTCACGTCAAAAAGTTTGCCCACCCCTGACTAGACCCGTGGGGGGGTCTCCCAGCAGTGCCAGGGTTTCCATCTCTCCCTGCTCGCTCTGGCGGGACCCCCACCCCTACCACTGGGGAGGGAGGTGGATGAGGATCACTTGATAGATCAGTGGCCTGACCTCAGCTCCATTGGGTGGCTGCCCCGGAGCTTATGGCCACGGCTGTCCTTCGGGAGGGAGACTTACCTCCCGCAGGCACCGTCTGGGTTACAGTAGGTGAGGGGGCATGAAGGGGGCAGGGGCTAAGTGGCTGGATCCCAGCACCCCCACCTCCATTTGAATCCTCTCTTTACATTTCTGCCTCCCTCCCCCTCCACACACACCCCCTGCCACACACGCAGTTCTTCACACCCGCTGCTCCCCGGGCTCGCGGGAACGAAGGTTTGTCCAGCGCCAGCTAGCTGTTCCCTGGCGTTCAAAAAAATGTCATAAATGAAAGACCTTTTCTCCTTGCGTTGAAGGTTTTGGAAAACCACTAGAATCGGCTCCATTCCTGCTGCCAAGGCAGGCTGGCTCTCCAACTGGCCACGCCAGTGGCTCCCACATGCAGCGATGGCTCCAGGGTTGGAACACAAGGCGTCCTTTGAGAGGCTTTTGGTCCGCTAACCATTCGCTGTTTGCTGCGGCTTGTCACAATCTTCCCTCCACACACACATTTTCACAGTAATCAACATCTTAGGACTTTTGTTACTCTCGGGGCTGTTGCAGAGAATTCAAACGCTGGGGAAAAGCCACAGGCTCTCGAACATCCTTGAACAGTTCAGTTTTGTCCAGTGCTCAAGTCTGAAGAAGATTCTGATCTTACGGAAAACATGAATAGTTCAGGGAACAATCATGTATGTCTTTGGACATGGATGCTGAGACATGTGTTCATGTTGATATTATTTTTCCTTACAACTTCCAATCTGGCTGGAATTGCGTGTTATACAATATACTGCTTGGAAGCCATTCCCCCATCCTTAAAGGAGGAACTGTCTCCTTTTTGGTTTGTTAATCCTCACCTGAGGATAGCCTTCCATTGATTTTTAGAGAGAGTGGAAGGGAGGGGGAAAGAGAGAAACATCGATGTGAGAGAGACACATCAATTGGTTATCCCCCGCCGCACGGGCCCAGACCAGGGCCAGGGATTGAGCCTGCAACTCAGGTACTTGCCCTTGACCAGAATCGAACCCGGGACCCTTCAGTCCACAGGCCGACGCTCTATCCACTGAGCCAACCCCGCTAGGGCGAAACTGCCTTCTTACTCTGGACGTGGACTCGGTGGCTTCCTAGCCCTTTCATCCTGGCTGTAGTTCCGTGGAGGCCCTAGATTGCCTCCCACAGGAGTCCTCTGAGGACTCGGAACCCCTGCTAGGCCACAAATGTCCGGGTCATTGCCACGAGGACTAGGTCCTGGCTGGGGGAACAGTCCATTGAATGCGTCGCTTCACTTGAGGCCCTTGAGCAAGTCTCTTCCCTCTCTGGTCTCCCGATCTCTGCTCTTCGTGATGGGGGTGATGCGGGGGGCCTCTCAGCTCTGATGGTCAAGGGCTCCCCCTGGTTTCTGGGGGTCTGGGATGGGTCTGCCCTGGGAGAGGGGCCGTGCTCGGGCTCCAGGAGGCCACAGGGTGGGCGCAGGGGGCCATGGCAGTTCAGACTCCCGGTGCCATCTATGGTGGGAGCTCACAGTGGGACAACAGTGGGGGACATAAAAGGCCGAGTGCCGAGGCAGGTGCCGGGGGAGGGGTGTTCCTTGGGGAGACGGCAGACCTAGAATTCCTTGACCTCATAAGGAAACAGCTTGGATGCATACAGGGAGGGGTGGCATGGGGGAGGACTGAGCCTCCGGGACATGGGCCAACATTGCAGAAGAAGGCTTGGAGAGGTGCTGGGGAATCTGATCTTGCCAAAACACAAAATTCCACGAGGCAGCCTCGGAGAGGCCCAGAGCCCAGACGCCATCTCTCTCTCCCCGCTCGGAAGCCATGCACGTGTCTGGGGATCCGCACGTCTGTCTCCTCCTCATCTTTCAGGAGACAGAGCAGGCCCCGCCTTTACTCTAAAGCCAAGTCAACAGCGACTCTTTCTGAGGGTCTTTGTCGGCAGTCAGTCCAGGGGCCCGCGTGTTTACCACTCTGTCTGGCAACCTTATCCCCTCCGTGGAGAACTATCTGTGACCTTGTACCAGCTGGGCCGGTCAGCCTGTCTGACCCAGAGCCCACCTCTCTTCTGCTCCCCATCACCAGCTGTCATCTACGAGACCAGGGACAGCACCTCATTTTCCTGTGTTCCCAGTTCTAGGCCTGCCCAGGGAGAGGGACTTCCGTTGGCTGAACACTCCACTGGCTGTCTTTGTTTCAAATCTCCACGGGACGGCTTTCCAATTTCCATGGGATAGCTCTTGACTGGCAAAGGCCCTTACCAACTCCTAGTGACAGTCCAGGCTCCTCAGTAGGCCTTGGTGCTTTCTGTGATTTGCCCCCCTCAGTCCCTGGGCCCCCTGTCCTGGGGTGGGGGTGGGGGCTAAACCAGTGGTCGGCAAACTACAGCTTGCAAGCCAAGGTCGGCTCTTTGGCCCCTTGAGTGTGGCTCTTCCACAAAATGCCACGGCCTGGGCGAGTCTACTTTGAAGAAGTGGCGTTAGAAGAAGTTTAAGTTTCAAAAATGTGGCTCTCAAAAGGAATTTCAATCATTGTACTGTCGATATTTGGCTCTGTTGGCTAATGAGTTTGCCGACCAATGGGCTAAACTTTCATGGCACTGAAACCCACGCACACCCAAGTGCTCAGAGCCTGCCAAGCCTATTAGAAGCCCTGAGCAGGCCACTCTGGGTCTGGAAGGGCCCCATTGGCTCCTTGTCTGGCCATCTCCTGGGTCACACTGGGCACAGGGGCCATTCACACAGGAGGGGAAACCCCTAATGCCCCAGGTGGATGGCAACCCCAGGCGGACACTCGCTGTATGTGCACACATCACACGGTGTCCTATGCCAGTGCCCATTATTGGCACATCCGGCCACTTCCAAGGCTGCTTGCTCCTGGAGTGCTGGCAGCCTCCTGGCCCAGTGCCCCATTTCCTCCCGGGTGGAGAAGGTAGGGAGGGAGGGAAGCGGTGGGGACCGCAGGGTGCAGGTGCACAGGCCAGAGCTATGCAGACAGGAAAGCTGGAGGGGAACAGGGGGGAGGTGGTTAGGGGGAGGCCTGGGGGCAACCTAGAGCCTGGGCTCTGCCTGGGTCGCTTCCCAGGTGTGGCACACGCACTCAAGGCGATTGCAACAGCGCCAGGCCCGGGACCTGCGCTTTCCAAGGGCTCACCCTTAGAATGGGCCCATTCCCGGTACTGCCCGGGCAGCCTGCCAGGTGCGGCCCAGGAAACCCCCGATTCTGGGAAGCAGGGGCTGCGGGGGAAGGGGCGAGCCCACGTGACTCAGAGAAGGCAAGCCACGCCGCCGTGCGCACCGGCCCCGCCCCACTTCCAGGCTCTAGCCGGTTTCTGCCGGTTCCACTCGCAGGGGCCCCACTCCCCACTTCTCGCCCGAACACACCAGTGGGTGACGTCTGCGCTCGCTGGCCCCGCCCCATGTCCAGGCGGGTCTACTCTCCTTTCCCTCGCGCGCAGGCCCCGCCCCTCCCTCACGTCCAGCCCAAACTCCACTGCGTGTGACGCCGGGCTCGCCGACCCCTCCCCTTTCCCTGAGCGCGCAGCCCCGCCAGCTCCCACGGTCCAACAGGTCTGAGCTGCTTTGGCTCCTCGCGGGGGCGCGCAGGCCCCGCCCCTCCTTCGCCTCTAGCCAATCGCGCTCGTTTGTGATGCCTGGGCTCACCAGCCCCGCCCCGCCCACTCTCAAGACCAGACCGGTTTGCGCTGGCTGCTTCCCAACGGACTGGCTCCGCCCTGCGCGGCGCGCGCGCGCACCCCGCGACTGTGACGCGAGCGTGACGCGAGTGCTGCCGCTCCCGAGGCACTCCGCCGCCGCCGCCGCCGCCGCCGCCGCCGCCGCCGCCGCCGCCGCCGAGCTCCGAGGCAACGGTAGCTAGGCCCGTGTCGCCAGGCCCGGGCAGCCGCTAGGCCTCCGCCTCCCGCCATGGACGACTACGCGGTCCTCTCGGACGCTGAGCTGGCCGCTGTGCTGCGCCAGTACAACATCCCGCACGGGCCTGTCGTGGGTATGCGGCGGCGGGCGGCCCCCTCCCCTTCCTGTGCCCCCCCTCCCGGGTCCCCCTCCCGGGCACCAGCCCGCACTGCGCGCCCCCTCCTGGGACTCCCTCCCCAGGTTCTGGGCCCCCCCTTCCTGACCCCTCCCCCCTCCCCTGCGCTCCATGTCTGGCCAGGCTCCACTCGCAAGCTCTACGAAAAGAAAATCTTCGAGTACGAGACTCAGAGGCGAAGGCTCTCGCCCCCGAACTCGTCCCCATCCTCATTCTCCTATCGGCTCTCCGGTGAGGCCCCCCGCCCCCCGCCCCAGGGCCCCATCTGACCACCTGTGGGGACGTCTTTGGCGCTGTTGGGAGGATTGGGTTGCGCGGGTGTGGCAGGGACTCTGGCCGGGAGGGGCGCGAGGAAAAGAACTTGGGGGCAAATGGTCCTGCTCCTCCCCCCCCCGCCCCCAACCCCCGATTCAGACTCAGATTCGGCATCGGTGGACTCGGATATGTACGACCTGCCCAAGAAAGAGGATGCCTTACTTTATCAGAGCAAGGGTAAGAGCGGTGGGATGGGCCCTGTCTTCTCCAATTCCACTCCCTCGGGGACCCCGGTGTCAGGAAGAACCCGAGACCTCAAGCCCCACTGTCCCTCACCAGCCCTGGAGGGGAGCGGCTGTGTCACAGGCCCCAAATAGGATTCCAATTAGGACCATGGGGCCAGGTGGGGGACACCCCTGCCCCCTCTACTACCGCTGCCTCCCCCCCCTTTCCCAAGGCTATAACGACGACTACTACGAGGAGAGCTACATGAGCACCAGAACTTACAGCGAACCTGATTTTTCGGGCACAACCAAGGGCTTCAGCGAGTCCTCAGATGCCGACACCTTTCACCAACAGGTGAGCTAGCTGCTGGGCACCTTGTACTTAGGTACAACCTCAGGGGGTCATAGCTGGGATTGGATAAATCATTGGGGCCCCTGGGTGCACATGGTAGCTCTCAGGCCTCCAGGAAGATGGGGGGTCCACAGGCACCTACCTGGTCAGGGGCTTCCTTTGGGGGCGTTTTCAGCACTGTTCGAGTAGAGCACGTGGGACATGCTTTGCACCCCGGTCTGGGATCTGGGTTTGAGCTCTTTCTGAGAATCCCGGGGCCAGAAGGTAGGGTGCACGCAGTCAGGACAATTACTGAGCAAGTGGCAAAGCCCCATGGACAGAAGGCCGGGAATTCAGAAGGGTTTGGAGCAGGGCAGGCCAGCCAGGGGACGTTTGGACTGAGAGATGACAGGACCACGCTGACTCCCTTCTTTTCTCCAGGTGCGTGAAGACAGTTTTTACTCTTCGGAAGATGATGGCAAGAATAGGTGAGTAGTGAGTGGGGAAGGCCAGGGGCCAGGACTGATGCCGGGCCCAGACCCTCCTGGCCCATCTGCTCCCCTCTCTGCCTCAGGGAACGCCCCGTGTATGGCCGGGACAGTGCCTACCACAGCATCGCGCACTACCGCCCCGTTTCCAACATCACCAGAAGCTCCCTGGGCATGTCCTATTACCCCACCACCTCCTCCTCCTCTTCCATGTCCTCAACTTCATCTTCCACCCCCTCGTGGCTGGCCCGCCGAGCCATCCGGCCGGAAAAGCAGGCCCCCGGGGCCGGGCTGGGCCAGGACCGCCAGGTCCCCCTCTGGGGCCAGCTGATCCTGTTCGTGGTGTTTGCTGCCTTCCTGCTCTTGGTTTACTACTCCATGCAGGCCGAGGACGGCAACCCCTTCTGAGGGAGCACCTGAGGGTCAGGCTGGCTTCGTGGCAGCTGCTCATGGAAGTGCTGGCCAACTGCCTTAGCAGTATTTGCTGGGGGGCGGGGGGCGGGGACTTTTCGTGTGTGTTCTAGCTTGTGGGTGCCTTGTCCTACCTACCTACCTACCTTGTCCTGCCTGGGAGGCAGCAGACCGGGCTCTCTGCAGCATGGCGGGCCTGGGCTGACCTTCCTCCTGACCCCGCTTGCCTCTGACCCTTAGGGCCCAGGGGGGCAAGCCCCTTCTCCTGAAGAGGAGAACCTAGTTGTTGTCATTGCATGCCTCCTGTTGTTGTCACCTTGTTGGGGGATTAACCAAAGGCCACCCTGACATCTGTTTTCGTGGACACACAATAAAAAGTTTATTTTTAACGTGTGGCCTCTTCTTGCTGGGGAAGGGGTTGGGCGCCTCTGCCTTAGGTCTCAAAGATCCCCCCCTGGCTTTGTCGGCTCTCCTTGTTTGCTTTGGGCACATTCCACCCACAGACACCTTTGTGCTTTGCCTGTGGGGTCTCCTGCCAGACCTCCTATAACTACTCTTGAAAGTAACTGCGGCGCCATAGGCTATGGAAAGCCCAGCTGGACGTGCAGGTGAGGCGCGCACAATGCTGGCTGCAGGTGCTTTAACTGGAAGAGCTGACGCTGACCTTGGGGTCTCAGGGGCAGCATGTGTGAATGGGCCTTTTCTTCCAGAAAGCGGCTTGTTTAGTGACACGGGGCAGTCATCATCATCTGAGGTGCCCCGCCAGCTCTGGGTAATCCGATTCTTCAACGGACTATTCTTATTTATCTCCAGGGTTTTCTGCTATGGGTATTTAATCTTAAATAGGTACACGTACTTACAGCAGTGGGCACTGACGGAACCCAGGGTGGAATGCCATGTGAGGCTGTGCGTCCTGTTGGCGCGCTGCCAGCACGGGTTGGGAAAGCAGGTAGGCGTGTGCTCCGTGCAGGCAGGTGGGAAGCAGAGGTGAGGCCAGGCTTCCAGGACAGGTGGGGCCCCGACATCACTGCTCTGGCCAGCTCCCGGCTACAGGTGGTAGGACTCGGCAAGTGTTAGCCTCTTGACACAGCGCCCATAAAGTACCCATGGGCTCCTGAGCCTTCGGGGCCCTCGGCTGGCTATGGCCTCACACCTCACAGCAAGCTTAGGTCAGGGCTGGGACTGGGACCCACCTACCCCAGCTCCTGGCCATTTCTCTTTGCTGTTTCCTAGTCTCTCCCCACAATTTAAAATATATATCTATATATATATATTTATATATATATAAAATTGTTTTTTTACAGAGAGGAAGAGGGATAGAGAGTTAGAAACATCGATGAGAGAGAATCATCCATCAGCTGCCTCTTGCACCCCCCCCCCCCCCACTGGGGATGTGCCCGAAACCAAGGTACATGCCCTTGACCGGAATCGAACCCGGGACCCTCCAGTGCACAGGCCCACACTCCATCCACCGAGCCAAACCGGTTTCGGCTCCCCACATTTTTAAAGAATATACTTTTACTGGTTTCAGAGACGAAGGGAGAGATAGAAACATCAATGATGACAGAATCATTGATCAGCTGCCTCCTGTGTGCCTCACACTGGGGATCGAGCCCACAACCTGGGCATGTGCCCTGACCGAGAATCGAACCGTGACTTCCTGGTTCATAGATCGATGCCCAACCACTGAGCCATGCCAGCTGGACTCTCCCCACATTTTTTGTGTTTTCTTAAAAGTAACACATGCTTTTTGTGCATTTAAAATATTCAAAAGAATTGAAGAAATGAATTGCTTCTATTTGTCTCACCACTCCCACAGCTGCAGAGCCTCCCTTGTTTGCTGCCAGCCACTCCCACCTGGCTCACCCCCAAGTGCCCAGTCACCTGTGGCACAGACTCCCCAGCCTTCCAGACTCTGCCCCTGCCATCCCAGTGCAAGGGCTAAACCTGGATGCTCTGTGCGGGGAGTGGCAGTGGCAGGGGCGGGGAATGCTGCCTCCTCACTGACAATAAAACCTGATGGTCAGATCCACGAGCCTGTAAGGGGGAGGGGCACAGTGACACATCTTGTTTCAGCAACTGATCCCAAATCCAAGTGTGTTAGGAGGGCACCCCCACAAACACTGCCTGGGGCCGCTGTTGCCCTGGAAAAGCATGTGGAGCCTAGCGAAGGGCAAGGTTGACATGTGAAAGCCGTGGTGGAGAAAAGGGACAGCATGCGGAAGGGGAGCTGGGCCGGGGGCATCCCAAGGAAGGGGAGAGAGAGGGCATGGCTTCTGGGTAGAATGGCTCCAAGTCTCTGGTCCTCCATTTGAGGGGGAGGCTAGGTAGGTGTGCTTGGCAACCACTGTGGTGTCTGGCATGAGAAAAGGCAACACCCACGTGACACAGTCTCCCCCTTCTCATTCATTTACTCCCCATGGGCAACCATATTCATTCATCACCACATGCCACATGGAGGACTGCTGAGGGCTCCCAGCCAAGGGGCTCCCAGCCTCCTGCCCTGGGGCTAGGACTCCCCTTGGGCTTGGCTCACTCCCCAGGGCATCTAGGGATCCCGAGTGCTCTTACACCCCTCCTGCGGTCCCAAGGGCTCTCCACACCCAACCCCTAGAACTCTGGAGACCCAAAAGAAACCCGAGTGCTCCCTAGTGCTCTGGGCACCTCAACACAAAGGTTTTTGAGTGCTCCCTGGGCCCCCAAGGGAACCTCAGGCTTGACGGGACCGAGGGCTCTGGGATCCTCCCTGTTTAGCAACCGAAGGCTCCAGTATTCACACTGGATGACTAAGGCCCCTGATCCACTCCCCTCTTCCCGCCCAAGGGCACCAGCAGAGCTCGGGGCACAGCAGGGGGCAGCAGTGGCCTACAGTCCAGCCGACCATGTCTCTGCTTCCTTTGGGGGTACCACCTGAGCTGAGTCCTGTCGGGGCCTCGGACAGAGCGGCATGGGCAGTGCACGTGGCTGTGGGAGGAGCTGAGTGTACCCTGAGGGCGGGAGGTTGAGAAAGGAGTTCCCTGCTAGTGGGACAAAGGGTGGAGCCCAGAAGCACCACTCCTGATCTCACCCATGAGCTTGGCCTCTCTCAGAAGGTCCAGGGGAAGTGGCAGAAAGCACTGGACAGGCCCCGAGGTGCCCTGGCCTTGACCCCCATGCTGCACAATAGCCAGCCGTTATGCTGGAGAATGCACCTACCGAGTCATGTGGGTTCCGGCACCAAGCAGGCAGACTGTCAGAAAAACCAATGGGTGCACATCCTGCAGCTCCATGAGGAGGGACCGGCAGGGGCTCTGAGGTTCTTAAAGGACTGGAAAATGGCTCTGGACCCCCGCTGTTACTGCGCCTGGGGCTGGACCGCTGCCTGGGCTTGGGTGGCCAGTCTCCACACCAAACCCGCCCCGGGGGACGCGGACACGCCTGAAGGAAGTGCTCCCCTCCCCCGACGCTCCCTCCACTGCCCTCAGAGGCAGGTGACTCTGGGGGGCGCTGGAGGCCACCCGGCTGGAGGGGGGACAGGAGGAGGCGGAGCCCGGCCCGCAGACCTGCAGCACCAGCAGGGGAACAGAGACCCCCTGAAGCACCCCTCCCCTCGGTCCAGTGGACCCCCAGGACTGCACACACACACACACACACACACACACACACACACACACACACACACACACCTCCCTTCCCTGACATACCAGAGCCTCCTGCCTCCTAGGCTGGCCGTTCTAAGAGGAGACAGCCTGCCCCCAGCCTCTCCCTAGTTCCTGCCTCCTGGGCCCCCCACGGAGGTGGCTCCCAGCTCCCAGGAGCCCGTCCCCTCCCGAGAGGCCACGTCACACCCCGGCGGCTGTGGCACGTGGGGCAGCGAGGATGGGAAATGCCCGCCGGGGGGACAGGCCCCCGGGACCACCCTGGGCTGAGTGCAGGACACACCGGGTCTGGCCTGAGCCCTGCGGGCACGGGCAGGAGGGCCCAGTGCAGGCCGCGGCTGGCACCAGGAAACAGCCCCCGGACCTCACGCTGCGGGGGGCACATGGCCGGGACCCGGCTGAGCCGCTGAGCGAACCCAGACGACATCCTGGCTGCTGGGAGGACACAGGGAGGGGCAAGGCCCAGGCCTCGAGCCAGGGTCACACACAGAGCCAGCAGGGCGGTCACCAGCCTCAGGCCGAGCCCTGCTCACCAGGAGGGCCAGGAGCAGAGGGGAGACCCGGCCACATGCCTCCCAGGCCCCCCACCTCACCCACCAAACGGGAGGAGATGGCTGGTCACCCTCTTGGGGCCCCGGATCCCCCCCAGGTCCTGTCTGCCCTGAGTGCAGGCGGGGGAGGGCAGGGGGAGGGCTGAGCTGACCCCACCACAGTCAGCCTCACCCCTGCCCCAGCCACACCTCTCACCTGCCCTCCCTGCTGCCCATCCCACAGGGGGCGGGGGCCCCGGTGGAGAAAGGGGAGCCCTGGGCCCTCAGGTAGGGCTGCCACCCCGCCCCACAGTGAGGGAGTCCAGCGTGTGAACCAGGGGACACTGGTCTGGGGGCCTTGGGGTTCCCGCTGGGCCCTCCAGTGGGGCAGCCTCACCCCATCCAGGGCCTGGGCCCCGGTGCTCAGGGCACCCCTGGGACCTGGAGGGGGCCCGGAGCCGAGGGGGGCGGACACCAGGCCAGGGCGGTGCCGGTGCTGACCTGGGCCTCGGGGCGCTCAGGGCTCAGGACGCTCTCCTCCCGGCCAGGCCCGGCCACGGCCGCAGACGGCCCAGAGGCAGGGCCGGCCGTGCCCCGACTCCTCCGGGCCAGGCTGCCCAGGGGGCCGTCCCGCAGGACACTGACCGCCTGGAGGTCAGCCCGCCGCCTCCGGGACCAGCCCGGGTCAGGGCAGGTCTCCGGGCCCAGCCAGGCCGCAGCCGGGGGGCTGGGGGAGGACACGGCTGAGCAGCCGGGGGCAGCGGCTCCCCGGGGTCAGCACAGCTGCTGGCGACGAGGGGCAGACATGGTGCTCATGGTCAGGGCCCGGGTCCTCGGGCAGAGGGCGAGGTGACCAGACGGGGACAGGCTCTGTGGCTGCCCCTCCTCAGGGCAGGCCACCAGGGGAGCTCCCCAGAAAAGGGGCCCTGCAGCAGGAGGAGGGGTCCCAGCGCTGCCCAGCTCCGCCCAGCCCTCCACAGCTTCCTGGCCCCGAGGCCCAGGGCAGAAGGCAGGGCAGCGCCCTCCTCCTGTGGCTGCCGCCCGTGCCAGGGCTGGGGAGGGGGCTCCGCGTGGGCACAGGCGGGGACAGCGAGTCAGAGGGCAGGGGGCCGGGAGCCAGGGCTGCCCCAGGCCCGGTGTCTGCAGGGAGCCCGCACCCTGTGTCCCCGCACCCTGGCTGGTGTCCCCAGAGTCAGGCCCGGATCCCTGAGTGCGGCCCGCCAGCGTCACCTGCTGCCGGAAGCGGAGCCTGGCTCCCCAAACTCGCCGTCCTGGGTTCAAGAAACCACAGCACCCGGGGCGGTGCCAGCAGCTGGCACGGAGGGCTCGGGGTTGCCGGGCAGCCAGAGCCAACAGGAAAAGCACTCCCGCCCACAGACCTGAGTGACAAATTCGGAGCCAGCAGATGCGTCACCGGGAAGTCACCTCTGGGCCCGCCAGGAACCGGGGGCTGGGCGGGCGTCTCCAGGGAAACCAGACGCAGAGGCCTCCTTCTCCACAGGGGGCTCCCTCCTGGACACGGGGACACTCGGCTGCCCCGCCCCCCCCAGACTGGCACCTGCCACCCTCACCCCCACCCCTGTGCCAGAACCCGCCCAGGGCCACCTGATCCCTCCTGGGAGGACAGGGGCGCCTGGCCGGCCCCTCCCCAAGGCCGCCTGCACCTCCCCCTGCCCACCATGCAGGCTGCAGGGAGGAAGGGGGAGGGGACAGCGGGGGGAGGGCAGTGACCTTGCTGTGTGCAGCCAGAGGTCACCCTGCCTTAGGCAGGCCAGCTGCCCCTGCCCCTGCCCCAGACTGCCCCTGCCCCCGGGGACGGAGAAGGGATGGAGGCAAGACTGAGCCCGTGTGGGGACACGGAGGTCAGGACATGCTGTGCCCAGCCCGGGTGGGGACTGGCCGGCCGCTGACCGGCGCTGCTGTGATGAGGGGGAGCTTCCTGCCGGAGCCCAGAGCTGCTCCGGGGCTGGGGCCGCCCCAGGGCTGCCCGTCCCCAGGAGGGGCAGAGAGCACACACGGCGGGCACACGGGGCTCCGAGGCGCTCTCTCCTCTCTCTGTGCGTGTCTGGCCACAGCCCTTTAGAGACAGAGCCCCCGCCCCACAAGCCCGGCCCTGCCTGCCTGGCTGGTCCTGTCCCGGGCTGCACTGGCCCCCCTCCCTGAGACAAGGGCACCCTCCCTGAGACAAGGGCCCGCTCTGGGGGGCTGCTCTGGGCGGGCCAGGGCCTCACGCCTGGAGCCCGGGTTCGGGAGCCAGGCCGTTCCTCGCAGCCTGCTGGTGTGCTGTGACCAGAGCCCCTCCAGCCCGTCTCCCCGCAGCCCTGTTCCGGGTTGACCTGTGTGACCCGTGGAGATAGGGCAGAGGGGAGGGACCGTCCCTTACAGATGGGGTGACAAAGACCGTGTCTTCCATCTTGGGCCGCCCCCCCCGCTCTGCCCTGGCCCCGGGCAGCCCTGCCTGAGCAGCGGGTGGCCAGGCCCGTGGGGGGCACTGAGCCCGGCACCGTCGCTGGGACATCCTGGAGGCGGAGCCCCTCCCACAGGGAGGCCCGAGGCCCTGGCTGCAGCCCGGGACGCCCCGAGCCAGGCTCCCCGGCCAGGCCTTTGGCGTCCTGTCCCTCACACACTTGGGGGTCACGTGTTGGTCCCTTTGGCGCTTGGATTGGGGCCCTTTGTGATCAGCCACAGGGCACCAAGGCACAGTTTAAATGGAGCGGGCTCCGAGTAAGTCAGGAGCAGACCGAGCGACAAGAACCCAGAGCCCCTAGGAACAGCCTGGAGGGTGTGATGTGTGGAAAGGGCCGTGTCTGCCGGACCAACCACAGCCCAACCACAAGTCAGGAGACAAGTGACAAAGCGAGGGGAAGGGTGACAAGACGTGAGTCAGGGCTCCTGTCGTTAACGCAGAGAGAGCTGGCCGCTGACCCAGGACCTAGGGCCCAGGGCACAGCCCGGCAGCCCCAAAGGAAGAGGGGTCCCGGAGGGGGAACGGGGAAAATGGAAGCCCGAGCTTCCCCCACCCCGTCCCCACAGCCAGCGCGCCCGGAGCTGGGCTCTGAGGGCCAACGGGCCACGCTGGCCATGCCCACCTGCCGCTCCAGCGAGCCCGCAGGCCGCCGTGGCCCGAGCAGGACCGGCCCCGACCCCTGCGAAGACGGGCGGGGATGAGGGCGCTGTGGGCACCGGCCCCGGCGCTGGGACGCCCTCCCGGTGAGGAGCATCCGCAGCAAAGGTGGGGCACCCAGCCCGGCACCTGTCAGGGTAGTTCCCGGGCAGAAGACCCCTTTCTGGGCGCCCTGCGCCCCCACATCACGTTCCTGCTCTCTGGGCGGGTTCCTCTCCACCTCCGAGCGGGGCTTGGGCCTCCCTCTGCCTCCTCAGAGAGCTCCGTGCGGCCCCACCCAGGCCAGGCTGGTCTGCCTCCCTCCCCCATGCCCAGTGTTGTCATCAGACCTGGGGATCGCTGAGCACACCCCCCCTCTCTGCAGGCAGGAAGGGTGATGCCTCCACAGGAGGCCTCTGTCTGGAGGGCGAGGGCCTCCCAGCGCCTCCCAGGCCCACGGGGACCACAGAGGAGCTGCCCCTCGTAGGGCAGAGGGGCAGGGCACACACCTAGGGGCTTCAGGCCTTCGAGGAGGCGTTTCTCTCAGCGGGATCCAGACCAGCAGCAGCAGCACCACAGGGAGGGGGAGATGGCTGACTCTCAGGCCCCAGGTCAGACCTGCAACATCCGAGGCCCCAGGGCAGGCAGGGACCTGGGTGTGACCCCACCGTGCAGGGGCTGCCATGGACCTGCCCACCCCCTGCCTCAGCGTGAGCACCCCCAGGATGGGTGTTCCTGAGCACACCTCCTCCAGAGAAGCCGCCAGCTCCCTCTGCAGGGCCCACCGTGGCCTGTCCAGGCGAGGGCCAGGCGGGCACAGTGATGGCGGCAGCGTAGGGCTCTGGAGGAGAACGGGCTGTCTGAGCAGGACCCCCACCCTCAGACCACCCTGCCCGGGGCCACGGGGAAGACCGCCCTTCCTGCCTTCTCACCTCCAGGGCCGGACAGCCATCCCTCTGGCGGACACAGCCCCCTGACTGGCCTCAGCGCTGTGCCCTCCCTGGGTGCCAGCTCCTGGGTGGTTTTGTTCGTGGTCCATGCTTTACACACACTGTCAGCCACACTCGGGAGGCGCTGGAGCACAGTGGGCCCGGAAATGAGTGTGTGTGTGATGGTGTGGGGGGTGGGGGTCGGTGAGGGGCACATTTGGGGCCCTGCGAGGATGGGAGCTCCCAAGAGCTCGGGGAAAGGCCACTCTCATAGGCCAGGCTGGGCGGGGCCCGAGACGGGGTGACCCTGCCCTCGGAATGGGGTCGCCGCCCTCCTTTCCCCTCACCGGTCCCCTCCGGACTCCAGTACATTGTCCCTGGCCATCGGGAGGGCCTGGCACCATCAGAAAGGTGTGCAAGTCCTGCCGGGATGGACCCCAGAATCTCACAGGGCCTGGACTCGGTGGTGGCTTTTCTCTAGGGGGGAGGTCGAGAACCCCTGGTCTAGGGAAAGGTGACTATGGCCAAATCGGGGTGTGTGGGGGGGCGGGGAGAGATGGCGGAGGCGAAGTGGCTTTCCATTGTCTCAGTGCGTCACCAGGCCGCCGACAGGAAGTACCGCCTTTCTTCCTACACCATCTCGCTGGCTCCACCAATAAATACGCTTGGCTCGTGACAAGACCCGCCCCCAGCCCACCTTACGTAGCTCAGCACCTCGGGCCTGACGGACAGTTGTTCTGCCCAATCAAGGCCAGCCGTTCTCCTTCCCGCCTCTCGGCTTAATGTTGGCGAGCTTCTTTCTTCTAGGTGGGGGTGAGCTGTCTGGACTGGGGACAACGTAGGCTCCAATGTGGGAAAGCAGGGACTTTCCATGCAGAGCCGCGAGAATCGCCTTGTTTGTACACAGTATGCATGCTTGTGTTGTCTTGGTGTGAACTTATATTTTGAGGAAATTAAATAGAACCGTCTATTTAAACGGGAAGTTGCATAGAAACGTCTCAGAGGTCTGGGCCCCTCCTGCAGTTCCCTAGGGTCCCACACCAGGAAATGGCATTGATGCCAGCCGAGAGCTGCTCCGGGGTACACCCCGGTGTATGCACACGCACAGCGCTGTGCACTTTGATCACACGTGTAGATTCCAGTGGCCGCCACTGCCCTCAGTGTCCAGCCTGTTTCCTCCGGGTGACCTTTCATAGCCACAGACTCTCCCCTCCTCCCGACAACCCATGCAACCAGTATTCTATTCTTTTTTCTTGCTTCTTTTAAAAAAATATTTTTATTGATTTTTTTTTTTTTTTTTTTTACAGAGAGGAAGGGAGAGGGATAGAGAGTTAGAAACAACTGTGAGAGAAACATTCATCAGCTGCCTCCTGCACGCCCCCTACTGGGGATCGAGTCTGCAAACAAGATACATGCCCTCCACCAGAATCGAACCCAGGGACCCTTCAGTCCATGGCCTGAGGCTCTATCCACTGAGCCAAACCGGTCAGGGCCAGTATTCTAGTCTTATCCCCACAGGTTTGTCATTGAAGGCCATTAGTTACATGAGTGGAAGCATGCAGTGTGTAACTGGCTGAGCCTTTCCCACTCACCCGGTGCCTCTACACCCCCCATTGTCTGTGTCTATTGGTTATGCTTATATGCATACAAGTTCTTTGGCTGATCTCTTACCCCCAGTCCGTCATTTCTGATCTCTCAGCAGCTTAGCTGTTGAACCCCTGGGATTTCAGCTGCAGCATGAACCTCCGAAGAATCAAATACCATTTTACTGAAATATTTCATTCAGGAAAGTCCCAAAGCAGGCTTAGCCTTGGAGTCAGGAGAGTTGGGGAGGGTGGGCATGGGTGGGGGGCGGGGAGAGTGGAGACAGACCAGTAACTACATTCTCCTATGCAATCACCAACATAGTTATTCAGTTTTAAAAAGCATACACTTTTAAAACATTTTTATTTATGTATTTGATAGCCGTACAGATATTTGTCCTTATCTTTATATTTGTCTCTGTGTTCTTTTTTAAAAAATATATATTTTATTGATTTTTTACAGAGAGAGGGATAGAGATTTAGAAACACCGAGGAGAAGGAATCATCGATCAGCTGCCTCCTGCACACCCCCTACTGGGGATATGCCTGCAAACAAGGTACATGCCCTTGGCCGGAATCGAACCTGGGACCTTTTAGTCTACAGGCCGACGCTCTATCCACTAAGCCAAACCGGTTTCAGCTGTCTCTGTGTTCTTAAAGAACAGAATTAATACCTAAGGGATAAGGCATGGATCTGTTTCATTCAGATTGCACTCTCTTAGCAGAGCATAAGCATCAAAGGACATCTGACACATTTCAAAAATAAAACAGAACAGGAAACAATCGAACATAAACCAACAAGAGACCTAAGAAAAAAAGCAAATGAAAATATACACAAAATTCTTTTTAAAATATATTTTTTATTGATTTTTTACAGAGAAGAAGAGAGGGATAGCGAGTTAGAAACATCGAAGAGAGAGAATCATTAATCAGCTGCTGCCTCTTGCACACCCCCCACTGGGGATGTGACCACAACCAAGGTACCTGCCCTTGACCAGAATCAAACCCGGGTCCCTTCAGTCCACAGGCTGACGCTCTATCCACTGAGCCAAACCGGTTTAGACTATACAAAAATTCTTTTTTTAGAATTATGATGTATACATTTGATTGTGATTTTCTTTTACTTAGTAATATATCTTTCCCCCCAAAACCTATATTTTTATTGATTTCAGAGTGGAAGGGAGCGGGAGAGATAGAAAGATCAGTGATAAAAGAGAATCAATGATTGGCTGCCTCCTGCATGCCCCCCCTCCCCCCCTGCACTGGGGATTGAGCCCAAAACCCAGGCATGTGCCCTGACCAGGAATGGAACCGTGACCTCCTGGTTCATAGATCCATGCTCAACCACTGAGCACACAAGCCGGGCAGTAATATACTTTGAGATCCTTCCATGTTAGTACACAAATGTCTTGGTATTTGATGAAATACCTGTACTATAATTTACATAATGAATCCCAATTGATGTACTGTCACATTTTCTCTCTTGTTTTGCTATTCACTTTAATGCTGCAACCACCAGCTTTGAACATGTGTCAATCTCCCTCGAGGATGATTTCCACTAAGCGGAATTACTAGGTCAAAACCTATGGGCTTTTCACATGTTAATAGACACTATGTAAGTATCTCCCCAAAAAACCCTACTTGTCATACATTAGGGCTGTTAGTCCTTTGTTACATATACTGTAAATATTTCCCCTCATTTTGTCTTTCGTCTTAAAAGACTAGACTTGCTTGTTTTGGGTGCAGGAAGTGAGACATTTCTATATTATCAAAATTATTAAGCTCTCAATTGATGATGTCTGATTGTGTTTCTTGGGCATAGAGGTTTTCTCCCACGTGTGACCAGAATAAGGAGACTTGGAACGGAAATTCTGAATCTTGTTTGCCAATTGCCCATTGACCCAGGCTGATGGGTAGGCCTGCTGGCCCATCGCTGTGGCCTGGGGAGTTGGTCAACATGGCCCAGTGCTGCCTGGGCCTGGGTTGTGGTGGTCACTGTTAGGTACCCAGCATTCTGCCCTCCAGGGATGCCCTCCAGGGATGCCAGTTCAGTTTGGAAGGAAGACAAGAAAATATGCAATGAGAAGTGTTTAGTTACATTCTTTTTTGTTTGTTTGCTTGTTTATTTGTTAATCCTCACCAGAGGATATTTTTTCCATTGGTTTTTTAAATATATTTTTTATTGATTTTTACAGAGAGGAAGAGAGAGGGATAGAGAGTTAGAAACATCGATGAGAGAGAATCATCGATCAACTGCCTCTTGCACACCCCCTACTGGGGATGTGCCCGCAACCAAGGTATATGCCCTTGATCGGAATAAAACCTGGAATCTTTCAGTCTGCAGGCCTATGCTCTATCCACTGAGCCAAACCACTTTTGGCCTTCCATTGGTTTTTAAAAAAATAAAAACTGCCGAAACTGGTTTGGCTCAGTAGATAGAGTGTCGGCCTCCGGACCGAAGGGTCCCAGGTTCGATTCCGGTCAAGGGCATGTACCTTGGTTGCGGCACATCCCCGGTAGGGGGTGTGGAAGAAGTAGCTGATCGATGATTCTCTTTCATCAATGTTTCTGATTCTCTATCCCCTCTCTCTTCTTCTCTGTAAAAAATTAATAAAATATATATTTTAAAAATAACAACATTACTTGCTATTCCATTTATTTATTTATTTATTTAGAAGATATATTTTTATTGAATTTAGAGAGGAAGCGATAGAAACATCAATGATGAAAGAGAATCATTGATCGGCTGACTCCTGCACGCCCCCCACTGGGGATCCAGCCTGCAACCGGGGCATGTGCCGTGACTGGGAATGGAACCTTGATCTCCCAGTTCCTAGGTTGACATTCAACCACTGAGCCACATCGGCCTAGCTTTCCATTGATTTTTAGAGAGAGTGGAAGGGAGGGGAGAGACACACAGAGAGAAAAATTGATGTGAAAGAGACGCATCTATTGGTTGCCTCCCACACTTGCCTGGACCCGGGTTGGTTGGGGATGTACCTGCAACCTAGGTACATGCCCTTGACCAGAATTGAACCCAGAGCTTCAGTCTGTAGGCCGACACTCTATCCACTGAACCAAACTAGCCAAGGCTAGTGAGACACACACACACACACACACACACACACACACACACACACTGAGTGCCACTCAGTGTAAGAAGCATCCATCCCAGCCTGAGTCTGAGTGAGAGGGCCAGGAACTCCACCACCCAAAGCTTCAATGAGCAGGGGCTTTAGTGAACCCCTGGATGAAAGAAACTACCCCCTCCCCCGTTGTGTGATACTGCTGGGCTCCTGGCAGAGCAAACCCACCCTCCCTGGGAAGGGATACCTCACCCAGGACTCCACCCAGGAGTCCCACAGCCCTGCTTAACATGGATCAGCAAACTAAAATTGAAGACACAGCCCAGCCAGTATGGCTCAGTGGTTGAGCATCAACCTATGAACCAGGAGGTCACGATTCAATTCCTTGTCAGGGTACTTGCCCACTTTGGAGGCTGGATTCCCAGTGTGAGGTGGGCAAGGCAGCCAATCAATGATTCTCTCTCATCATTGATGTTTCTATCTATTTCTCTCTCTCCCTTCCTCTCTGAAATCAATTATATATATATATATATATATATATATATATATATATATATATATTTATATATATTAAAAAGAAACATCACTGACGAGAGAGAATCATTGATTAGCTGCCTCCTGCACACTCCCCACTGGGAATCAAGCCCTCAACCCAGGCACGTGCCTTGGACCTGAATTGAACCTGGGACCCTTTAGTCTGCAGGTCAACACTCTATCCATTGAGCCAAACCGGCTAGGGTTCATCATTGATCTCTCTCTCTCTCTCTCTCTCTCTCTCTCTCTCCTCTTCTCTCTCTCCCCCCTTCTCTCCCTCCCCTCCCCTCCCCCTCTCCATCCCCCTCCCCCTCTTCGTCCTCCCTCCCCCTCCCTCTCCCTTCCTCTTTGAAACCAATAAAAAATATTTTTTAAAATAAAATAAAATCGAAGACACTGCCTATCTTCTTGAAGAATCCATCAGAGAGGAGTAGCCCTATCAATGTTCCCAGAGTGTAACTGTCAGAGGCCAGAGAATGTAATTTCCAGTAATGGCTGTGGTATTTGCAACGTGCCTGGACTCATGCATCCCATCCTCTTGGCAGCTTTGGGAGGTGGGTAGCAGTGCGATCCCTGTTCTCCATGAGGAAATGAGCAAGACAAAGAAGGGTTGAGTAGTTTTTTTCTGAGTCACTAGCTAGCTAGTGGCCAAGGCAGGGTGTGGATCAAGGACTTTGGGCTCCAAGCCTGACCCCCTTTTGCGGGCTAAGCTCTGCAGCCCGGCTTGCTCCCTCACTCAGAGCTTCCTGTGTCATGCGTGTGGCACAAAGGTGTTAGGGGTGAGCCCACGTGAATATCCCTAAGGCCTTGGGCCAGCACATAAGGAATCAGGGAGAGTGAGAACGAGAACCATCTTAAAAAAAGATTTTTATTGATTTTATAGAGGAAGTGAGAGAGGGAGAGAGATAGAAACATCAATGATCATTGATTGGCTGCCTCCTGCATGCCCCACACTGGGGATCAAGCCCGCAACCTGGGCATGTGCCCTGACCGGGAATGGAACCCTCACCTCCTGGTTCATAGGTTGATGTTTAACCTTTTAAGAAGAGGGGATTTAGAAATACAGATTGATATTACCTTTGAATTTTCATAAAACCAGAGAGTGTTTCTCATGGACATTTATGAATTGTTTGCATTATTGTTATATAAAGCTACACCAACTGCCAGAATCTTCAATGGCTTCTGAGACACAACAAAATAAAGATACAAAGGAAGGGATAAAAAAAAGACGAGAAATAGCCCTAGCAGGTTTGGCTCAGTGGATAGAGCACTGGTCTGTGGACCAAAGGGTCCCAGGTTTGATTCCGGACTAGGACACGTACAGGAGGCAACGGATCGATGTTAGACACATTGATATTCTCTGTTTTTCCCTCTTCCTTCCACTCTTTCTAAAAATGGAAAAATATCCTTGGGCGAGGAGTAAAAAGAAAAAAAAAAAAAGAAAAAATATAATTTTAAAAGCCCAGGTGTACTTGAGAGAAAAAAAAAAAATGAAACACTTTAGAAGTACAAACACATAGTCATTGCAATAAAAATCTCAGCCGAGCCGAAACCAGTTTGTCTCAGTGGATAGAGCGTCCGCCTGCGGACTGAAAGGTCCCAGGTTCGATTCCGGTCAAGGGCATGTAGCTTGGTTGTGGGCACATCCCCAGTAGGGGGTGTGCAAGAGGCAGCTGATCAATGATTCTCTCTCATCGATGTTTCCAGCTCTCTCCCTTCCTCTCTGTAAAATATCAATAAAATATATTTAATAAAAAATATAAAAAAAGAATCAGAATTCTTGTTTCTAACGCTCATCAATGTTTCTAACTCTCTATCCCTCTTCCTTCCTTTCTGTAAAAATCACTAAGATATATATATATATATATATATATATATATATATATATATAGGCTCCAGTTCCTTTCCTTTCTGCTCAAGTCACAGTATGACAGACAAGCAGACAAGCAGATGACCTCAATGACAACCCTGAATATTCCTGCACTTCTGCATCTGCAGGGCTGACAGTGCTGAAAATCAAAGTGTTTACTTGTGTGGGTTACAGAATCCTAGTGTCATTTGAATTCCCACTTTCTCCATGTTTCTCCTGTGAAAGGTAGGGCAGTGGCTGGAGGAGCGGGATCCTGCCCCGTGGAACTGGGACATCTGGTTGGCCTCAATTGAAACTGACCCCCAGGAAGCCCCCAGTGCCTCTGAGCCCCCCTTCTGGTGAAGGTAGGCTGCTTTCCTGTGTCTTGGGACTGGTGTTCCATCGCCGGGGGACTGTGCCATTATTTCATTTGAGCAGGTGCCTTGCAAGGATACACCCACTGTCCTTGAAATCCTCTGCAGCCACCCGCTGTTGCCATTAGACCCCAAACTAGGGTCCAATCCCAGCATGCTTTAGGGACACAGGCATACACTAAGGGTGTGCTTTTTTGCATCTCTGCCTCTACACCCCTGGTGCACTCCCGCGTCCTTACTCCGAGTGTTCTGCGACCGCTGTTTGTCCTCCTCATTAAGTAGAGCATCGCACGTGGGTTCCATTTTAGGATTCCTGAATTCCAGGCTACGGCTTTTCTGATCCCAAGCATGGCCTGGCAGGGCACAATATCACAGTGGGGACACAGAAGGTACCCTCTTAATTTCTTGTTGCAAATAAGACCACGATGGCCTCTGGGTGGGGCACGCCCTACCTAGAGAACTCAGCTGCCAGGCTCCACTTGCTTCGGAGCTCTGAGTCTCTGCATCACTTTCCTTCCCCTTTAGGAGTCCGGGAAGGCCTGGGATGCACAGCCCCGCCACCACCCTTGCTGGCACTTTCAGCCACTACTACCTTCCTCTCCCCTGCACCCTTATCCCTTACAACCCCATTCCACCCGGGCGTTCCATCCGGTCAGCCTGCGGTTAGAACCAACTGCCCACATCCGCCTCGTTCCTGGGGCCAGGGTAGCCGCCTAACCCTTGTCCCAGGAATGGCTGGGGAGCGCGCGCAACCAGCCCTGCTCCAGCCGCCAGGGGGCGTTCGCTCCTCTGGCGTCGCCCTCCACGCCCAGTTTTTCCATGGCGGCGCTGATTGGCTGAGTCCCAATGAGTGACGGAACAAAACCCAATGACGTGGCTGCACTGCCGCCCACATTGGCGTGCTCGGGGTAGGCAGGCCGGGCGCTGGCCGGCGCTAGGCTGTCAAATGGTGGGTAGAGGGCGCACCAGTAAAAGCACTGGCGATTCGGAGGGGAATGTGAGCAGCTAGGGCTGCAGAGAAGGGGTGGGCTGGCCGGGGGGAGGGGAAAGGCGGGCCGATTCGCCGCCGCTGAGCCCTGGACAATCCCAATGAGGCCAGGAAGGGGCTGGGGCAGGCGGAGGGCCCAGCCAGGGCTGGGGAAGAAAGGCAGGGCGCTTCTCATGCCCATGGCACTTCTAAAATCTTGGCCATAGTCCTGTGAGATAGTTACTATCGCCATCATGAGCAGCGGTGTCTCCTTTTACAGATGAAATAAACAGGCAAAGTGGGTTACCTAGTCACTGCCCCACCAGCCCAACAAGTAGCTAACCTGGGATGAAGGCCAAACAGCGGGCCACCCTCCCTGAATACCGCTCTTCCATGGAAGGGATTCAGAGAAGCAAGGAGGCATTCTGAAGACTCAGGGGCAAGGGTCCATGACTCCAGAACAATTAAGGCACATTCAGTGCCTATGCCAGTTTACTGTGTGCCTGGTTACTCTGCCCTCAGAAGCTACACCTGGGTCAAGCTGGCCACAGGGCACTCCTTTCTGAGTGATCATGGTTTCTCTCGGTGCCTGTTCCAAGATAGGTCCTACTGTTCTTTCACAGCACCTGAGGGGGCCTGAATCCAGGCACTTTATTTTTATTTTTAAAAAGTTTTATTGATTTTTTTTTTTTTTTTTTTACAGAGAGGAAGAGAAAGGGATAGAGAGTTAGAAACATTGATGAGAATCATCGATCAGCTGCTGCCTTTTGCACACCCCCTACTGGGGATGTGCTTGCCACCAAGGTACATGCCCTTGACCAGAATCAAACCTGGCACCTTTCAGTGTATAGGCCAATGCTCTATCCACTGAGCCAGGCACTTTAATCATGGATGGTATCTACACTGTTTCTGTTGTAGATATCACCAGATGGGGGCAGTTTACACCCGGATTCAAGCAAATGTGGTGCTAATACATAGCTACACATTCTGGTTTCACGTCATAGCAGTCATTCTGGTTCACTCAACACAAAACTGTTTAAATGCGCACGCGCACGCACACACACACACTCGAGAGTAAACATTTACCACACGACCCAACAATTCCACTCCTAGGTTTGTATACACGTGGGAAGTGAAAATACATAGGGTGTCCCCCCAAAAATGTATATACCCTGTAACAGCTGATAGCTCATTTTTAAAATGAAATGTATTTTAATAAACACTGCCTTTACAATTAAAGTGTGTGCATGCATTTTGGGAACATCCCATGTATTCACAAACTTGAATACAAATGTTCTTAGCATTATTCATGGTAAACAAAGTGAAAAGGACTCAAATGTTTATCAGATGATGAAGGGATAAAATGTGGTCTGTACAGAGGATGGACTATTACATGGCCCTAAAAAGCAAAGTTCTGTCAGATGCTATAATGTGGATGAGCCTCAAATGCATTATGCTAAGTGAAATAAGCCATTCACAAAAAGGCCACAAACGGTGATTTCCTTCATATATATGTCCAGAATAGGCAAATTCAGAGACAGAAAATAACTGCCAGTGGCTGGGAAGGTGAGTAGGGAGTGACTACTAAGGGATGCAGGGTTTCTTTGGTGTGATGAAAATGTAAAATTGACCATGGTTAATGGTTGCGTAACAACTCTGAATATACTAGAGCCACTGAATTGTATACTTTTAATAGGTGAAATTGTATGGAGCATGAAATACTTGAGGTAATTTTTATGTGCATTTAGTAAACTTTCTATAATGTTCCTTTATCAATTGATTTTTGCTAAAAAGTTGTTTGATTTTAAACTTTTTGTTTTGACATTTGTATTAATTATATCTATTATTAAAACCTATTTTTTTTGAAATCTTCTAAACAGAATATGCTAATTTTACAGGCCAGGAGACAAGCTCAGTGGTTAAAAGGGCAGGAGTAGAATGGACACATCAAGACATATCCAGTCCATTTTAAACTATTTTGAAGTTTGAGCCCATCTTTAACTGCCTGGTACTTTTTTGTTTTCTAACCACATGATTCATATGCTTACAACTGCAATAAGGAGTTGGCTCAGGGGTGGCTTTTCAGGCCAACACACTGCCCTCCAGTGGCGCACCTCCTGCTCAGTACCCTTCCTCCTGGTTTAGACAGCAGCTCTTTCCTTACTGATGATTTTACCCAGGAAAATCCAAATCACACATACAAGGTGCAAATGAAGCCAAGAAGTTGTCTTTTTAATGCTTTATTAAGTTTTAACAAGTAAATGGATATAATTGAGTTAACAGTTAGGTTTGGTCACTTGGCAAATGAGACATTTGAGACCTCACGAGTGCAGTGTGTATACTAGAACTAGTTGTATCCTTTCTTCATAGACAAGTCACCTCAAGCAGCAAAGAACAATCTAAGAGCTTTCACTACCGCCTCATGCACCGCAAGAGGGAAGATGAAATTCCGGAGCCTCTGCAGTCACACAGGACCCAGGAAGCTGCAGGTAGGATGGCAGCACATACACCCTCCACCTGGGACAGCAGCGCGCAGCAGCGTGATGCTGCACGACCCAGGCGGTTACAGTCTACAGTTCACATTTTCTTTACTTATGAGAAAAACACACATGCATTTAAGACTATTACTTAAGGTTGATCCCTAGGCCAGATACCAGTTAGCTTCATCATAAAACTTATCAGGTGGTTGTTTTGTAAGCCATTCTAACACTTATACGATCTTAAAACCTACTTTAATTGCTTAAGCATGTGAGTAGCACTTGTATACATAGTTATGTCCTATCTGGAAAGTATTTAATTTGTTTTAAGAACAAGAAAGAAAGAAAGAAAGCACACACAGTACAGATTTAAATCGTTTGTCAACAAGTATGAATGTAGAGATGTCAGCAGCTGTTTTAGTTGGTTAGCATACATTTCACAGCCACTATAATGTGTCTGGCACTAATTCCAAACATATCCAGTAGTTCGCTCGATTTTCCACTCCGAGGAACTCCTTGTACTGCCAGGCCGTGCACCAGGATGTCAGGCTCCATGGAAACAGCTGCACACACAACCTCCCCGATGCCACCTGGGGGAGGAAGGGATGTTAGGCTCTGTCCTGGAATGGGTAGCCATCCTTAATGATTCATGGAAGCAATCATTGCGGGCTGCCCAGACGTTCTCATTCTACACTGTAGGTTCCCAAATTGCTCCCAGCCCCACCTGCTCTAGCTGGGGCTCTCAACAAGGCTCCATGGATACAGGGGACTATGGAGCTCAGATACTCAAAGCTGTTGGGAACCCCAAAATGATTAAAATCCACAAATGAACTATAAAGAAAAGAGCAACTGGCAGGCCTGAGGTGACCAGCTTAGGAAGGGCCACTTGCAAAGTTGGCCCTCAGGTGGCAACTGGACAGTGGGCTGGCGTAAGTCCCCTCAGCCAACATGACATGTCCCCTACTCATAACGGTGCTCCCTGCACCTGGACTGTTTGTACAACAGTGTGGTTTATGTGGAGCACCTGGGAGTTGGGAAATTTGGTACATGCCTGGCATGGAGGGGGGGGCTCTCACATGACCAGCCCCCAGTAAAACCCAGGGTGCCGGGTCTCAGGTGGGTTCCCTGGGTCTGCAGTGATGCCGTTTTCACTGCTGAAGAGGGGAGAGTATTTGGCAGGCCCCATGGGAGGAAGGGACGGAGGGAAGGAGGAACGGAGGGAGCCTAAGGCCTGAGGTTCTCTATCCCTGACCTGTGACCTGTCCTTGTGGGTCCTGGCGTATGCCCTTTCCCTGCGGTAAACCTCAGCCGTGAGGACACGGGAGTGCTTCCAGAGACTCTGGATCACAGCTGTGCTTTTGGGATCCCTGACATGAAACTCCCCATCCCCTTATCTGGCCCACTTAACTTTCCCACGCCAAACATTACCCAGCTCCTATTCTTTGGGGGTGCAAACTATTATTAATAATTCAAAACTAAAGAGCAGCTGTGAAACTCTTCATGAACCCTCCCTGCCCACAATTGGACATCTTGCGGGGTGTGCTTCTAGGGCTTTTGTGAGGACAGAGGAGATAGAAAGTACCCAGGATGCTAGCTTTTATCAGCAGGTCTGCGGTGCTGCTGAGCCACCCAGGGGCCAAAGCACTGTGCATTGTGCTGGGGAATACACAAATGAGCAGGTGGGCAAGAGACTCCTAAGATGGTATTCTTGGGAGGAGCAGCAATAAAGGTTGTTGGGTAAGTGGTTGGCTGGAGGTGATGCCCAGGAGCATGGGGTGCCTCCAAACAAACATGTCCTGCAAAGCAGACTCTGAAAGACGTACCTTCTGGGTGGTGATCCTCCACTGTAATAATTCGGCCATGAGTGCATTTTGCGTGGGCGATGATGGTGTCAGCATCCAAGGGTTTGATGGTAAACAGGTCAATGACACGGATAGGGATATCTGGAGAAGAGCAATCACCAGCTTGGTATATGAAGCAGACTTAGACTAAGACCACCAATTTGGGGCACATGAGGCAGCCCAAGTCCCACCTCTCACCAGCTGGAACTTCCAACATTTAGTGACAACAAACTGACCTTGTTTGTAAAGTTCATCAGCAGCTACTAAGATTTCATGCAGAGTAACTCCAGCTCCAATAACTGTGACCTTGTCATTGACACTCTGGCGAACGACCTGGTATTGCACCCGCAAAACAAAAATGCTGTGGTTACTATGTTCAGAGCACATCTAAAGGTGGAAGGCACTCTGCGAACACTGCTCTTCACTGACCTTTTGCTCTTCCCCAATTTCACTCCTTAATAATTCACTACAAAAAAGGCTGAATCAACTCACTGAAAAAGGACTCTTTTTGATAACCCCACTTCATGTTTTACAAATTCATCGACCCTTCCTCATGATTTTCAGTGCCAAATTACTAAGTTCCTACACAATACATAGATAAACAAAAGGACACTTTAACAAAGAAGGTGGATATCAAACAGGGATCTAAAAGACAGAGGGGCCAGAAGTGAGTTGTATGGCTCATATTCAGCCAGAGGACGGACTCATGTCCACTGAGGGCTCTGGGAAGGCCATCTCTGGACTGCTTGGACATCTTGCTGGGTGAGCAAAAACAGATTGAACTCCACTGGTGAACATGTTAACAGGAACCGTTTGAGGACATTTTGTACAAGCCCTGAGTGCTCTGTGGGCCCGTTCTGCAGCCAAGGACGGCGAATCTCAGCGCAGGAGGAATGTGCCTAGGGCTGAGAGAAGCAACCAGGCTCTCAATCACTTGCTATTCTGCAAGCAAAGACAGGGCCTTTGGCCTGTTTCAGAGTTTGATTTCCTCAAAGCTCCCCAACCAAAGGCATCTGGAATTAATCTTCATTTTGGCCATCTTTATAGGTTTTCCTATATGACAGTACAGATATTCAGGGCTTCTAAGCCATTCCATTCTGAGAATATCCTAGCCTCCTGCTCCCTCTCTCTTTATATAGAAAATCACACACAGTGCCCTCTTATGGCTCTTTTGTAAAAGTCAGCCCTTGAATTATCCATAACATGCATATTATCATATACATTTTAACTCACATCCTTTACCATTAGGAAATTGTTAGGGTAGGGCAAATATTGGGGAGAAAAAGACAGGAGAGATAAGAGAAAACTCTGTAGACCTTTGACTATCACTGAAACCTTCATGCCCCAGGGGAAAACATATGGCCTTGAATTTAAATATGGGTATACAGAGGACAATAGGACACTGACAGTCAATACTGCAGCTTTTCCACCCAGTGTAGTGGCGGGCATAGACTGTTGGGGTATACCTGCCTTATTATGCACTAAAGCCACTCAGTGCTCACAGTCATTCTGAGCACCAGTAGCTATAAATTCTGGAGCAGCCTAGCCCTTAGCAACCAAGTAGGATGTCACCTGAGGCTCCTTCATGAATGGCCACTGGTCTTTCTCATATTTAAGAGTATTAACTTCTTTCTAAAAGGCATATAATAGGGCATAAAACTTTCCTATGCAGTATGAACTCTTGCTGTTCACTGTGAACCCTGAGCAAGCTGCTCGCCTCCTCTGATCCTCATTTCTAAAATACGGCCGCTAACAATGTGTGCTTCTAGGGCTTTTGTGAGGACGCAGGAGACAGAAAAGTACCCAGGATGCTAGCTTTTATCAGCTGCAGGTAAGGCCACAGCCAATGTGCAAAACCATCTCGGGGCCACACAATCGCCAGCAGCAAGATGGTTCCCATTTCCTTTTGTTCCTGGCCTTGAGGATGCAAAACCAGAATCTCATAGATCTGTTGTTATTCCTTTGAAATAGTGGGTTCTATTATTTTGTTTAGCTTGAGGCTGTGTGATTAAGTTATAGTCAAGCAACTCAAGTACCTTCGAGTTGTACTGCTTTATCATTAAAAATTCAACAAAGAGAGACTCCATTCAGAAAGAAGAAAAGTTCAGTTCTGGCTGATATTGGTAAAATGTCCCTTCTGGAGGAAAAGCAAGCAAAGGTCACAGCTGACTTTTTAAAAACTAGAACAAAGGAAGGACAAAGCCTTAACTATGAGGATGCCTAGTGTTAGTTTTAGAAGTTATCTGCACATGAAATGGCACTGGAGAACTTAAGGGCTTACCTTGGCCTTTCCAATCTCAAATTTTTCTTCTGGGGAGTAAATAACATCAGTTTCAGGCCGATTGGTCCGAATGTAGCATATCCCCTAGGGTATAAACAGAAACCAGAAGTAGTAGAAAGTCTAACTCAATTTCCAATGAATAAACCTTTTTTTTTTTTTTTTTAAAAAAGGCAAGGAGGGAGGGAGGGAGGAGGACTGAACAGTTTTTTACTGAAATAAAGCACACATTTTGGAGCAAGGGCCATCCACTGGCAAACAGGTCAGCTATCACCTGGTCAGGTTACTACTGAGCCAGGCAAAGCTTATGTAGAACCCTGGCGATGCATTCAGTGACAAGCTTTCCATGACGCCACATTCACTGACTTAAAAAAGCTTTCTCATATACACACTGACCTGTTCTGTACCCACACAGAACATAAATTTAGGGCAGGAGCACTGGCTCGTGTTAAATAGAAATGTCAGAACACAATGTTATACCGTTAATTTTCTCCAAAATAGCTTGTAATGTTTCAACATTAGAAATGCCTTAAACACTGGAATATAAAGTGACTTAAAATTCCCTCAGTAAGATATAAATACATTATCAACACAAAGTATAAGTATCTAAATGTCTAAAGTATTTAATCAATTTATAGGGATAGTATATTAATTTAGAAACATAGCTTTTGTTCATTCATCCCTATGTTATAATAAATTATATTCCATGTTTTTGTTGAGGTAAAATTTACCTCAGTGGAGCGTTCCACAAATTCTGACAAATGTACATACCACATACGCACCACCTGAGTCTAATTGCATTCATCTGCCCAGAAAGTTCCCTTGTGCCCCACCCCTGTGCCCAAGCAACAATCTGTTCTGATTTCTGTCACCACAGCTTTGTTTTGCCTCTCTTGATCTTCCTAGAAATGGAATCCTCCAGCACATGAGATCACTCTGTATATACACAGGCATAAAACAATTTCTAGGATATCTTAAGTAAAAAATAAAGTACAGAACATACATAAAGCTTGAGCCCACTTAGGTTAAGGGGAAAAAAAGTTCAAGCCCAGATGGTGTGGTTCAGTGTTGACCCCTAAACCAGGAGGTCACAGTTAAGATTCCTAGTCAGGGCACAGGCCTGGGTTGTGAGCTCAATGCCCAGTGGGGGGCATTCAGGAGGCAGCTGATTGATGATTCTCTATTATTGAAGTTTCTCTCTCTCCATTCTTCTCTCTGAAATCAATGAAAACATTAAAAAAAAGAAACATGTCTCTAACACATTACAAATGCTTAGAATTGAATTTCCACAATCTACCCTGACTGTGCCCAGTCACCTGTGCAGGGGTATGGGTGGGTGCAGGGCTACGTAGTGAGAGTCTGGTGACAACTGGAATGATTGGAAAGGTGAAAACTACATCCCCCAGATGCCCCTGTAACTGGATTCTGGGCAGGAATTGGGTTGTGTTAATCTGATGCCCTTGTGTGAGACTTCAAGAGGGGAAAGTGGGGCAGAAGCCATACTCTTGCCCATCTGCACTATTTCTGAGGGTGGAGCCAGGTTGGGGACGCTAGGGTTTGTCTGCAGTGAAGTCTCCCAGGCCACTCTCCAGCTTTCTGGATGCCACAGGTGGTGGCACGGGGTATATCCAACGCCAGCACATGATGGCTCACTGCTGGAGCCCACTTCTTGGGCCCCGCTGAAAGCTCCCCGCGTCAGAGCCCCAGGCTCCCTCTTCTCGCCAACTCCTGGGCCATCAGGTGGTCAGCATCCCTCTGCATTGTCTGTCTTTGAATGTGTTCATGTTTTATGTGCTTAATCACCTTTATTGGGTGATGGTTCTATTTTTAAAAGGAATCCTACAACTCAATTTTCTTTCTTTCTTTTTTTTTTTTAAATATATTTTATTGATATTTTACAGAGAGGAAGGGAGAGAGATAGAGAGCTAGAAACGTCAATGAGAGAGAAATATCGACCAGCTGCCTCCTGCACACCCTCCACCGGGGATGTGCCCGCAACCAATGTACATGCCCCTGACCGGAATCGAACCCGGGACCTTTCAGTCCGCAGACCGACGCTCTACCACTGAGCCAAACCGGTTTCGGCTACAACTCAATTTTCTATAATGAATATCTTACCTTTATGCTGAGAAAAAGGGGAAAAATCAAAACATCAATACCAAACTAGTAGCAGAGCTCAGAAGCATTTTCTGCCCGAATCAGTGCCCCCAAAATACCTCGGTATTGGCCGCCAGGAACACAGCATACTCTGTGGAGACAGCATCGCTTGGATAGAAAATGGTGCAGTTGGGAATTGCTCGGAACATAGCCAGATCCTCCAGGGCCATCTGGGAGGGGCCATCTTCACCTGAGAAAACAAAGCCACAGCCCAATAAAAACATAAGACAGACCAAGAAGCCAGGACCGCTTCCTCTGCTGGATAAGCAGCAGCGCTTACTGACATCTGGGAGGTGGGAGGGAAGGGTGGCCACAACTGTAGCAGAGCCTACAAAACTGTCCAATTCTTATGCCAATATAATGCCTTATAATTACAATGAGCTGTCACACATCTATCTCCCTCAAGACACCACTGTGACACTTGAGGTTTGGCTAATTGACCTTCCAGATCAACAAACCAGTGATCTCTTCTTGGTCCCGACCCTTGTCAACCTCTGACCCTTGGGCACTGCTACTGCTGTCCAAGGTGGCTTCATCTCTTCCTGAGCACCGGTGGTGGAGGCGACCCTATCAAGTCTCTGTCCGTCCCCTTCTCCTTAAAAGGGTTCTTTGACCTTTGTCTTTCCTTCTCTGCTCTTCTATCTTCTCCACCAAGAGACTACTGGGGTTTTAGATTGATTTGGTCTTATTCAATGCTTAAGGCCTTCAAGGTAGCTGAGTATAACATACCTTGGGGTGCTAGTGATTAAGGAGGCCTTAGGGTTTGTTTGGGAGCAGTTTTTGGTCAGAAACACAATGAAAAGAGAAAGCCCAATGTATATTAGGGTGGCCTGCCTATTCTAGCTGGGAAGGGGCCTGTCACTGCACACTGCATTGCCTGTGGTAATTGTCTAACCTCAGAACTTCCAGCTCTTCTGCACTGGCCATAGAGCCACGCCTCCACATTGCCGACTTATTTTGAAACTTTCACTATACCTCGCTCTATGCAAAGACCCCTAAATCCCTACCAGGCCCTCTGCCCAGGCCAACCTTGAAATGCTGTTGGCTCTCCTCTCTTCTCAGTTCACTCTCCCCCTGCATGTGTCCCATCCAGAGACCTCCTGGCCAGTCTAGCTCTCCCAGGGAGTCCCAGAGAGAACTCCAAAGTGTGCATTTATGGCCCACACTCCCTTTCCCTCCAGCGTTCTAGCAGCAAATGCAAGCTGTCGAGTCCACCTAGGGGTCCTGCCCCACGCCGGTACATCAGGCGCCTCCATCTTTCCCAAGTCCTCACGTCACTCATGACCAGGATTCCCTGATGTTTCCCAGGCAATTTTGAACTCCTCCATCTGTCAGCAATGTGACTTCTTTCTTCAGGCCTTTTCAGATTCACCCTTATCTCCTATCCACTGCTAATGCACACCATATTTCAACCCTCCTCCTGGCCTCCCCTTTCCCATTGTTTCCATCTAGCATGTCCTGAGAGTGTCATCTTCCTTGGCCTCACCCCCGGTATGAGGATTCTCACAGCCTCCCATTCCTCCCACCAGGCTGCTTCACCCAGGCAACGCCCTGGCAGGCTGTGCTCCTCACTTCCCTGTGCCATGACCACACCAAGAGCAGAAAGAACTCTGATTCCGGGGTGGCCCTGTTCATACCTAGTGTGTGGCTAGACATGAAAGAGGCGCTCGGGACAGATAATTACTTCTCAATGACTGCAAGACTGGGCATTTCACAGTAATATCAAGAGACCCACTCAAAAGTTACCCAGAGTATCCTGGAACTTTAAAATCATTTTTAAGTGGTTATAAATAATCAAATGTTATGAAACCCTACATACACTGGCAATTTAACCATTTGGATACTAATCTTTCTCTGTCAACTAGAAAGACTATCAAGATGGTGGCATTGAGAACTCATACCAATGGATACCCCACAGTGGGACCCAATAAGGTTGATGTTGCATTCGGAGATGCTTCCAATACGGATCTGATCAAATGCTCTGGTCAAAAAGGCAGCAAAGGTGCTAACAAAAGCAATGGTCCGGCCACGAACAGTACATCCCAGCGCCACATTCACCTGTTAACACCAAGAAAGTTCATCAGCATACCTCTGGACAAGGCCCCCGTCACCCCTAACTGCCTCCCGTTCCCAGTGTAGAATGCATGGTTGCCTGGTAGCACCCTGCTCTGTACACCCCATCCCAGGCACATACCCAGGGAAACCTCAAACCTGGCAAACCCATAGTGGCCCCTGAACACTGCCAGAAACCAGAGGAATTTTGGTGCCGACCTGGCTCTTCAAATGCAAAAAGGAAAAGCTTGGGACACCCATGGCTACCCCCTCAGTCCTTGTGGGTCTCCTTCCCATTCTCTTCCCAAGCCTTCTGCACACCTTTCTTCCTGGTGCCCTCACCTCACACCTCCTGGGGAATAGGAGGTGAACTATGGAGGTCCCCCCTCTGCCCCCTGACTGGCCTCTTCACCGTGCTGCTGGGAGACATGGTGGGCCTGCTTGCCATGCTGAGTCTCATCCTCTTCCTTTCTCCGGGGCATCTCTGATTCTGTAATTATCCCCTCCCGTCCTGTATTGTTTCTCCTTCTCTTGAGTTTACTCACCATTTGAGTATGCGCTGTTATCTTCCATCTTCACCCTCCCACACCCACCTTCACAACTTCTCTCCCTGTCCCCACTCTCTGCCTGGCCGCCTTTTTAGAGGTTATCAACCTTGAAGGTGCCAAATAACAAGAGTTTGCCTGACCTCCATTTCACTGTATTTGACCTCGGCAGCATTGCATAGGACAAAGCCCCTTTCGCACTGGCTGCTGCTATTCCCGCCCTGATGGATCTGTGGATAGTGCGCACCTCTTCCCCAAGGACACTGGACTGAGTCCTGGGGCTTGGTTAAATCCTTCCTCATTCGTCCCCCCACTGGGAACTTGCATGAGGTTGTAGCCTGCAAAAGCCCTTATAATTTGGCCCTTGGTAACCTTTCTGAACCAATTTTGTTCTAATAGTCACGATGCTTCTGCCACTCTGTACTTTTTTCTGCTCCACAAACATCTCAAATTTGAGCCTGTCAGAGGTAGCTGTGCCCTCTGCTGGGAATGCCATCTCTCAGAGCTGTGGACGACTGACTCCTTGTCACTTAAGTCTCAGCTTAAGGTCACCTCTTCTGAAGCTTCCTGATTGGCACTAGTCACCCTTTCACTACCCACTTGTTTTACCATGGCATTGGATACTACGTGCTGGCTGCTTCTTTACTACTACTTCCAATTCTAACAACATATTAGTAGGCAGAAGAGCATGTGACTGAAGAGATCATCAATGAGTTGGGGAGCAAGCTTTTTGATAGGAGGCTCGGTTCAGAAAATTATGGATTGTATTTTTTCCACTCAAAATGGAAATAGCTTAATGAGACTCACAGGAAAAATGTACATATTCTTACAATTGTGATGACCTACTTTCCTGACCAGGGGGTCTTAAGTTCCGGCAGTGACAGGGCCAGGGAAGCACTGAGAGAGTGAGCAGGCTGGTGGGAGGCAGGGCCACAGCCCATCTAAATGGCTCCAGCTGACTGGTGGCAGGAGGGAATGCTACCCTAGTGTTGCCAGACTTTTCCATTCTTGAAGAGAATCCAGAAATTCAGAGTCTATATAAAATCTGACTTTTAAAAGCCGGCAACTAATTACAAGATTTGTAAATACTACTTGTTCCAAATAAAATCTCCCTGGTGGTCATGTGAGATCTGCTGGCCCCCCGTTTTCTGGCTAGTGCTGTTTTTGGCTTCTGTAACGTGAAGACAGGTGTGCACAGTTCTCTACTGGCACGGCGCTTCAGAAGTCAAGGCTTTTACTAGCATTAACTCCTTTTGCTCTCTTAGAAGAGGGTGTGCACCCATCTAAAAGAGACTCCCTGCATTAACATCCCTCCAGGGAGAGATGAGGCACAGATAAGCAAACAACTTTATCCAAGACCACAGCTCTATTGGCATTCTTGAGGCTGCAATTGGCACAGCATTAGAGTATCTAGGATTTATTGGGTCCTGCACTACAGTGGAGAGAAATCGTTGTCTCTTGTAGCTTTCTCTACCTACTAACCTCTGGGTGGTTGCAGGATTGCTTAGTTATAAGCGGGGCAGAAAGGGAAGGGCCACCTAGAGCTACTAGGGATGTTTTGGGGGCAGATGGCCGCGGCCTATCGGGATAGGGAGCTGGGTGGTCTACCATGCTCCTCCCAGCAGTCCTGGAAACTATCCCTTAGCCTTTGCCCAGCTACTTTCTACCAGTTTCCCTGGAGACATCCCCCCCCCCTCCAGTGCCTTTACTTTTATACACGGAAAGAAAAACTGTAAGGTGGGCTGGGATTCGTGTGTCCAGCAGGCCACTGCTAATCAATGAGAAGACCCGAGAGGGATGCCCACAGCGTACACACCATGTTTTGCTCGGCAATAAAGCACTCAATGAAGCGCTCAGGGTGCTCTTTCTTGAATATCTCAGAGAAGGTGGAGTTCTTGGTGTCGCCATCCAGCACAATGACTCTTTCATTTGCATGGCCCAGCTTAGCCAGAGCTAACCCACATGCTTTGCGAGTAGCAACCTGGAAAAGTCAAATAGCAGAGTTTCTTAATGGATTAGAAAGGAGGTGAACATTTTGTAGAATTACAAATTGTTATCTATCTAAATGAAGAAAAAGAATTTGTGATTCACCAATAATTTCCTTTAGGGTCATAAAAATGGATTACTAGTGAATCTTAAATGCATATTTGCCTCACTAGGTATCGATTTCTCAAAAATAAGTGTATTCTTTTGTACCATTTGTTAGTTTAAAATTTTTAAATTTCCCTTGTGCTAGCCAGGTAGTTAGAAACATCGATGAGAGAGAATCATCGATCAGCTGCCTCCTGCACACCCCCTACTGGGGATGTGCCCGCAACCAAGGTACATGCCCTTGACTGAAATCGAACCTGGGACCTTTTAGTCCGCAGGCCGACGCTCTACCACTGAGCCAAACCGGTTTCGGCCAGACTTCCATTCTTAGAGCAAACACAATTTTTTTCATGCACAGACTCCAACCCATAAACTGAATTTAGGAAACAAGCAAAACCCACACAACACTGGGCACTAACAAGTAGCAAATGATTGATAAGAAAACTCAGATATAAATTTGAAATCAAAGACTAAATATCAGACGTAGTAAAAGAAAAGGTAAATCCATCTTTATTGCTTATAACCTTTAGTAGGTGTCACACTACCTAATAATTGGTTCATCCCTGGATATCTGAGTAAAGAAAGAATCCCATGTATTTAGAAAAAAAGCAGATAAAGCAGTTTGCTTACCTTGTCACCAACTTCATAAATAGGCAGAGAGGCCATCTCTACGCCAGTGGTGTGGACTTGAGGCGAGTCTTCAATAGGTAACTTTGGTGTGAGCTGCCTGTTGGTCTCTATCTGGCTCTCAATTAATTTAATAATTGCATCTGCTCTTTCTGTTGGCATTGGTTTTCCATGCCAATTTTCTGTATCCTCAACGCCTGCAACCAGAGGAAGAAAAGATGTTTGCCAAGGACTCACAGGAGTAAAAACACGGCACAGCCTGAGGTGGTATTGCACTCCCAAAGAACAGCCTACACAAAAGGCCAAGAGGCTCTTGAGGGGCCACTGGTCCACGTGCTGGTGAATGGAGGGGAAAGTGAGGGGGATGAGGCTGGGGAGACAGGCAAGGCAGACCATGGAGGACCCCTGGCATATAAGAAGTTTTGAGATTTGTCCAAAGCAAGACTGGAAACCACTGAAGGGTTGGAGTGGGGGAGGTGAGTGGTAAGACCTGTGTTGTAGAAAAGGAAGACGACCACAGCAGCCTTGTGGGGACAGCAGTTAGGAGAGATGGAGAAGAGTGACCAGATCTGAGACATACTTCAGGGGCAGACATCAGAATTGATGGCGGACTGGGGATGTGTGTAGGGGGCAAATAAGGGAAGAGTTAGAGGCAAGGATGATACCAAGGTTTCTGCCAGAAGCAAATTGGTCAGGTAGTCATTTCCTGAATGGGATACCAGAGAAGGCTGAATTTTGGGGAGAAATCATAAAACAGTTTTATTACAAAATATTGATGTTAAAACACACAAAAAATCACACTCTTTACAACTATTTATATTTGAGAGGAACAACTTCAGGTTGAGAACTTTAGGTGGTCAGCTTTGGCATCTGCAAGAAGACTTTCAAAACCCCTCCTTCCCCAGGCCCCGTTACACAGCTACCTTTCCTAGAGGCACCATATTACTAGTTGCCTGTGTTTTCCCTGAGAGTGTGGCCATAGGCACGTGTGTCTGTGTACACCCTTATTTACATCTGCGCACGTGGGTAGCAGCGCCTTCTCACTCTGCACTCCTGTGGAGATCCTTCCCTGCCAGTCCTCTAACTGGACTGTCCTCCTAGCTACTTTCTGTGTAGGCAGAAAACCACCGCTCACTTGCTGGGGGCCTGGGCTTCCCCTTCCACTCTCACCAGATACGCCATCTGTAAGAGCCCCCAGCCTCCGTACGCATTTCAAGCACAGCCATTGTACACTAAGTCAGTTTTCTGCCTGGCCAGCCCGAGTCGCCTGCCCTGTCTTCTGTGCAGACAGATGTTTTTAATATCCCCAAGCTGAAAAGAAACACTTGTTTACTTGGAATGCCCCGGCCCTTGAAGGTCTTGGCAATGACAGCAGTGGGCTTGTTCTTCACTTGAGTTGCTTGCCAGAACACTTCACAAAGCGCCTCAATATCACGACCATCCACCACGTAAGTGTTCCACCTGTCAACCGAGGAGGAGGTCAGGTTACAAGGTGAAGGGGTATGGGGCAGGAAGAGGTGACCGAAGACAGGAAGGATAGTTACCCAAAGGCTTCACAGCGCTTCTGATAGATCTCGATACAGTTTTCAATGGGCAAGACGCCACTGTGGCCCAGGCGGTTGACGTCGAAGATGGCTATGAGATTGTCCAGACTGTAGTGAGAACCGAAGGCCAATGCCTCCCAGACGGAGCCTTCCCAAGACTCACCATCTCCCAAGAGGCAGAACACGCGGTAGCTGGGGAAAGCAACAAGAGGTTCAGGGCCTTGTCTCTTCAGGGCCACTCAGGCAAACACATTCACGGAGAGAAGCAAAGGAACAGACGGAGGCAGCTGCTTTAGATCATCAAGCTCCTACGACTGTTTTCCTTGTCCATCCTCTTCCAACTCAACCGCTGAGGAAACACAGCTTTAGAAGCTCAGGTCTCATGAGATGGGGTTCACCACCTTTGGCTAGTTTTCTCTTTCCAACTGTAAAGGCTATTTCTAGGTTCTCCTGCCACTTCTCTGGACTCAACAAACAAGAGGCTCCCTCAAACACCCAGACATTTACATATACAGTTTTTCTGTGAGCTCCATTTTAAGCACTGCCACCTTCTACTTCTGATCTTACAAATTTATTTACAATAATAAAATAATCAAAACATTCTACTTCAGGAGCATATGTTGTTCTGTTGCAAATAGTAAACTCCTCCGCAGCAGAAACATTTATATCAATAAAACACAACCCAGACCCCACGAAAACGCTGTTATGTTTTAAAAAGTGATTAAATGTAGGTTAGGGAGTAATAGAGGCAATAATGAGATGAAAAATGCCAACAGACTTACGGGAAATGGAGCAGGGCAGCTACCTGAGCAGCGGAGGAAGCATTAGTGCCCCCGGCAGGGCCACCTGGGCCGGAACCAGGAACTGAGGGGCTCTGAGCATGCACATAACCGCAGCCAACTCTGGGACAACACCCCCCCCCCCCCCGCCAGCTACCAGCCTCCAGCCTGCTCCCATTTCAGCAGCAGCTGGGCACATGCCCCTGTAAGAAAGGCACCGATCTGCCTGTCTTCAGAAAAAGAAACCTTTGATTACATAAAGCCAGAGTGCCTGGGACAGTTAAATGGTTTCTGGTAAGAAACTTACCTGGCACGGTCAAAGTACTTGCCAGTATATGCCATCCCACACGCAGCCCCCAGTCCTGGTCCGTACCATCCGATTGCCACATCAACAAATGCCAGTCGCTATAAGAGAAGGAACAAGTGAGCCCAGGTGCACATGAAGGGTACAGGACGCTGAGGATCAGGCCAGCTTTTGGCGCTGAGAACAACAGGCTGCTCCTCAGAGTGTCCCCTCCACCCTGCGGTGTGACTTCCTCTTCACCACAACCACATGCACCCCAAATCTCAGATCACACACAGGGGAACCATAGGCAGTCAGCGCAACATGGCAAGGGTAACTGGAGCTTTGGGAACACAGAGGGCGGCTTTTCCTCCACTCTGCAGACTACATAGGGCCCAAGAGCAAAGCAGAAAACCTAAGTGTGAGCCCTGCCATTTCACAAGGCCTTTCATCCACACATGTACAAATGGAAATGTTCAATCTCTCTGGAGAATGCGGAGTCACAAGGCCCACTGAACTTACTCATCCTCCCACTGCCACCATCTCGGCCTGGCCCATAACTTCTCTCCCTTCTATCACTGCAGGGCTTCCCTGCTCCTCCGTAACCACCCTCAACACAGCTGCCGTGGGAGAGCCTGTTCAAACCTAAACCTGTTCCTTACTCTCTGCCGAGAACCGGCCAAGTCTTGCTATCTTATGCTAAGTAGAGCGCAAGTTCTTGCACTGGCCGGTCCTTCGGGTGAGGGACTGTCCTCTGGTCCCCCTCATCTCCTCTCTCCCTCCAACCACTCGAGTGCCCTGGCCTCCTTGCCGCCCCCTGAACACCCAGGCACATGCCTGCCTCAGGGCCTTAGTGCTTGCTGCTCCCTCCTCAAGTTCTCAGCGGGCTTGTGCCTAAATAGGTACACTGCTCACTCCCTCACCTTTTCCAGAATTCTCCTTGAATGTCAGCATCATGGCCACCCTGGACCATCTCTTTCAACTAGTAAGCCCTACCCCTCCTCCACTTCCCTTGGATCCAGGATGCTCAGCCCCATCTGATATGCCAGCTAGCTATTTATAGGTTGGTTTCTTGTCTGCTCCCTCCCTCCATTTAAATGTCAGCTCGAATCCAGCAGAAGTTAGTGTGCTGTCACTACTGTGGATAGGTATTTGTAACTCTCCCTTCCCTTCCAACTCCTCTGCTCCTCTCGGCCCCTGACCTCCCTAGCTTCCTCCATGTGCTGTGACCCCCGAGACTCCCTCTCCACTTTGCATCTCCAGCCTCACAGAACGGTCACACTAAAGGTTCTCGGGTTTCATCCTTTCTCCGTGGCTCCTACTTTACTCCAGCAACAAGCTCTGGCTTCCAGTTGCCTTGCATGCCCTTGGACCCAGCCTGGACCCTGCACTCAGACAAACTGCTTCTCCTGGCTTTCTTATTGTTAACCCTCACCCGAAGGTATTTTTCCATTGATTTTTTTTGGAGAGTAGAAGACAGAAATATCAATGTGAGAGGAACACATCGATTGGTTGCCTCCTGCACGAGCCCTGGCCAGGGCCCGGGCTGTTTGGGCCCGGGAGGAGCCTGCAACCAAAGTACATGCCCTTGAGCGGAATTGAACCCGGGACCCTTTGGTCCGCAGGCTGATGCTCTATTCACTTAGCCAAACTGGCTAGGGCCTCCCTGGATTTAAAGAGGGAACAAGCAAAACTACTTTCTCAAGGCTGCACTTTGTGGGCACGATGGGGATGAGAGCCCTTCTCAGGCGGTAGGAGGCTGTGAGACTGAGAAGACTGGCGGCGCACCAGCACATGCTGCCTGGTGGAAGTGCCCTTATGCAGCTCTCCTTCTCTTCTCCAGGAACCCTCATGCTGTGGAGGGAGACACTCAACTGAGGAGGGCCAAGAGCTACACAGAGCTGTACATTCTTCTATATCGATCTTGCTTTTAATATTCCTTTTCTATCCCATCACCCAATGTAATGAGGTACCTGACACTATACCTAATGTAATGGTCAAGTCCTCAAGTCAAATCTGCAGAGAAATGGAAGAAGAAGCTGACGGGTAGGGTGTCCCTCAAATCCAATTCAACTTTCCTCAAGCTCAGCAAGTTGGCCTCGCTATGTTGCCCACTTCTACCCACGTGTGACAGAGAATGAGCAGCAAGGCCCTGCCAAGGGTAACCTCGTGCTGGGCGGTGTGAGTAGGGGAGCCACCAAAGGAAGGAAAGGGTGTCTAGGTGCCACAAGCCATCCTTCATACCACACACCTCCCTACACCACCTTTTAAATCTTTATAAGGTGCTATGGTCCTAAATGTTCGTGAAAACTTAATGCCCAAGGTGATAGTATTAGGAGGTGTGTGGGGTCTATGGGTGGTGATTAGGTCACAAGACCAGAACCTTCAAGAATGGGATTAGAGTCCTTATAAGAGAGGCCCTAGAGAAGCCGCTTCTTCCATGTGAAGTCTGTGATCAGGGAGAGGGCTCTCACCAGAATGCGACCATGATGGTGCCTTGATCTTGGACTTCCAGCCTCCAAAACTGTGAAAATGAATTTCTATTGTTTATTAACCATCCAGTCTGTGGTATTTCGTTATAGCAGCCCAAATGGACTAAGACATAAGGAAAAGAAAAAAGAACAAAAAAGGATAAACAGAGCCCATTTCAGGTCTTGTAACCACATGGTGGCTTTTTTTATCTTCATATTTTGTTAATCCTCACCTGAGAATATTTTTTCCCCATTGATTTATTTTTTTACTTTTATTTTTAAAATATTTTATTGATTTTTTACAGAGAGGAAGAGAGAGGGATGGAGAGCTAGAAACATTGATGAGAGAGAAACATCGTCCAGCTGCCTCCTGCACATCCCCTACTGGGGATGTGCCCGCAACCAATGTACATACCCTTGACCGGAATCGAACCTGGGACCTTTCAGTCAGCAGGCCGACGCTCTATCCACTGAGCCAAACCGGTTTCGGCTCCCACTGATTTTTTTTAGAGAGGAAAGTATGGAGAAAGGGGGAAAGAGACAAAGAAAGGGGAGGAGGAAGGGAAGGAGAAAGACTGATGTGAGACATAGATTGGTTGCCTCCCACATGTGTCCCAAGGAGTATGGGGACTGAACCTGCAACCCAGGTACTCCTAGGCTGGAAATAGAATCAGTGTGTGAGCTGATACTCCGACCATTGAGCAACACCAACCAGGGCCACATGGTGGCTTTCAAAGTGAGTTTCAGTGGGCATCTGAGTAAGCCCAGGGCTCCCATGCCTGCTTACTTTGCAAAGGATGAATCGATCATTGTTCGGGTTCTCAGGGTCGTCCTGCTTGTATCTCATGATGTGGAAGAAGAGCACAGACATGATTTCAGCAGCACTGCTGCATGATGTGGGGTGGCTGAAAGACAGGAATGGCACAGGTCATTTCTCACAAGCAACTCACCAAGGATACAGTGCGTGGGGAGGCTTCTCAGCCCAGTCTCCAGACCAGAGGCAGCAGTCATCACTTCCGGCCCTGGAAGAATCCAACCAAGGGAAAGAGAGGCAGGGCCACTGCCTCCCAAGCTCAGTTTGTAAGGATGCTTTCAGGCCCAGTAACCTCCCAACCTGGTGACTCCATAAGCACTTGAAGATTCCTTCACTTGCTTGAATTTATCTGTGATTTCATTAGTCAGAAATAAACCCATATATATATGTTCAACTAATATTTGACAGGAGAACCAAGAATACTCAATGGAGAAAGGACAGTCTCTTCAATAAATGGTGCTGGGAAACTTGGATAATCACCTGTGAAATAATGAAACTGGACCCCATACACTACAACACTCACAAAAATTAAAATGGATTAAGAGTTAAATGTAGGACCAAAACCCATTAAAATCCTAGGAGAAAACAGAAAAAAAGGCTCCTTGACATGAGTCTTGATAATGATTTCTTGGATATGACACCTACAGCTCAAACAACAAAATAAAAAATAAATGGGACTACACCAAACTAAAAAACTTCTGCACAGCAAAGGAAACCAACAACAAAATGAAATAAACAACTCACATCTGCAAACCATATATCTGATAAGGGGTTAATATCTAAAAATCCTAGATAATAAAAGGGTAATATGCAAATTGGCCCTAATGCAGGACCACCAGAACTGCTGGACCAAACATTTAATTAACTCATCCCTAATGCCTTGGCTGGGCCAGACCAAATGATTTCTGGGGCCCATGGGCACAACCATCCCCACCCCTGACCAAAGGGGATAATTTGGATTTAACAGCTGTTAGAAATCCCTTGAGAAAATGCAGACTTGAATTAATTTTGAAGGTAAAGGGAGCAAAATATGTCTATTGAAAATCCAAAAATAGGTAGGCCTTAAATTTATTATTAAAAAAATATATTCCTGTATTGATTTCATAGAGGAATGGAGAGGGGGAGAGAGAAACATTCATGATGAGAGAGAATCACTGATCAGCTGCCTCCTGCATGCCCCCTACTGGGGAACGAGCCTGCAACCCAGGCATGTGCCCAGTCCACAGGCTGAGCCAAACCAGGTAGGACCAGGCCTTAAATTTAAACAACCAAAGCGTCAAAGAAGAAATTACAAGAAATCAGAAGATACTTAATAAATGAAAATGAAAACACAACTTGCCAAAATTTGAGAGATAGCAAAAGCAATGCCAGGAGGGACGTTTGTAGCTACAAATGCTTACATTAAAAAACAAAGATCTCAAGTAAAAAACCTGATTTTACAAGGTTTGAAACAGGAAAACAACTAAATCCAAAGCTACCAGAAAGAAAAAATAATTAAGATTAGAGCACAAATTAATTTAAAAAAAAACAGGAAAAAAAATAGAAAAGGTTGTTTTGAAAACATTAAAATTAACCTTTAGCTAAACTAAGTAAAAAAATTACTAAATTATTAAATCAGATTTGAAATTATTAATTTCATTTAAGAAACTAAAAAAAGACATTACTACCAATTCTACAGAAATAAAAAGGACTATAAAAAGTACTGTGAATAATTGTACAACAATAAATGGGCTAACCTAGAAAAAAATTTCTAGAAACTGAAGACCTAAGACAATCAAAAGAAATACAGAGTCGGAAAAAACCCACATAACTAACAAAAAGATTGAATCAGCAGTGAAAAACTTCTGTCACAAACAAAAACTCTGGGCCTGATTTTGTTGTTGTTGTTTCGGAGGGAGGGAGGGAGGGAAAGAAGGGGAGGAGGGAAAAGAGTGAGGAGGGGGGAGGGGACGGGAAGAGAGGGAGGCTGGGAAGAGAGGGGGGAGGTGAAAGTGAAACATGGACAAACACGTGCCAACTGGGCTGCAACGTGCACGCTCACACGCACACAAGCGCGTGCACGCACACGCGCGCAATCTGTGTATGAGCCCAGACAGGGAACAAAACCTGCCACTTCCTGTACTGGATGACGCAGCAACAAATTGAGCCGTACCCGGCAGGGCTGGGCCTGAATTTTAAAGAATTAACATCAATCCTCAAAAAACACCAAAAAAAAAAAAAAAAAAAACTGGCGGAAAACACTTCGAAACGCATTTTGAGGCCAGCATTAACTTTACACTAAAACCTAATACCTTACAACAAAACTGCTAACGTCTCTTAGGAATATGGATGCAAACAATCCTGAACAAAATACTAAAGACCGAATAGCTCCCCTTTAGGATTTATTTCTTTAAACTCCGATGCCCCTGGGTTTTGGGACCCGCGTGACGACGGTAATCACACAGAAAACCCCAGCCTTCCGGCTTCAATGCCTGGGAAGGAGCCCCCCTCCCCCACAGACACCTCCATTCCCGCCTCCAGGCCGCGTGGGTTCCCGGGGTGAGGGGCTAGTACCCGAACACGTGGCCGGGCACTAAGTGAACCGGTGGAGCCATTGCCACGCTTGGCTGGCGCCTGAAACGGAAGCCAAACCCCATTAGTCCCAAATCGGGCCTCTTATGACCAAGCGCTCCCGGTCCCCGGCTTTAACGGTCACTTCACGACCGTTAGGCCTTCCGCCCGGAGCCGGAGCCACTCTGGCTTCGAAGAAGGCGCCTTACCCGGTGCTCAAGGCACATGTGGCCCTGATGGAATGGATGCGCAGGCGATTGGCCAGGTCCCGGAGCACCTGCACAGTTTCCGCATCAGGTTTGTCTTCCTCAGGCATGGCAACGTGCACCTCAGCTTCAGCCATGGCTGCAGCGCAGACGGAGTCCGAGGAGAAAATGGCGTCGAGGGGGGCTCTTCGGACCTTTATAGGCCTGAGCACAGACTCCCTCCGCTAAGACCCTTCCGCGCACGCATGCATGCACGCACGCACGCACGCACGCACGCACGCACGCGAAGAGCCTTCTGTGCACGTGAAGAGCCTTCGGCGCACACGAGGATCCCTCCGCGCGCGCCCAATTAAGTGGCTTTTGAACACTTCATTTGCATATATGATATCATTTGCATATATGATATTTTCCAAAACCAGTTAATTTCTTTATATCTTCCCTCGTGTTATTAATTCAAAGAGGAATGCCTCTGTACATGAATTCAGGGTCTACTTTTTGGATTGTACAGAGCGGGGGTGGGGGGGGGGGTGGTCCAGGATCTACTTTTGAGTATCAAGAAGGTCTGGAACTAGATACGATGGTAGGTGACAAGATGGCGGAATAGTAAAGTAGTTCTCGAATTGCACACTTCAAAAACAGCTACAATGCTGAAGTTTGTTTTGCACATTTTTATCACACTATTAAAAGAGTACGCTGTCATTTTTACAATTTTGGGGTACGCTTTCCTTCACCCAATAACGGCCCGGCTCCTAGGTCGACCTCGCAGCACAGGAGGCAGGCTGAGGGTTCCGAGGCAGCAGGTGTCTCTGCACTGACCTTTCTTTCTGGAATCTTGTGCATGGCGAGACCCGTGTGAGGGTTTCGGTGGCATTACCCTAACGCTGGCCAGCAGCTTTCCCAGGGGGGCCTGACTTGAGGGGGTTCCCGTTGACTTTCTGTATGAAGGTCCCCGTCCGTATGAAGGTCACACCGTGTCTCAGAGACCTCATGTCTCTCGGATTTGGAGACGGACTACCAAGACCCAGCCTCGCTTCCAGCCACACCTTGTCCACAACACTATACCCTAAGTTGAACCACTGGCAACTATTTTGAAAAATGCCGAGCCCCTGAGAGCTCCCGTGTCCCCGAAGGCGGATAGATCGCAAGCCGATTACGTTCTTGCTCTGTGAAAGGACATTGATATTTTCCATCGATACCTCTGACTGCTCGAGAAAAACCCTGCTCCTGTGTGTGCTCCTACTTGCAAAATACACAAGTGTTCATTTCCTCATATCATCCACGTTGACTATTGTCAGCCATTTTAATATGTGACATTCTGATGGAAGAGAGAATCGTATTTAGTAAATGTTTTGGTTTACGTTTGCCCAAGTCGTTTATTGCTATTCGTGTGTTTATTACTGTTCGTGGTCTATCCTTTCTGAATTGTCTATTGCTATCCCTTACTGTTTTTACATTGGATTCTTTCTCTGTAGCTTCCTAATTTGTAAGACTTCTTTGCTATATCTATTAGAGTTATAGCAAATCTTTTTCCCCCTCAATCTGTTGCTTTAAAAAAAATGTTAACAGAGATACTTTGTTTTTAAGAAGCAGCAAGTGTTTGAAGCAAAATCTAACTTTATGCTTATTTTCTCCTCATAAGACTGTTTTAAAACATTTTTATGCAGTAAAATATGTAAATCTTTTGCTTCATGGCATTTTGATTTGAATCGTTTAGAAAGATCTTCTCTACACAAAGATTATAAAAATATTCCTATCATGTCCTCCTCGCACTTTTTAAAAAAATATATTTTATTGATTTCTTACAGAGAGGAAGAGAGAGGGATAGAGAGCTAGAAACATCGACGAGAGAGAATCACTTATCAGCTGCCTCCTGCACACCCCCCACCAGGGATGTGCCCGCAACCAAAGTACATGCCCTTGGCTGGAATCGAACCTGGGACCCTTCAGTCCGCAGGCCGAAGCTCTATCCACTGAGCCAAACCAGCCTCGGCTCTCCTCACACTTTTACAGTTTCATTTTTATGCTTGGTTCTTTATTCTGTCTCAACCTTACACTAGAGGCCTGATGCAGGAAATTCCTGCAAGGACCTTGGCCCCTGCTGCTGCTGCCGCTGCTGCAGCTTTGACCAGAAGAAAACCCTTCCAGACCTTTGTCCGATCTAATTAGCATATTACGCTTTTATTATTATAGAAATGATTATCAGGAAACACTCTAATTTAATATTTTTCAAAAAGCCAATTGTCTCAAGACCATATTTATTATTCTTTTGCAAAAATTACTTAGGCCGAAACCGGTTAGGCTCAGTGGTAGAGCGTCGGTCTGCGGACTAAAAGGTCCCGGGTCAAGGGCATGTACATTGGTTGCGGGCACATCCCCGGTGGGGGGTGTGCAGGAGGCAGCTGGTCGATGTTTCTCTCTCATCGACGTTTCTAGCTCTCTATCTCTCTATCTCTCTCCCTTCCTTTCTGTAAAATATCAATAAAATATATTTTTTAAAAATTACTTAGCTTTTCTTTTGTACTTTTTCCTCCAAATAAATTTTGAAAATTATTTGCAAGATCCATAAGAAATTCCCATTGTGTTTTTAAAAAATATTTTTATTGATTTCAGAGAGGAAGGGAGGAGGAGAAAGAGAGAGACATCAATGGTGAGAAAGAGTCATTAATCAGCTGCCTTCTACACACACCACACTGTGGATCGAACCCACAACCCAGGCATGTGCTCTGACTGGGAATCAATCGTGACATCCTGGTTTATAGACCCTTCAGTCCGCAGGCTGACACTCAACCACTGAGCCACACTGGCTGGGCCCGTTGTGTTCTTAATTGGGATTTTTTAAAATTTATAGGTCAATATGTAGAGGCCTAACATATTTATGGTATTGAGTCTCCTCCTCAAGTGCATGGTATATAGCCATTGATAATCCCATCTTACTGGCATTCTATTTTATATTTTCAGTTTAACCAAAAATCTTCATTTTTCTTCCTCCTTTCCTTAATTTTTTTTTTGGGGGGGCATAATCAGGTTCCATTTTATGTGTCTCCTTGGTTATTTGGATGTTATGTACCTGGCTTTTCCTGAGTGATTACCTTTAATTTTTTTTTCTTTTCTTCTGGTTACCTTTAAATTAAAAAAAAAATATTTTTAGAAAGAGTGGAGGGGAGGAAGGAGAGAGAGAGAGAGAGATCCAGCATGTGTCTCAAATAGGGGCCTAGGAACAAACTTGCAACCCATGTACGTGCCCTTGCCCAGAAATCAAAATTGAGACCCTTCTCTGCGTGGGCAGAGCACACAGCACCACTGAGCACAGGCCAGGGCACTTTTAATTTTTTTCGCCGACATTTTTCTCAATTTTGAGTTTGATGTGATATCTACAAAATTCCCCAGCAGAACAAGTCATTACCAAACTTTAATTTTCCCTGTTTCCTATTTCCTTTTAAACACTTATATTTAGTTCTTTCATTTACCAAATATAGTTTAAAGTAGGGATCAGCGAAATTTTAAAGATATATATATATATATATATATATATATATATATATTGACTGTGGACGGTATTACAGATGTCCCACATACCTCTCCCAAGCAAACTTTTTTTAAAAAAAGTATATATTTTATTGATATTTTACAGAGAGGAAGAGAGAGATATATATAGAGCTAGAAATGTCAATGAGAGAGAAACATCAACCAGCTGCTTCTTGCACACCCCCCACCGGGGATGTGCCTGCAACCAAGGTACATGCCCTTGACCGGAATGGAACCCGGGACCCTTCAGTCCGCAGACTGACGCTCATCCACTGAGCCAAACCGGTTTCAGCCCAAGCAAACTTTTGAGAGGCCCCAGGGTGGTAGACTCTTTCTGTTATCCTTCACCATGTGAGAGACTCATTCATTTGTGTCACAATATAATTTTCCATCCTGGACTATGAGCTCTAGGACAAGCATGTCAAACTCAAAGGCTAACACGGGCCACATAAACAAAGTTTAAGTGTATGCGGGCTGCAAAAAAACAAAAGCTTCAACTTTCATACAAACGTAGGTTTATTTTGATAGAGACATGCTGAATACAAAGGGCTGAAAAAATGAGTCATTGTTCACATAAAACAATAGAACATATTAATAAAAATTAATATTTTCTTGAACATTCACTTACCAGACACTGAATAACTGCACAAATTAATAAGCATCATGCAAATAAACCTATTTTTCTTGTTTTCCAAAGGAGAAATATTTCCTGTTTCGCACACCAAACAAGTTAGCACAAGACTAAAGACGTGGCCATCGGCTGCTAAAATATTTGCTGCTGGTATGAGTGGAGAGAAATGGTGCGCCTGCGTGTAAGGTGCATAAGGGAAATGAATGCACCACAATTATAGTAATCAGTCATTAGTGAACGTTGTAGTTCATTATTAATAATTACATATAATAGGATAGTGTTGATATTTATTTATAGTGATAAAATTAAGTTATTACATTTTTATTAAAATGTTTCTTACATACCGTTATATTGGCCGGGCCACAAAAATATTTGTGGGCTGCGAGTTTGACATGCTTGCTCTATGAGAACAAGGAATGTATCTGGCTTCTGTAATACACAGTAGGCAATCAGGAAGTATGTGTTGAATGAATGACTGAATAAAGGAAAAAAAAACTGCTAAGTTGCAAAGCTCTCTGACTATCCTTTTTGTTGTTAATCCTCACCTGAGGATATTTTTTTTCCATTGATTTTTTTTTTTTTTTTTTTTTTTTTTTTTTAGAGAGAATGGAAGGGAGGGGGAGAGACAAAGAAAGAAACATCAATTGGTTGCCTCCCGCACACTTGCCCACCCTAACTGGGGCTGGGGACCGAGCCTGCAACCGAGGTACACGCACTTGACTGGAATCAAACCCGAGACCCTTCAATCCGCAGGTTGACACTCTAGCCACTAACCTAGTGGTCGGCAAACTACAGCTCGAGAGCCATATGTGGCTCGCAAGCTGTGGTTTGCCGCTCTGTTGACGAATGAGTTTGCTGACCACTGAACTAACCCAAACCTGCTAAGGCTCTGCTATCCCTTCCCCTAGCAATACAGCAAGGTGTATGGCTTAATGGGAATGAGTTTATTCCCTACTTTACAAGAACCAAATATTTCTTTATTGATTTCAGAGAGGAAGGAAGAGGGAGAGAGAGATAGAAACATCAATGATAAGAGAGAATCACCAATTGGCTGCCTCCTGCAAGCCCCTTACTGGGGATTGAGCCCGAAACCCGGGCATGTGCCCTTGGCTGGAATCGAACCTGGGATCCTTCAGTCTGCAGGCCTACGCTCTCTCCAATGAGCCAAACCATCTAGGACAAGATCAGTTTTTAACAAAATGAGATGCACAGTTGGTCATTCTTGAAAGAGAGGAATCCGCCGAAACCGGTTTGGCTCAGTGGATAGAGCGTTGGCCTGCGGACTGAAAGGTCCCGGGTTCGATTCCGGTCAAGGGCATGTACATTGGTTGCAGGCACATCCCGGGTAGGGGGTGTGCAAGAGGCAGCTGGTCGATGTATCTCTCTCACTGATGTTTCTAGCTCTCTATCTCTCTCCCTTCCTTTCTGTGAAAAATCAATAAAAATATATTTAAAAGAATAAAAATAATAATAATAAAAAAGAAAGAGAGGAATCCCAGGAACAGAATGGGTGTGTGTGGAGGGAGTATTCCAGCCATCTGGGGTCGCTGTGAGGTACACCCATAAAGCAAGAAGTTGAGTGCTGAAAAGGAGGGGAGAGGGGTCCGGAAGATGACACTGACTTCTCTGGTCTGTGCTGGGCCCATCTCAAATGCATAAATCTTTTTCCCCCCTCTCTTTTATTTTTATTTTATTTTATTTTTAAAAATTTATTAAGGTATTATTTGTGTACATAGCTTACCACTGCCCTCCCCCCCACCTCCCATTCATGCCCTCCCTCCCTAGAGTTCTATGTTCATTGGTTGTACTTATATTCATGCATACCAGTCCCTTGGTTGTTCACTTATCTCCCCCCAGGTCTCCTTCCCCTCCCCGCTGTCATTTGACAATCTGCTTGTTTTATGGTGACTATCTCAGGACCACACGAATAGAATCCGCTTCTCCTCTGGTTCACACCACCCCTCCTCCCGGGTCCCACTGCTTCCGCGGGGCACACGGCTCTCCCGGGACACCTGGCCCCCTGGGACACACGGACAAATGCATAAATCTTAACACACTTAAATATCTCTGCATACCTGTAAGTATTTTTATAGAGTGAGGCAATCCAATGTTCAATTATCCTACCATTTGCAGCTTATGGAGTAGTACCTGATTTTTTATTTGTTTCCCAATTCAGGTGCAATACACCAAGAGTTCAAGTGCAGTCCTCCCCTCCAACATTCCCTCGTGCAGATCCAGATCCTTGTCACCCAGTGAGGAGGGCTTTCGGGGCCACTCCAGCCTGTTGCATGGCGAGATGGCCCAGGACTTACAGAAGAGCATCAAGCACCGCACCCTCTACCTCTTAGAGCAACTGAGAGTGGAGAAGGCCAGCAGGGACCGGAATACTGAGAGCTACCTCAAGCTGGTGTCCAAAGCCGACCCGCGCCAGGCCCTGCACATCCGCCAGGCCTTTGAGAAGGTGAACCAGCGGGCCTCTGCCACCATCGCCCAGATAGAGCGAAGGCTCCTTCAGTGTCACCAGCAGCTGCAGGAGCTGCAGAGGGGCTGCCAGCCCAAGGGCTCAGTGGCAGAGGAGAGCAACTCGGACAATGGCCAGCAGCCCTGGGAGAAGGCCCCGTTTTTAGAGTCTCTCAAGTCAGGTGGGAAAGATGACTTAGCCACCAGCTCGTCTGACAGGCCCCTCCCACTGGAGAGGCAGTTGCTGGCCTCACAGCGGGAGATGTCATCAGCGTCGAAGGCAAACTTGCTTTTGCAGAAGGTGAAGGAAGAGCTTAAAGAAGCCCAGAAAGTCCACCTTGGCCTCCAGATGTCCTATCAGAGCCTAAAGGAGATGTACCTCTCAGACCTGCAGGTGTCGCTGGAGAGCCTTCAGGATGAGAAATACAGGTGAGGTGGAGCCCCTTCTGCCACCTTGGCTCTGGGGGCGGCCCCCAGGACTGTCTGCCAGAGGCTGAAAGGGAGCTGAGGAGGGGGAAGGAGCAGCTCAGTGGTTCCCTTGGTGCCTGGGCCCCCGCGGTGAAGAGGGCTCATCCCCTGTCCACAGTTGCACACTAGCTTGGCCAATGAGGCTCCAGCTCTAGGCCCCACTGGGCGGTCTGGCAGCTGCAGGTCTAGCAGGGATGGCAGGAGATAGCCCGAGTGGCGGTGAGCCCAGCAGATGCCCATCAGTTAGGGAGGTACTTTGCCATCCTGTCTGCTGGAATGGTGTGTAGACAGGACTGGAGTCGCCTCGACAGCCCTGATGTCTTCACGTGTGCTCATGGCTGAACTGGGGCTTAATGTCACTTCCAGGACATTTATTCTGAAAATGACTGCCTTCTGGGGAATGCCATCTCCCCACTGTGCGGTGGGTTGATTTTCTTTTCTTTTTGTTTTGAAAATATACACTGAGTGGCCAGATGATTATGATCTCTGAACGTATAATAATCTGGCTACTCAGTGTGTATCCTATATAATAAAAGGCTAATATGCAGGACTTCAACCAGCAGGCAGGCCGGCCAACCACCCATGTCCTCTCCCCCTGGCCAGGCTGGCCGGACCCCACCCTTGCACGAATTCATGCACCAGGCCTCTAATGTGTGTGTGTGTGTGTGTGTGTGTGTGTGTGTGTGTGTGTGTGTATTAGAGGCCTGGTGCACGAAATTCGTGCATGGGGGGGTAACCCCTCAGCCTGGCCTGCACCTCTTCAATCTGGGACCCCTCAGGGGATAATTGGCAGTCAGACATCCCTCTCACAATCCAGAACTGATGGCTCCTAACTGCTTGTCTGCCTGCCTGCCTGATTGCCCCTAACTTCTTCTGCCTGACAGCCTGATCATCTCTAACTGCTCCCCTGCTGACTTGATTGCCCCTAACCACCTCTGCCTCAGCCCTGCACTGGGACTCAGGATACCCTCCTCCAGCTGACCATAGGCACCCAGGATCTGGGCTTCCCTCCCTCTGGTCAGCCATAGGCACCCAGGCCGGCTGCAGCCTCAGGGGACAGTGGGCAGGTGTCTTCGCCTGGGCTGCAGCCACAAGTGCTGGCGCCCGGGACTGCGGGGTAGGTGGCTTCTCTGTCTAGCAAGCTGTAGCCAGCTGCAGGTGCTGGCACCTGGACTTCAGGCAGGTGGCTTCTCTATCTTCCCTGGGATGCAGTGGGGATGACTTCTCTGGCTCGATGCGGCCTGGGATCACAAGGCAGGCGGTTCTTGGTCTCTCTGGCTGCATCCAGCCTCAGGCGCTGGCACCTGACTTATTCAACTCTCACAGGCCCCGGAGCAGCTGGGCAGGCCGGCCAACCGCCCATGTCCCCTCCTCCTGGCCAGGCTGGCCGGACCTCACCCATGCACGAATTCATGCACTGGGCCTCTAATACACACACACACACACACACACACACACACACACACACACACACTAAGTGGCCAGATTATTATGGGTTCGGAGGTCATAATAATCTGGCCACTCAGTATATTTTTATTGATTTCAGAGAGAGGGAGAGATAGAAACATCGATGATGAAAGAGTATCATTGATTGGCTGCTTTGTGCACACCCCACACTGGGGATTGAGCCTACAACCCAGGCATGTGCCCTTACTGGAAATCAAGCCGTGACCTCCTGGTTCCCAGGTCGATGCTCAACCCCTGAGCCACGCTGGCTGGGAAATTCTATTGACAAATTCTATTGACACAGCTGATTCTGTGCTGTGGGTGCTGTGCTATGCATTGGAGGATGTTGAGCAGTGTCCTCATCCTGGAGGAGTTTCCTACAACTGTCATTACCAATTACCCAAACTTGGTGGCCTCAAACAATAGAAATGTCACAGTTATGGAGGTCAGAAGTCTGGAATCGGCTTTATTTGGCTGAAGTCAGGGTATCGCGGGGCCACGCTCCTTCTGGAGGCTCTAGGTGAGAATCTACTCCTGGCTTCTTCCAGCTTTGGGTGGCTGCCGGGCTCCTTTGCTTGTGGCCACATCACTTCAATCTTCGAGACTAGCATCCTCCACATCTCTCTCTGTTCTGTCTTCACACGACCTCCTTCACTGTGTGTACAAGCGCCCTCTGTCTCTCTCTCTCTCTCTTTAAAAAATATATATTTTATTGATTGTTTACAGAGAGGAAGGGAGAGGGACAGAGAATTAGAAACATCGATGAGAGAGAAACATCGATCGGCTGCCTCCTGCACACGCTCCACTGGGAATGTGCCCTCAACCAAGGTACATGCCCTTGACTGGAATCGAACCTGGGACCCTTGAGTCTGCAGGCCGATGCTCTATCCACTGAGCCAAACCAGTTAGGGCTGGTCTCTCTCTTATAGGATGTGTGTGATTGCAATTAGAGTCCACATATGCTCCGGAGGAGATTCTCCCACTCTGTCGCATTCCCCAGCCCTGCCCCCACATCTGTTTCTCTATCTTAGATTTCTCATCCAGGCTGCAGACCCGATTTGCCCAAAAGCCAATCCTCAGGTATAGTAAGGAGTATAATCTTTTGGCCCTAGCTGGTTTTGCTCAGTGGATAGAGCATCAGCCTGCAGACTGAAGGATCTCAGGTTCCATTCCAGTCAAGGGCACAGGCCCGGGTTGTGGGCTCCATCCCCCATAGGGGACATGCAGGAGGCAGCTGATCAGTGATTCTCTCTCATCACTGATGTTTCTATATCTCTCTCCCTCCCCCTGCCTCTCTGAAATCAATAAGAAATAATGTGTTTTTAAAAAGTATAATCTTTCACAACAACAATACAGTTTAGGACAATTTGTATTGAGGGTGGCCTTATCAGCTTTGAGAGATCTAGGGGGCATTTTGGTTGACTGGTCATCATTCTGTCTTCATAAGAACGTTTTCCAGCCCTAACCGGTTTGGCTCAGTGGATACAGCGTCGGCTTGTGGACTGAAGGGTCCCAGGTTCAATTTCCGGTCAAGGGCATGTACCTTGGTTGCAGGCACATCCCAAGTTGGAGGTGTGCAAGAGGCAGATGATCGATGTTTCTCTCTCATTGATGTTTCTAACTCTCTATCCCTCTCCCTTCCTGTCTGTACAAAATAAAAAAGTCTTCTTTAATATATATATTATATATATTAAAGAAGACTTTTCAGAGTGCTCCATTTGCCTCTGTGATGGTAGGAGCTGGATGGAGTGGGGTCTTTGACTAAAAAAGAGACAATGAGAAGAGGCAGCTGTGCCGAGGCTGGGGCACTGCTGCCAGAGGGTAAGGAGGCTAGGGGCAAGGGAAGGAGAGCCTGAGAGAATATCCTTATGAGTTTACATCTTCTTATTCACTAAATTATTCAAGAATACATGCAAGAATATATTAATACATTCTTAGAAATACATTAATGAAGAATCTATTCATTGACTTCATTCATATTCGTGGAGAATATATTCATGAAAGCATACTTGAATACAGTTAATATCTTAAATGTTCTTGTGGCTGGATCTTTCCTGGTAATGGAAAGATAATCATGGGGCATGTACTTCCAGGGTGGACACCCTGCCTCTTCCCCTCTCTGTGGGCAGTAGCCTCAGCCATGCTGTCAGCCCACTCTCTTCTCAACAGGAAGCAGGGCAGAGACTAATGGAATGTTCCTTGAAACACTGTTATGAATCAGCTCTTGATGAATTGGCTTTCAACAAATGAGTGTTCAGCTTATTAGCTGCCTGGGGGACGTCTACACGTAGGTGTCAGTGAAGTTCTCGAAATAGGACTAAATTACTTCCTTGCCTCCCATTCCCTGTCCGTATGACAGCACCATTGGTTATGTGCAGGTCAGAGCCACCGCCATCAGCCTTGATTACCCTGGATTCCAGCGCTCTCTGGTACCTTTCCTCTTCTCCAGTGTCACTGCCCCTGGCATGGGTCAAGCCTTCCTTGGTTCTTCCCTAAAATAAAGTTCTAGAAGCCCCCTGTCCTTCCTGTTGCCCAAATGAAGAACCTCAAAGATTTTTTAAAATTATGAAACATTCCAAACCCAGGGGAAATGTAGAGAATAACATGATCGACACTGTATACCTACCCCCAATCTGTGTCAAATTTTCACATTTAGCATTTTTGCTTCAAATTTTATATATACTAGGATACATATGTATGTATCCTAATATATGTATGTATGTATCCTAATATATGTATATGTATATATAATGTATTTTTATTGATTGCAAAGAGGAAGGGAGAGGAACAGAGATATAGAAACATCAACAATGAGAGAGAATCATTGGTCAGCTGCCTCCTGCATTTCCTACACGGGGATCAAGCCCACAACCCAGGCATGTGCCCTGACTGGGAATCGAACCATGATCTCCTGGTTCATAGGTCAGTGCTCAACCACTGAGTCACACCTACTGGGCTCGTTTATATATTTCAACGATCCAGTGAGATATAGTTTACGTGCCATAAAATTCACTGTTTTAACTACATTTTTATGATGTTTAGTAAATTTACTGAGCTGTGCAACCATGACCACAATCCTATATTTATTTGCTTTAATAATAGCTTTATTGAGATATAATTCACATACCATAAAATTCATCCATTTAAAGTGTACACTTCAGTAGTCTTTAGTATATTCACAGAGTTGTGCAACCATCACCACTATCTCATTACAGACCATAGCATTGTCATCACTCCAAAGAGAAACCCCAGTCCCATTAGTAGTCACTCCACACCTTCCCCTTCTCCAGCTCCGGCAACCACTATTCTGTTTCCATTTTTTTCTGGATTGGTTTATTCTGGACATTTCATATAAGTAGAAGCATATGCTATGTGGTCTTTTGTGGCTGCTCCATCTCTATAACCCACAGATTTTTATGGAATAACTACTGCATGCCAAACACTGGCGCTGGGAATACATATGGAATTTAATAGCATACTGGGATAATTTAGATCTTGATTTCTACAACTTCTAGTCTCTATCTCTATTTTGGTAAAGTTGTTACAAAAGGGGAATGGTATATAGGAGATACGTGACTGTCGGCGTGGGTGTGGCTGAGGCGAAGACCTGGAAGAGTAGGCTGGGTTTGACTGGAGCTGAGGGCCAGAGGAGGAAAGCAGATCCTAAACCCAAGTCTAGTCTTTTTCTTTTCTTTTTAAATATGGAATGGTTCATGAGTTTGCATGTCATCCTTGCACAGGGGCCATGCTAATCTCCTCTGTATAATTCCAATTTTAGTATACTAGAGGCCCGATGCACGAAATTCATGCAAGGGGCTGAGCCCTCGCAGCCACAGCCTCAGCCCTTGCAGCCGTGGCTTCGTCCAGAAGGTCATTCAGAAGGATGTCCGGAAGGTTGTCCGGCTGTCCGGTCTAATTAGCATATCACACTTTTATTATTATAGGTGTGCTGCCGAAGCGAGCACCCAAGTCTAGTCTGGATGTAGGACCACTCATTGCCAGCATAAGCTCTGGGCGGGGCACTCAGGGAGTATTACTTTCTCTTTTGCTCCCAAGGCAAACGCTGATAGCAGGACTAGTGAATGAGCACCTGCAGCGGCACCTGGATGAAATTTACTGTCTTAAACAGAATCTGGCCTATGCTGAAGAGAAAATGGCCTATCTTTCCTATGAAAAAGCCAAGGAAATATGGGTGAGTTCTTCCCGGGGGAGCTTTTTGAGAAAGGGCCAGCGAGAAGGATGCAGGGAGGAGAGAAGCCAAGAATGAGAGAATCTGTTCTGGCAACCTCCAAACCAAGGCAAGAGACAGACAGATATTCGAGCTGTACCCCCATTGAGGGTTCAACGGCAACTCCCACATTTGTTTTAGACCTGGCGGGGTCCAATCTTTATGTTCATGTTGCACTTCCCTTCTCCCTCCACCTTAACTGATCTGGGAACTTGGGCATTGCGGTTCTCACACTTGAGCCCAGAACCACCTGTAAAGGGGGCTGATGAGTACCCAGGAGCTGCTGGGGGTGCAGGGAACACCAGCTGGGAACCCCTGCTTTTGACCCTGGAGCGGCAAGGATGGGTGATAGATCCCCCTCTCCTGTGACAGATAGCCTCACTCTCTTCCACACCCTCAGATCTTACACCTGACCTTGCTCAGCTCTCTCACGGCCACGCTCTCAGTCTCAGACCACGCTGGAAGAGGGTCAAGTCAGATGAGACCTTCACCGTTACTGGGAAACATGGACACTCCCAGGACAGGGCCCTCAGCGTATAGGCGCTCTAGGCGCTCAACTTCCCTCCTAAATCTTCAGCTCACCAACACTTGCTGTGTAACCCTTAGGCACTCGGGTAAATGACCGCACCTTCCTTCTGACCTCTGGCAAGGGCCTGTGTTTTTATCACCTGCAGGATGTCATGGAAACTTTCCGGTGTCGTATATCCAAGCTGGAAACTCTACAGCAAGTGACTCAAGTGAAGATGGCACAGAACCTCAGATACTGTCCCCAGAAGCTTGTGTTCCAATTTCTGAGCCTGCTCCTCACGCTGGCCACCATCTTCTTGGTCTTCTTCTCTACCGGGTGTGCCTTTCCATTGACACTGTTGAAGTCGCGCCTGCGCATGTACACCATGATCGTGCTGATCGGGGTTGGGGCCCTGGCCTGGCAGAATTGGCATGCCATTTCTGCCATGGACTGGCAGGTCTGGATCGTCTCCACAAGGAGGCTGTATTTCAAGGATGCCAATCCTCTACCAGACGGGCCTTAAAGGGTCTGGGTGGGCTAACTCCTCTCTTTTCCAGGTATCAGGGCATCCAGCCAGCCCTCCCCAGGAGGCCACTTCTTAGATCTGGCTTTCAGATTTTGTCAACACCAGCCCCGTGAGAGGTGTGTAGGTGCCCACCCAGCTCGCAGTTCCCTTTCTCACAATCCTTCCTTATCATCTGCAGACTTTGGAAAAGATTAAAGTCTCCGGAAGTACAGTGCTGCACTCCTCTATAAACCCCTCGTGCCTTCTAGTGACCCAGTGACTGAACACTCAGGGGCTCAGGGGCCCCCTCTGTGACTTTGTTGTTTCTGGCAAAGAGAAGCTACATTTTCTTCACAGGGGTGGAGAAGAAGGGATGGTGGCAGTGATGGTCAAAGCCCTGGTGAGTGGGACAGGGGTGACGGTTTCTGGTAGGAGGCAGATCTCTTTGTTGTTGGGCCTGGGAGAGACTCATGCAGGTGACACCGAAGAGACAGATGAGGCCTCTGTTTTGGAGGTGCTGGAGAGTTCAGAGCTATCATCTACCTTCTTCCCAAAAAGCTGCAAGATGCAGTTTCGAAACTGGCAGGACAGAAAGTGTTATTCAGCAGAGCAGGAAGGGTCAGTGCGCTGTGCTAAAGGTGATGCTTAGGGCATTCGGAGGGAGGTATTCATTAAGTGTCACCCGGATGACTCAAAACCTTCTCTCCTACCATTCACAATTCTGCCAAGTGAATGGAGGAAGACCCAGGCTGTTCCTCGTACGTGGGGATGGTCTATTTCTGACTATCTGGCCATCTAAGTCATCTAATGTAGAAGATGATGGTGACTATTTGGGTCACATCTTGGCCCCCCAAAAGGTATGTTTAAGTCCTAATGCTTAGGGTCTATGAATGTGACCTTATTTGGAAATAGTCTCTGCAGATATGATGAAGATATACATTACACAAAGCTGATGTGGCTCAGTGGTCGAGTGCCGGCTCAGGAACCAAGAGGTTGCTGGTTTGATTCCCAGTCAGGGCACAGGCCCGGATTGTGGGCTTGATCCCCAATGGTGACCGTGCAGGAGGCAACCAGTCGATGACTTCCTCTCTCATCGATGTTTCTCTCTCTTTCTCCCTCTCCCTTCCTCTCTATCTCTAAAAATCAATTTAAGATATATTTGGGGGGAAAAAAGATATACATTACCATGAGGTCAAACTGTAGTAGAGTGGGCCCTAATGCAATGACTGGTGTCCTTGTAAGTAGAAGGGAATTTGGACACAGACACACAGACATAGAGGGAAGATGGCCATGTGAAGGTGAAGGCAGAGATCAGGGTGACTCGTCTACAAACCAAGGAATAGCAAGTACTCACCAGAAGGTAGAAGAGATTTCCCCCTTAGAAGAAGCTAGCCCTGCTGACATCTTGACCTCAGACTTCTGGCCTCCAGAACTAGGAGACCATATGTTTCTGTTACTTAAAACCACCCAATCTGTGGTAGTTCGTTATGGCACCCCAGGGAACTCATGCAGTGACCAAAGATGATGCCAGCTAAGGAGACCATGCATAGATAGAGTGACCTGTCTCCAGAATGTCTGGTAAGAGGCATTTTAGTAAAAGGGAATGTGATTGTCATCTTGTTTCTAATCCATCAATTTTTAAAATATATTTTTATTGCCGAAACCAGTTTGGCTCAGTGGATAGAGCGTCCGGTCTGCGGACTGAAAGGTCCCAGGTTCGATTCCGGTCAAGGGCATGTACATTGGTTGCGGGCACATCCCCGGTGGGTGGTGTGCAGGAGGCAGCTGGTCGATGTTTCTCTCTCATCGACGTTTCTAGCTCTCTATCCCTCTTCCTTCTTCTCTGTGGAAAATAAATAAATATATTTAAAAAATAAGTAAATAAAATATATTTTATTGATTTCAGAGATGGAGAGAGAGAAACATCATTGATGAGAGAATCATGGATCAGTTGCCTCCTGCATGCCCCACACTGGGGACCAAGTCCCCAACCGGGGCATGTGCCCTGACTGGGAATTAAACTGTGACCTCTTGGTTCATAGGTTGATGTTCAACCACTGAGCCATGCGGCCTGGCTCTGTTCCATCAATTTTGAGGCCAGGTGAGGACTAGGTAAACAACAGGGTAGCCACCACCTGGTCTCTTTAGCCAAGAGAGTCTTCTGGCACCAGGAAGGCCCTGCTCTTTGCTGCTTGATCCCTAAAGAGATCTGGCCCGTATTTATTTCTCAGATTAGATCTCAGATCATCACTGTGCTAACCAAAATGCTTTGAGAACACAGATCAGATGCATTTGCTATATATTCTAAGCTTATTCTTTCTTTTAAAATATAATTTTATTTATCTCAGAGAAGGGAGAGGGAAAGATAGAAACATCAAAGATAGAAACACCAAAGAGAGGATCATTGATCATTGATTGGCTGCCTCCTGCACACTCCTACTGGAGATCTAGCCCAAAACTCAGGTATGTGTCTTTGACCGGGAATCGAACATGGGACCCTTCAGTCCATAGGTCGATGTGCTATCCACTGAGCCAAACAGCTAGAGCCCAAGCCTATTCTTGATTATCTATAGCTCCCTCCAACACCAGAACTCTCAAAAAAATGAAAAACATAATTGTTGACATTGATAACATAAGAAATGGGCTGAGCAGCAGAATCAACTCAGCTGAAGAGCTGGCAGATGAGGCTAAGAATTCATTCAACACATTCACTGAACATCTACCTACTGAACACCCATTCTGTGCCAGACTGTGTCCTAAGGGTTTCATCAGGAATGTCCTCTTGGAGTTCCATTCCAGAAAGTTCTCTCAGAATGCAATAGGGAGGGGTAACAGTGTGAAGAGGTGAAAGAAAGTTTGAAAGCCTGGAGAGGTCCAGAAGTGTGACATCTGTCTAGGAGGGGGGAGACTGGAAAGACTCAGCAAAGACAGTACTTGTCAAGCTAGCCTAGGATTCCACAAACAAAAGCTGGGCCTAAAAAAAGACCCGCGAGAAAGACAGGAAACAGGGATCCGGGATTGAACTGTACTCTGGTATTGAGGTTCTAGGAATGGAACGCCGGGGAATCAATTGTGGTCCTGCTGAATATTTATTTATTTTAAAACATTATATAATTTCAGAGAGGAAGGGAGAAGGAGAGAGAGATAGAAACATCAATGATGAGAATCATCAATCGGCTGCCTCCTGCATGCCCCACACTGGGGGTCGTGACCGGGAATCGAACTGTGACCTCCTGGTTCCTTAAGCATGCATTCCTTTGGAAATGTTTAAATATTCAGTAGCCCATGCTGGCCGGGCTACTGAATATTTAAACATTACCCAAAAGTATGCATGCTTAAGGAACTCAAGGCCAGGCAGGAGGGGTACAGCCATGGAGCAACTGTGAAATGGATGAGCAGAGGAAAGCCAGTTAGTTGGAAGCAGAAGGCCGCGTGTGGTGAAATAGAAGGTCCCTGAGGGGCAGTATTTCGCACCCAAGACCTTACTGGTTACCAAGTCACATCATAGTTGCACCCTAATGAAGTGGACGTGACGGATTCAAGGAAGAATAAGGCAAATTGCACTTGGAAGATGATGAGCCTCAATAGTCACTTGTATCTATCAAGAAGTTCTGGCCGGTATGGCTCAGTGGATAGAGCGTCTGCCTGCTGAGTCAAGGGTCTCAAGTTCGATTCCAGTCAAGGGAATGTACCCTGGTTTCGGGTATATCCCCAGTAGGGGGTGTGCAGGAGGCAGCTGATCGATGTTTCTCATCGATGTTTCGGGCTCTCTCTTCCTCTCCCTTCCTCTCTGTAAAAAAATCAATAACATATATCTTAAAAAAAAAAAGTCTAGGAGTCACGGGCAGTTTGCTGTGGAGGCCCAGTATGCCAGTCCATGCTGGCTGCCATCTAGGGAGACTTGGGGTGGGACTACAGTGTGTCCACCCTAAACTACCTATAAAGCAACAAAAGCCACAGGTCAGGGTAGCCAAGAAGGGCCTCTTTTATGTCCTGTCAGAATTAGAGTTTGAAGATGGAAAGATGAAGGTTGAGAGAAGAGTTGCGCCAATAATGGCAGGAAGTGCACACCTAAGACAAATGTAGCCATGTCCGGGCAGTCCTCCCGTGTTCAAGCGCTAGGCTAGCCCCGAAGCCAACGGAAAGGAAGCGAGCCACAGTACACAGGCCCTGCAGGAAATGCCCACCTCCAGGCAGAGACAGACCATAAAAGGATCCAGAAGGAGGGATGCCTGGGGTTGCGGTCATGTGCTGAGCCTTCTCTAGTTATCATTCTGGGGACCAGGTACTATTCCAGGTGGGAGACATCACGGGGCTCTTCCATGGTCTATTTCTAGCTTGCTGCGTTGGTGGTGTGACTTACCTGCCGGTTCATAAAGACATAGATAATGGGGTTGTAGATAGTGGCACTTTTGGCAAAGTAGGCTGGCAGTGCAGCCACCAGAGGGTGGAAGGCGTAGCCAGGGTGGGCAGCAGCGAAGCAGGCAAAGAAAGTGTAGGGCCCCCAGCAGAGGCAGTATGCCAGGATCATCACCATCACCATGCGCGTCACCTCCTTCTCTGCCTTCTGGGTGGACTCGGATTCTTTCTGCTGCTTCGCCACCTGGGGGAGACAGAGGGTCGTGCCAAGGGACAGTGAGGAGGAGAGTTTCTCAGGGCTCGGAATCTGAAGGGACTTGTGTTCCTGGCGGGGTCATGGGGAGGAGGAGGTGGGCCCACCCACTACAGCACCTCGCCAGCCAGCAGCCAGCTCCCATCTGAGTGAGTGCACGCCTGGCCTACAGCTCTCTGGAGGGTGGTCTCGCGAGAGCTGTGCAAGCTTTGAGGCAGCACGCAGCTGAACCTGGCTGAGATGGCCCCTAGCTGGGGCCTTCCAAACTCTTGGCTTAGCTTGGTTCCCATTGGGAGTTTGGGCAGGAGCCAAGGGGGCTGTTCTTAGCCTCCCTGGTCCCTTATCAGCATGCTCCCTCCTGTGCTCAGATCTGAGGGGTTGGGCAGGAGAAGACACAGGGGCTGGCCACAGACAGCTGAGTGGGCACGAGGGGAAACTGTGAAGGCAGGTAACACATTCTGGAGCCTGAGCTCCACAACTCAGACGTAACATGGCCCGAGCCATGGTTGGACACCTTGGGAGCCAGCTAAGTTGCTTCTGATCCCTGACTGCCAACGGGGTGGGGGAAGGACGTGGGGGGCGGATATCCCAGGCTGAAGGTAGTGAGATGAGGGAGCTTATCTCGAGCCCATGACCTCCACTCTAAAAAGAGCTTATAAGCCCAGGCTGATCGGATTGTGGGCACAGGCAGCTTCATATAGGCGCCACCCCAAAGGGCCTTCTACCACCGGTGCCAAGCAGGATCCCAACAGGAACAGATGGTACATCCAGATCAAGCTAATGGTAGCTTAGCCCACTGATAAAGGGACAACTTATGGTATCCAGGAGACCACAAGGGGAGCACAGAGCTCCCAGCACCCCAGGACCCAACCTCACTCTGCTGTCTTGCTCTCATTTCCTACAGGGGCACCCCAGTGGTAGCCCCGCTTGTGCAGGGGAGGAGGGGCGTGGCTGTGGACAGATCAGCTTCCCAGGAGGAAGAGGGTGGGAGGAGAGGGGCATTATTTAACAACACTCCTTGATTTGCAGGTTTCACTTCCGGATCTGGCTGGCTCAGGAGGAATGCAGCGCTGCTCCATTACTGGGGTAATCCCTTGCTATGCTATAAGGACAAGGACAAGGGAGCCAGGGCTGTAAGTGGCAGATTCACGTCTGATTCGGGGGCAGGGGAGCAGACCGGGTGACCCTCTGTCCGTGCCCACACATCCCTGGCCTTCATGATCCTACCAGCCAGGGGCGAAGCCAGGAGGGCACGGGGGCTTACAGCTCGGATGGCCAGCCACACTTGGAGGTAGCAGAGCACGATGACGCTGAGTGGGATGATGCAGCACGTGATCATGAGGACAATCATGTATGACTGCACCCCGGGGTACGAGCTACCGCTGAACACGTCTGGGCCGCATGAAGTCTTCAGGCCATGGGGCCAGTACCTGGACAGAAGAGACGGCAGCCTGTCCCAATGCGACCCCCAGCCCAGCCATGCCACTGACCAATAGGGTTGTCGGTTATTTGTTTTTTATTGAAATTAAATTCACATTACATGAATGAACCATTTTTTTTTTTAGAGTGGAAGGGAGGAGAAGGAGGAGAGAGAGAGAGAGAGAGAAACATTGATGTGTGAGAGAGAGACACATCGATTGGTTGCCTCCTGCACGGGCCCTGGGGATCGAGCCTGCAATTGAAGCACGTGCCTTAGACCGGAATCAAATCTGAGACCCTTCAGTCAGCAGGCCGACGCTCTACCCATTGAGCCAAACTGGCTAGGGCTGACCATTTCTGAGTGAGCAGTTCGGTGGCAGTTAGTACTTTCATTGCCACTATCTGGTTTCAGAACATTTTCATCACCTTGATCCCATCCCCTTTTCACAGAGAGGGTGAGGCACCCTCTTGCCTTCTAAGAACCTGCGAATAACTGAATCATTTTTCTGGGGTCAACCCGATCAGCCCATGGCCTGAAGTTGTAGGCATTTCTCCACGCGTTCCCGTGAGCAGCTCAGGCTTGGAGACCACGGGAAAGGCTTGGAGACCATGCTCTAGCGGCCAGATTCATGCACTCATAAACACTGCGCGCTAGAAGGGACCTCAGGGAGAGCTGGGGCTGTCGTTACTGTATTCGTGGGGTCATGGAGGCCCAGAGACAGAAACCTGTTTGCCCCGAGGTCACAAAGGGAAATCACGAGTCTGACCCTCTCCTCTTGGTCCTAGCAAGGCGCCTTCCTCGCACCCTGGCATCCTTACCTGCTCCAACCAAAGATGGGCGGCGCTGTCCACACAGCAGACCAGATCCAGGAGAAGGCGATGCCTGCGATGGCCAGCTTGGAATCAAATCTCATGTTGCCAAAAGGCTTGCAGACCACCAGCCACCTCTCCCAGGAAATGATGGCCAGGGACCAGAGCCCCGTGATCCCTGCAGGGGAGAACAGACAGATGGCGCCTTGGAGCCTTCTACATCACTTCTTCCACCCGGACCAGCTGACAGCTTTCTACATGAAGAGGCGCTCCCCAACCACCTGCGAACCCCCATTCTTCAAAGAGTGTTGTCAAGTCCAGGGGGCACTGGGTCTCTTGGTCAATTACAAATACAATTTATATATATATATATATATATATATATATATATATATATATATATATATATATTATTGATTTTTTACAGAGAGGAGGGAGAGGAAGAAAGAGTTAGAAACATTGATGAGAGAGAAACATTGATCAGCTGCCTCTTGCCCACTCCCTACTGGGGATGTGCCCACAACCAAGGTACATGCCTTTGAGTGGAATCAAACCTGGGACCCTTCAGTCCGCAGGCTGACGCTCTATCCACTGAGCCAAACTGGTCAGGGCTAAAAAATATTTTTTATTGATTTTTAGAGAGGAAGGGGGAGAGATAGAAACATCGATGATGAGAGAATCATTGATTGACTGCCTCATGCAAGCTGGCAATCCAGGCATGGGCCCTGACCAGGAATCGAACCGTGACCTCCAGGGTCATAGGTTGATGCTCAACCACTGAGCCACACCGGCCAGGCTTGGTCAATTTCTTTTCCTAACTCCTGTTTTCCCGTCTTCCCCCCATCGGGCCCTTCCTTGCCCCCTCTGATTCGACCTTGGTCCACCTTGTTTCCCCTCCTTTTACTTGGCCACCAGCCTTTCCTGTGAGGGCATTGAGGTAACCACCAATGGCCATGTACACACCAGCCTGACCCACTGACATGTGACCCACTGACATGCTATGATCCCAGCCAAGATCTGTGCCCCTCCTGCCAGTATGCACACGTTCCTTTAGATGCTTAGAACCCCTTCCCTGATATCTCACCTCCTTCCTCCGTTTAGCAGGTGGAGACAATGTCTTCTGTGCTGCTTAGACCCCGGAGGTCTGTGCACAGAATCCAGGTGGCCATGAACTGGGGTGGGAAAAATGACATCTTTGTTTCTACTAACCTCTGACACTGGCATTTCCTTCTGTTATGAGTGTGACAGTATTAGCAGTGCCCATGACTCGGTCACTTTACAGAGGTGGCAGACATTTCTCTATCCCTACGTTTATTACCACTTTGAAATCTCTTTTTTTAAAATCCTCACATGAGGGTATTTTTCCATTGATGTTTTAAGTGTATATTTTTATTGATTTCGGAGAGGAAGAAAAAGGGAGGGAGAGATAGAAACATCAAGGATGAGAGGGGATCATTGATTGGCTGTCTCCTGCAAGCCCCTCACTGGGGATCAAGCCCACAACCCGGGCATGTGCCCTTGACTGGAATTGAATGGATTTTTAGGTAGAATGGAAGGGAGGGGGAGAGACAGAGAGAAACATTGATGTGAGAGAGAAACATCGATTGGTTGCCTCCCACATGCACCCCAACCAGGGCAGGGGATGGAACCTGCAACTGAGGTACGTATCCTTGACCAGAATCAAAGCCAGGACTCTTCCATCCACAGGCCCATGCTCTATCCATTGAGCCAAACTGGCTAGGGCACCACTTTGAAATTTCAATTACTGTCAGGCCAGGTCCAGTTATTTGATACTTTAATAAAAAATGGTGTCACTAATATTCTAGAAAATACTCAATACTATTTATTTACTTACTAGAGGCCCGGTGCACAAAATTTGTGCAAGAGTGGGCCTTCCTTCCCCTGGCTGCCAGCACCGGCTTCCCTCTGGCACCCGGGACCTGGGCTTCTCTTGCAGCCCTGGCTTCATCCGGAAGGTCGTCCGGAAGGATGTCCAGTCTAATTAACATATCACGCTTTTATTATTATAGATAATATACTATAACTTAGTATTATAATTTTAATACTAATACTTTAAATGAAGACTACGTTGCTAAATACTGTGTAATACTTTGATGGCTATATTTCAAAATCATTGTAGCCCTTTGAAATCTTATGGACCTCGTGTGCATTTGCAAACATTCTTCTGAGAAGGGGTGCATATGTTTCCGCTGAGGGCCAGGGGGCATCCATGGCACCAAAACTGGTTCAGAAGTACAGGTGTCTGGCTGGTATGGCTCAGTGGTTGAGCATCAACCTATGATCCAAGAGGTCATGGTTTGATTCCCGAGGCCTTGGTCCTCAGTGAGGGGGCATGCAGGAGGCAGTCAATCAATGATTATCTCTCATCATGGATGTTTCTCTTTCTCCCTCTCCCTTCCTCTCTGAAATAAAGAAAAATCAATCAGTCAATAATTTTTAAAAATTTCAGCTCCTCCAGGACACGGTCCTCTGAGGGGACCGATGGCACTGTGTCATCACTATCTGGGATGGGGCCCCTCTTCTCAGGACTTTGGAGCACCTTGGGGCTGGAACCCTGTGTGCCACATCCTATACGCCTGGTGCCCACCACAAAGCCCAGCACGCGGGTACTTCTCAGCCAATGTTGACCTGAATAGAGCCACGGCCCACAGAGACATTAGTGATGGGGATGGGGAAAGAGAACTGGGAATTGCTTCTTTTCCTGGAAAAAGCCAACCCAGGTGAGCTGAAAGGGAACACGGCCCTGATGGTGGGAGTTGTGTTCGGGGTGCCCGCAGCCCTCCCCTCCCACATGGTTCTGAGGTCGTCTGACTCTATAGGTGTCTCCTCACAGCTGCATGGCCCCAAAGTGGCTGTCCAAAGGCAGAACCTGGCCTGGCTGGCATGGCTCAATGTGGTTGAGTGTAGACATGTGAACCAGAAGGTCACGGCATGTGCCTGGGTTGCAGGCTCAATCCCCAGTATGGGGAATGTAGGAGGCAGCCGATCAATGATTCTCTCTCTCTCCCACTCCTTTCCTCCCTGGAATCAATAAAAATATGCATTTAAAAAAAAAACACACAGGCTGAAACCGGTTTGGCTCAGTGGTAGAGCGTCGGACTCCGGGCTGAAGGGTCCTGGGTTTGATTCCGGTTAAGGGCATGTACATTGGTTGCGGGCACATCCCCTGTCGGGGGTGTGCAGGAGGCAGCTGGTCGATGTTTCTCTCATCGACGTTTCTAGCTCTCTATCTCTCTCCCTTCCTCTCTGTAAAATATCAATAAAATATATTTAAAAAACAAACAAACAAAAAAAACACAACAACACACAGGCAGAACCTATCTCAGAGTAGGCACTTGGGGTGTGTTGGATTGTACAAGCAAACCCCCCCACACTTGGAAGATGGCCCAGGCCCGCTTTCTCCTGCACATCTGTCTTTCTTCAAATGTGTGCATTGCAGGCACACGTGGGGTATGTCTTTTGTGCACAGCAGGCTGGGTCTTCTCCCGAGCCTGGGCCCTCAGCTGGCTTACCGCACAGGGAGACAGTGTAGCCCTCCACCACGCACAGAGGGTGGCCCAGCACAAAGTAGCCATAGATCTGGTTCACGACGCTGATGGTGCTGGCGATGACGGTCTCTGCCAGGTCAGCCACAGCCAAGTTCACCAGGATCCAGTTGAGAGGGTGGCGCAGCTTCTTGAACCTCCTGGTGGCCACCAGCACGAGCCCATTAGTGAAGACAGACGCAATGACCACGAAGATCATCCAGGCACTGGTGAGGTGGTACACCCATCTGGGGGCGATGTGGTAATTGGGGCCTTCAAAGGGGCCTGGAGGCGGGAGGGACAGAGTAGGCAGTGGCCTCATCTGCCTGGACAGCTATACCCAACCATCCTCTCCCCACCGAGTTAGCCTCCCGTCAACGCTCCCGCTCTCCTACCTGCAGCCTTTGCAGCTGTCTCTCTCTCTAGCTTTGTCCATCTGCAGACAACCTGCCCTCAATCCCATCTCTTAGGCCAGAGGACCTGGCTCGCTGGACAGCTGCACAGGCATCTTTGAACTTGACAAAGTGAAACTCCTCATCATCTCTGCTGGGTATCTCTCCCTCTTCTGATTCACCACCCCCAGGACACGGGGCCAGCCCCCTGTAGTGTCATTGGCAGGCTTATGCTCCCCTAAACACATATCCCCTATACTGTCTTCCTTGTGCACTTCACATCTTTCTGTTGTTGGATCTTCTTTTTAAAAAATATCTTTTAAAATTAATTTCAGAGAGGAAGGGAGAGGGAGAGAGACAGAAATATCAATGATGAGAGAGATTCATTGATTAGCTGCCTCCTGCACGCCCCACACTGGGGATCGAGCCCGCAACCCAAGCATGTGTCCTGACCAGGAATCGAACCTTGACCTCCTGGTTCGTAGGTCCACGCTCAACCACTGAGCCATGCCGGCTGGGCTGTTGTTAGATCATCACTCACACTCTCCCCTTGCATCAGGTCCTCTTCCCTTCCATGCTATGAAGCCCAGTTCCAATGCTCTTGGCTTCTGGAAGCCTCTTCAGATTCCCCAGCTGAGAGTTAACTCAACCCCTTGGGACCACCAGGATGAGACTCTAAGATGTTCTAGTGTACATTGGAATTCCCCGGAAAGTCCAGAGGTTCTGGGTGAGAATAGCAACTGGAACTGTGAGGTGTTGGAAATACTCCAGCTTGCAAGCAAATGCAAGGGGCTGAGGCAGTTTCAAAATGAAACAGACTGAGTGTCCTTCCCAGACAACCCATGGAGACCAGACTGGGAGGGCAGGGACAAGAGGGACGGGGCAGGAACAAGGGCCTTGCATGGTGGCGGAAGGCCTGGGGAACTCTGAATGTGGGAGGCCGGGAAGGAGTGGCCTCTAGCAGTGCAACCCTGCTCCTCTCTCCTGAAAACTCTGGGACTCGTTTCGTGAAAGAAATGAGCACGAGAAGGTATTCTAAAAAATCCCAGAAGGGATCCCAGCCAGCGTGGCTCAGCGCTTGAGCATCGACCTATGAGATCAACCTTAATTGGCTTCACTGGGGAACCAAGTCATTGGTTTGAAATTAGAGAGAGAGAAGGGAAGAATCAAGCATTTTTCCCGCCTTTCCCATATACTAGTACGCCACGCCCCTTCCCGAGGGAACACAATAGTAGATGAGTGCATGTTTCTCTTTATCGAGGTAAACCAGCTAACAGAAGAAGACGGTCAGAATGCTATTTTTGCAACCCCCCAGTGGTTTAATGGGTCTGGGCATTGGGCTCAGCAGCTGCCAACACCCTGAAAAAAAGGACCCCCCCCCTCGCCCCGGTCTTGTCAAAACACAGGACAAATCCAGTTGACCTCTCAGCAGACCTTTGGAGCAGCCATTTTACAGAAACATCCTGGCGAATAGGGTGGGGTGGGCATGGGAAGTCACACATAGGAATACCTCAGCAGTCTGAAGTGGGTGAGTGATTTGTCAAAGTGAATTTGTCAATAAATCGCAACGAGGTCAAGGGAGAACCTCTAAATTAAAAAAGGATATAAAGACATATCTGTCAATCTATAAGGACACGTGGGCCTTATTTGAACTCTGATTCAAGCCAACAAAGCATGTGCCCTGACCAGGAATCAAACTGCGATCTCTTGGTTCATGGTTTAATGCTCAACCACGGAGCCACGCCGGGGCAGGCTATGGTCATGTTTCCTCGAGTCCTTTCCTCTTACAGGTGCACACTGAAGATGTACAGAGGAAATGGTGTGCTGTCTTGGATCTGCTTCCAGAAATCAGAAGAAGGGGTTAGTGGAGAGGGTTAGAGATGAAATAAGACAAGTGATAGAGACCCAGGGGTTTACTATACTTTTCTGTCTACTGTGGCAGACACTTGAATTTGGGGGAGGGGGTTAAAATATACAGAAAGGAATCGGGCATTGATGAAGCTTCAGATGCCCTCATGGAGAGCGTTGTTCCATCTCCATCAAGGCTATTCTGATTGATGCGAACTTCAGGGTTCTCAACCAGTTTGGCCCAGGAACCCTGTTGGTGACCACTGCTCTGGCAGTCAAGAAACCTTTGGTTTGGAGGAGGGACCTGGGGACAGGTCTAGGGCTGGGGATCACTGGTGCCCTCATGTCTTTGAAGGGTTTACAGGCAAAGCTTTTGGACTGGGTCATTCCCAGGGCGGAACTCAGCTGCCTCATCAGTTTTTAGTTTCTTTGTGGCCTTTCTCTCTCGCCATGGGCCAGCTCTAAGTGGAAGGGCGACCCCAGGAGTGGAGCAAACTTCTACCCCCAGAATGTGCCGGGTAAGGCGCAGGCCCCAGACATGGACACAGACTTGGACAAGGTGACCAATACAGCCTCTTCTGATCTGAAGGTTCTAGAAGTCACTCATCTCCACCCTCAAGCCTCCTGCTCCTGGAGTTTGCTCCTTTTGGCTTCAGAACATGCAAAGATGAGTCAGACCCGATCCTTTCTCAGACTTGAATGTAATGGGTGCTCACTTGCAATATGGGGCCACGAGGAAAGAGTAATGAACTTGCATGGGAAAGGGATTTTCAAAGGGTCTGGGAAGCCTACGAGGTTTGCAAATGCATGTTTGAGCCATGCCAGCATGGCTCAGTGGTTGAAAATCAACCTTTGAACCAGGTGGTCACGGTTCAATTCCCACTCAGCGCACATGCCCGGATTGCAGGCTCATCCCCAATGAGGGGCATGCAGAAGGCAGTCGATCAATTCTCTCTCATCATTGATGTTTCCATGTTTCTACCTCCCTCTCCTTCTCCTTTCTTCTCTGAAATCAATAAAAATGCTTTTAAAAAGAAAATGCATACTTGATATTCTTTTTAAAAAAATCCTTATCCGAGGATATTTTTTCCATTGATTTTTAGAGAAAGTGGAAGGTGGGGGATGAGGGTGTGAGAGAGAAAGAGAAACATCGATGTGAGAGAGAGAGACATCGATTGGTTGCCTCCCACACATTCCAGAACCTGTGGGTCAAGGATAGAGCCTGCAACTGAGGTACATGCCTTTGGCTAGGAATCAAACCTGAGACCCTTCTGTTAGACACTCTAACCACTCAGCAAAACTGGCCAGGGCTCATATTTTATATTCTTGTGTATTTTTCTATTCAGAAAGGAACCCCCCCCCCCAATTCATGCCATCATAAAAGCTAAGGGACCCCAGCCAGTGTGGTTCAGTGGTTGAGCATTGACCCATGAACCAGGAGGTCATGGTTCGATTCCCAATCAGAGCACATGCCTGGGTTTTGAGCTAGATCCTCAGTAGGAGTTGTGAAGGAGGCAGCCAATCAACAATTTTCTCTCATCATCGATGTTTCTATCTCTCTCCCTCTCCCTTCCTCTCTGAACTCAATTAAATATATATATATATATATATATATATATATATATATATATATGAAGCTAAAAAACTAATAGAGGAAACCCTTTTGGCTGGTGCCACAGTGCAGAAGACATTCTTGGGTTGGGTGGGCGGACTATGGCCCCCTGTGTGGCCACTTGGGCCTGGTGTCCCAGAGGGGTTGCTTCAGCCATCGGAACCCAGCCTCCACGGCACCTGCCCTCTCACCTCTGGTGGCATTGCTGTTGGTGTAGGTGAAGATGCTCGCGGGGGTGCTGTCCTCAAAGCTGGCCTGCAGCTGCCTGCCTGCAAGCCTCTGGGGGCCCCACTCCTGGGCCATGGCTCCAGAAAGCCCTGTCCCAGGTGCCCGCCAGCCCTTGCGCTGTCTGGGGGGTTACAGTGCTTTATACAAGCCTGCAGGATCAGCTGGGCCTCCTCACCTTAAAAGCCCCCAAACTCTTCACCATCTGATCTCTTAATTGGGCCCTGGACTTAGACCTCCTCCTCCCTCAGCCCTTGCCTCCTGGCTCCTTAGGCGAGCCCATGAGGGCAGCTCAGAGGGATTGGCCTGCAACCAAACTCAGAGTACCTGGCTTTCTGAGACGGCTGCAGGAGCCGCCAACGACCTGTGCTCCTGTCCATGTGTCCTCTGTTATGTCCTACTGTCCAACTATAAGGGAGCACAAGGCACTTGTTTGGAAAGTTGTAAGACATTCTGAGAAAAGTGAAGTGTGTGGAAGGCTGCATGCCCTCTTTATCAGAATTCCGACTTAGGGGAGACGTAGCAGAGTGTCGAAGGCGGTGCCTCTAATTATTCCTTGACCTTTCCAAACAAGTCTGTGCATGTGCAGACCCCTGGGTGTTTACTGGAATCCTTATGCTTAACCCCTGGGTGCCCTTGCCTAGAGGACAATGTAAACGCATGTGTCCTCCCAAGATTACTCACCCTACTGATTGTATCTAAAGAAAAAAATTTCAATAAGGCTTAACAAGGCAGGCAATCAAGGTTGCCTGGCTCCTTCAGCCAGGCCGTCCCTTAGCCTTTTCTTTCACAATGAAACTATGTCGGACTTATCTGTTCACCCGTCATTCAGGGGCTGCTGGTCATCTCCAGCATCCAACACCCACTCTTCTTAAAAAATATATATATTTTTTTGTTGACTTCAGAGAGGAAGGATGAGGAAGAGAGAGATAGAAACATCAATGATGAGAAAGAATCATTGATTGGCTGCCTCCTGCATGCCCCACACTGGGGATGGAGCCTGCAACCAGGGCATGTGCTCTGACTGGAATCAAACCGTGACCTCCTGGTTCATGGGTTGATGCTCAACCACTGAGCCACGCCAGCCGGGCCCACACCCACTCTTGGGTCAGGTAGGCCGAAGGGTCAGGATTTTCAGATAAGGGGAGCAGCCCAAAGCCCAAATCTTCCTTTCCCAGCTTGTTTGCCCCAGCGCCCTTGGAGGTGGGGACTACTGGAAGGCTTTGCAAGGCTCAGGCGTGGAAATGGAGCCTCCTTGAGGGTCAGGCCATCTCACTGTGCCCATGTGCCTGCAAGTTGCACTGATGGGGGCTCCTCCATCAGTGGAGGAGGGGAAGGGCGGCCTGGGGGTGGGGAGGGTTCACTTGTTTTCTGCTTCCCCTCCCCTTGCTTGCCATGAACTGCAGCTCCTTCAGTTACCAGCAAGCTCTTCTAGGCCACCCCTCCCCGCACAGCACCCGAAGGTGCCCACAGACACTCAGACTCCCCTGCTCAAGCCTCCTTCCCCTGAGTTCACGACCTTTCCTTGCACTGCCCCTGACTGCAGCCTCCCTCTACACTTGCCTTCAAAGGTAAACCTCTCCACAGAGTGTTCCAGATGAGTCACCTCTGCTGTCCCTCCTCAGCCACTGTAGTCTGGCTGCTGCTGGCTCTGCACTTGGCAGGGGCACCAATTACCTGCTAATTGCCCAATTCTGCAGCCATTACCTGTTTTTGTTGTTGTTCTTATTGTTAATCACCCGAGGATATTTTTCCATTGATTTTTAGAGAGGGGGGGGGAGGGAGACGACATAGATGTGAGAGAGATACATCAATTAGTTGCCTCCTGCACACGCCCAGACCAGGGCTGGAGATGGAGTCTGCAACCGAGGTACATGCCCTTGACCAGAATCAAACCTGGGACCCTTCAGTCCGAGGACCGATGTTATATCCACTGAGCCAAAGCGGCTAGGACTTACCTGTTTGTTTATTTTTTAAATATATATATTTGTATTGATTTCAGAGAAGAAGGGAGAGGAAGAGAGAGAGATAGAAACACCATTGATGAGAGTGAGTCATTGATCAGCTACTTCCTGCACACACCCCACTGGCGACTGAGCTCGCAACCTGGGTATGTGCCCTGACCGGGAATCGAAATGTGACCTCCTGGTTCATATCTTGATGCTCAACCACTGAGCCACACTGTCCAGGTACGTGTTTTTACTGAGGACCCTCCACCCTCCTCCAAAGACACCCCCCCCTTAGGGAGCACATCCTTTCTCATGGCTTCTGCCAGCTCTGAAATCCAGCTGCCTTTAGCCACCTCCTTTGTGTTGGCCTTAAGCTCCATAAAGCCGAGGCCTCATGGCCTCACTGCCCTGTTCTCGGTGCCATGACCCTTCAGCACTCCACACTCAAGGTCCTGGTGATGCAGCCACTCCTGCAGGTGGAGGGAAAGCCCCGGCTGCCAAGTTGAGGGCTGGAGCTGTGTGCAGCCCCAGCTGGGCCACCCATAGCAAGAATGGCTCTTGGCATTGGTCAGTGCCTGCCACGTGCCAGGTGCTGGGCTAGAGGCTTTGCTTGAAATTAAAGGAAAGAGTCCTGGCCACGGCCTTGCCAGGGCCTTTTGGCAGCCAGGGAAGCTGGGCTCACTGCCCAAGGACACCTGGAAAGCTGTGTTTCCCAAACTACAAGAGAAAGAACACCCAGAACTTCCGCTCCTAGGTATCTATCTACCCTGGAGAACTGAAAACATGTACACACAGCCCACCTGGTGTGACTCGGTGGTTGGGTGTTGACCTATGAACCAGAAGTGGTCGGGGCACATACGTGGGTTGTGGGCTTGATCCTCAGTAAGGGGTGTGCAGGAGGCAGCCAATCAATGATTCTCTCTCATCAATGATGTTTCTCTCTTTCTCTCTCCCTCTCCCTCCCTCTCTGAAGTCAATAAATATATATTTTTAAAAACAAACATGTCGCCGAAACCGGTTTTGCTCAGTGGGAAGAGCATCAGCCTGCGGACTGAAAGGTCCCAGGTTCGATTCCGGTCAAGGGCATGCATGTACCTTGGTTGCGGGCACATCCCCAGTGGAGGATGTGCAAGAGGCAGCTGATCGATGATTCTCTCTCATCGATGTTTCTAACTCTCTCTCCCCCTCTCTTCCTCTCTGTAAAAAATCATAAAATATATTTTAAAAACAAACAAACAAACAAAAAAAGTGTACACACACACACACACACACACACACACAAAACTTGTACAAGAATGCTCCTAGCAGCACTATTCATAAAAAGTCTAAAGATAGGAACAGTCCAAAATTGAATCAACAGGTGAATGAATAAACAAAATGTGGACAATGGAGTTCAGCCATAACAAGAAATGGAGTTCTGACCCCTGGCACAACATGAATGAACCTCAAATGATGCTGAATGAGAGAAGCCAGTCCAAAAGGCCATATAGTGTATGATTCCATTCATGTGAAATGTCCAGAATAGGCAATTCCAGAGACAGAGAGGAGATTAGTGGTTGCCAAGGGCTGGGAGGTGGGGCAACGCGGAATGACTGCTAACGGGAACAGGGATTCCTTTGGTGGTGATGGAAATATCCTAAAATTAGATTGTGACCGTGTAGCCACTGTGCAAAACAGCTTGGCAATTCCTCAAAAAATTAAAAATAGAATTACTACGTGATCCAGCAATTCCACTCCTGGGTATATACCCAAAATAAGCGAAAGCAGGGGCTCATAGCGGGAACATGTTCAAGTGGCTCACAGTGTAGCTTAACGTGACGATGTCAGATCCTTAGAAGTCAACCGCAGGTCATTGTGGCTTCCAAATCCATGCTTTTAACCTCTTCCCGGTTGCAGGAAGCTCCAGAGTCAAAGAATCAGAGCATCTGAAGATGTGAGAGCTGAAAATGGGCCTCCTCTGAGATCGCCTGTCCCAACTGGTCTCTTCTGAGCACTGGACACAGGACCACCTGTTCCTGGCGCCACCATGGACTGGGTGGGTGGCCTCGGATGGGGTAACCTTGACATTTTGGGCCAGGTTTGCCTTCTGTCTAAAGCGAGAAGATTATGCCCAGCCGGTGTGGTTCCATGGTTGAGAGTCAATCTATGAACCAAGAGATAGCAGTTTGATTCCTGGTCAGGGCACATGCCTGGGTTTCGGGCTCAATCCCCATTTGGGGGCGTGCCGGAGGCAGCCAACCAGTAACTCTCTCTCTCATCGTTGATGTTTCTATCTCTTCTCCCTCTCTCCTCTTCTCTCTGAAATCCATAAAAACGTATTAAAAATAAAAAATAAAATAAAGGGAGAAGGCTAGTCCTGCCTGCCCCCAGCCTTGCCCCCATGGGGCGGCCATGACAGTCGGAAGCCCTTTGAGAACAGTGTGTAGTGCCATCTCAGGGAGAGTCTAGCAGAGGAGGGTCAGGACATCTGGGGGAAGCCTCCAGCCTGAGCCCTGGAGTTGCCCACCACCTGCCAGGCCCACTCTTGCCCAGCATCACACTGGTTTGCCCACTGAGCTCAGTCACAGGTTGGCCCCAAGACCCTGGGGAAGGGGAGGGGAGATGGCAGAGGCAGGAGGAGGTGGGGGTGGCAGTGAGTCCTGGGCCATCACTGTCTCTGCAGAGTAGGGTGCTAATTGATGATTAGGGCTAACAGAAGATCAAGTCCTGTTTTAGCAGAAAGCAGATTACTGCCCTGGAAAGTCACCCAGCACCTGGGTGCACACGTGTGCTCCCCAAGGTCCGGTGAAAGCACACTCGGGTACCGCCCTGTGGTGGATGAAAGGAGCGACACTTGAGAAGGAGATGAAGAACAAGGAGGGGGCGAAATGTGAGTGAAGAGCAGCAGGAGAAATAGGAGAGGCCCTCTACTCTGCCCCCCCTCCCACCCCGGCTCCCTCCTTCGCCACCAGCTGGGGCTGCAAGCCAGGATGGAAGATCAGGTGGCCAACTTGTCTAATCCAACTACTCTTAAGCAACTGGGAGGGGCCGTGATTAGGAGCCCTGGGGGCTGGCTGTCACCTTGATTCTGCTCTGGTGGCTGCTACAACGACAAGGCAAGGAACAAGTTGGCCATTTGCCTTTGACTTTTTTTATTGTAATGAAATATACATCACATCAAATGTACCACATGAACCATTTTTAAATTTTATTTTTCAACTAAAGTTTACCTTTAATATTATTTTGTATTAGTTTCAGGTGTACAGCATAGTGGTTAGCCAGCTGTGGGCAAACTACGGCCCGCGGGCCGGATCGGGCCCGTTCCGCTATTCTATCCGGCCCGCGGAGCTGAAAGAGCGGAGGGCTCTCTTGCTCTCCCCTCCGCTCCTTCCCCAGCAGCCCAAGATGAGAGTGCCAGCATGGTCAGGTTGCTTTTGTTCTGACCCTCCGGTCCAGTTTAAGAACTCATTATGGCCCTCGAGTCAAAAAGTTTGCCCACCCCTGGGTTAGACAATCATATACTTTATAAAGTGTTCCCCTGTTATTTCTAGGACCTACCTGGCATGATACATAGTTATAACAACACTAGGCACCTGTTGCAGGAATATTCCTGTAAGACTTCCAGCAGGTTTCCCTCCTGGCCCCCCCACCTCTCCTGCCCGCCCCACATCTCCCTGCCCATCCTGCCTGCCCCACCGTGCCCGAGGCGACCTCTGCCACCATATCTGAGGCCACACACGCACACGCTGCCACCACCGCTGTGCACCTCACCCAGCACGCCCGACCCGCTGCACCTGCCACTGCTGCTGCCTCCATGGCCACTGCCTCCTCTGCCACGTGTGCTGCTGCTGCACACCTTGCCCCACCCCTCACTCACTGCTTGTGCTTTCCCTCCAGCAGTGGCAGCCACCTTGCTTTCCATTTTCCCTCCTTCTTCCTTCTATGCTGTCTTCAGTCTTCTCCTCCATCCCTCCGTGTATGCAAATTAACAGCTATCTTTGTTGGGTTAATTTGCATACTTGCGCTGATTGGCTGGTGGCCGTGTAGCAGAGTGACTGTTAATTTGCATACTACTCTATTATTAGGTTAGATTATTGACTACTAGAGGCCCTGTGCATGAAATTCATGCACTTGCGGGGGGAGGGGCGTCCCTCAGCCCCAGCCTGCACCTTTTAGAAGTCTAGGAGCCCTTGAGGGAAGTCCAACTGATGGCTTAGGCCTGCTATCCACAGGGAGCCACCAGTCAGACATCCTTAGCATTGCTTCAGAGGCGGAAGAGGCTCCCACCACAGGCACTGCACTCACCAGCCCTGAGCCCAGCTTCTGGTTGAATGGCACTCCCCCTGTGGGAGCACACTGACCACCAGGGGACAGCTCCTGCATTGAGTGTCTGCCCCCCTGGTGGTCAGTACATGTCATAGCAACTGGTCTTCCCTGTAGGGTCGATTTGCATATTAGCCGTTTATTATATAGGATATTTTCTATGCTGTGCTTTATATCTTCATGACTAAACTACCAATTTGTACTTCTTAATCCCTTCACCTTTTTTCACTCACTCTCCAATCCCCTCCCCTCTGGCAACCATCAGTCTGTTCTCATTATCTGAGGCTGTTTCTGTTTTCTTGTTCATTTATATTATTCTTTGGATTCCATATAATCATATTGTATTCTCTTGCTCTGACTGACTTATTTCACTTAGCATAATACCCTCTGGGTCCATCCATGCTGCCACAAATGGTAAGATTTCATTCTTTTTATGCATTGTCCATATGTACCACACCTTCTTTAGTCACTGGAAATGGATATTCACTATTGATGGGCACTTTAGTTACTTCCATATTTGGTTATTGAAAATAATGCTGCCACGAACATAGGGGTGCATATATTCTTTCAAATTAGTGTTTTGGATTTCTTTGGATATATTCCCAGAAGTGGAATTGCTGGGTCATAAGGCAGTTCCATTTTTAGTTTTTGAGGAACCTTCATACTGTTTCCACAGTGGCTGCAATAGTCTGCATTCCCACAAACAGTGCATGAGGGTTCCATTTTCTACATCCACATCTTTGCCAATATCTTTTGTTGATTTATTGGTGACAGCCATTCTGACAGGCGTGAGGTGATATCTCAGTGTGGTTTTAATTTGCATCTCTCTGATGATTAGTGAGTTGAGCATGTTTTCATGTATCTTGGCTTTCTGTATGTCCTCTTTGAAGTGTCTAATCAGGTCCTTTGCCCATTTTTTAATTGGGTTGTTTGTTTTTGTTGTTGTTGAGTTGTATGAGTTCTTTATAAAATTCAGATATTAACCTCTTATTAGATGTATCATTGGCAAATATTTTCTCTTATTCAGTAGGATGCCTTTCATTTTGTTGATGTGTGCCTTTGCTGTGAAAAATGTTTTTAGTTTGATGTGATCCCATTTGTTTACTTTTTCTTTTGTTTCCCTTGTCCAACGAGCTACTTCATAAAAAATATTAGTAAGAGAAATGTCAGAGATTTTACTGCCTGTTCTCTTGTAGGAGTTTTATGGCTTTGAGCCTTACATTTAAGTATTTAATTCATCTTGAGTTTATTCTTATATATGGTGTAAGAGGATGGTCTAATTCCATTTTTTTTTGCATGGATCTGTCTAATTTTCTCAATACCATTTATTGAATAGACTCTCTTTACCATTGTATGTCCTTGCATACTTTGTTAAATATTAATTTACCACATAGGCATGGATTTATTTCTGGATTCTGTATTTTTTTAATTTTTTAAAAAATTTTAATTGATTTCAAAGAGGAAGGGAGAGGGAGAGAGAGAGAGATAGAAACATCAATGATGAGAGAATATCATGGATCGACTGCCTTCTGCACATCCTCTACTGGGGATTGAGGCTGTAAACCCAGGTATGTGCCCTTGACCAGAATTGAACTTGGAACCCTTCAGTCTGCAGGCTAATGCACTATCCTCTGAGCCAAACCGGCTAGGGCTGGGTTCTCTATTCTATTCCATTGATCTGTATATCTGTTTTTATGCCAGTACCGTGTTGTTTTGTTATAGCCTTGTAGTATAGTTTTATATCAGTGTGATTCCTCATACTTTGTTCTTCTTTCTGAAGATTGGTGAGGTTATTTTAGGTCTTTTATGGTTCCATTATAAATTTTTGGATTATTTGTTCTCATTTTGTGAAATATGCCACTGGTATTTTAATAGGAATTGTGTTGAGTCTATAAATTGTCTTGCATAGTATGGACATTGTAATGTTAATTCTTCCTATCCATGGAAGCTTCCATTTATTTGTTTCTGAACTTTGAATGGATTAAAACTCATCATATAGCCGAAACTGGTTTGGCTCAGTGGTAGAGTGTCGGTCTGCGGACTGAAAGGTCCCAGGTTCGATTCCGGTCAAGGGCATGTACATTGGTTGTGGGCACATCCCTGGTATGTGCAAGAGGCATCTGGTCGATGTTCCTCTCTCATCGACGTTTCTAGCTCTATATCTCTCTCCCTTTCTCTCTGCAAAAATATCAATAAAATATATATTTTTAAAAAACTCATCATACCTCCACACTCTATTCCATTTGCTGTGGTAATCACATGATCACCAAAGAAGAGAAAGAGTTTTATTCCTGTATGGTATTATAGAATTTTACTCCAGAAAAACCTGTTGGGCTTTTGTTGCTTTGTCTTCTTTTTTTGTTTTGATTTCTTTTACTTTTAAAAAAAATTAATCTTCACCTGAAGAATGAGGATTTTCTATTGATTTTTAGGGTGGAAGTGAGGGAGGAGGGAAGACTAAAACATCCATGTGAGAGAGACACATCGATTGGTTGCCTCCTGCCTGCACCCGGAGTCAGAGATCGAGGTATGTGCCTGCAACCTAGGTACGTGCCCTTGACTAGAATCGAAGCCCTGGACCCTTCAGTCCACGGGGCCCACGCTCTATCCAGAGCCAAACTGGCTTGGTCTAATTTTAAAATCAATTTTTCTTCTTTTTACTTGAAAAAAAAAGTATTTTCTTTCCAACCTGATTCATAATTACAATCAAGTTCAAAGCCAAGCCTTAAACTGCCATGATTTGCACTTTAATGAAAGGATGTGGTGTTTGGATCACGCAGGCACAGGGTGCTCAGCAGGGAGCAGGCCAGAGCAGAAGCTGCCGCCACAGGCATCTGTTCTCACATTAGCATCATTATGTCACAACTGGCCTCTTTGTGTCCTGGGACAAAGACAAAATGAAATTCGCTTCACAAATCCTAATCTTCAAGGGTAGGAAAGAGGACAGAGGTGTAATATCGTGCATTAATTGGACATTTCGATCTGAACCCTCTTTGTTTTAAATACGCATGTACAGATTGATATATTTTATGTATATTTCCAGGTACTGCCTATCAGAAGTGCAAGGTGAGCCTGGCACATCTCTGTGGTGCCCGAAGCTGTGAGGAATGTCAAAAGGACATGGGAGCCAGCTCGACCGGGCTCCCACTGGCCAAACTTATGACAAATTGAGCATCGAGAAGAATTTCTGACAGGAATGGAGTCTATGCGAGCCTCTGACTTCCTACTGGCGTGCATAATATTTCCTGTTTGTGTTTGAACGAGTTGGGTTTTCCGGTTTTCCAGCTTGGCCTCTAAGCATAGGGACCCTTGAGGGGCTGGAAGGGGCCACCACTAGACCTGAGCGCTAGCTCTCGGGCGCCCTCTTCTGGCGCCGCCGTGCCTCTCGCCCAGCTACATGGCACTGCGTGGCCATTCAGGGCCGCTTTCGCTTTCTTTGCCTCTTTTATCCCTCCTGCTGCGCAGGTCTCTGTCTTGATTCTTCTCAGATCCGCCCACAGCTGTCCCCACGCAGGATCCACCTGCGGAGTCATCCTGGTCAGTGCGTCCTGGGTAGCACAGGGACCCGCTATACCACCCCACCGCCCTGCCACACCCTAGTGGCTGCTGGTCCTACAGATTCTTCGGTTGTCTGCTTCCTGGTTTCAGAAAACATGTAGATCGGGGTGGGGTGGGGTGTCATGCAGGCTTCCTGTGTTTTTGTGATTTTGAAAGGGAGGGGTTCGGGGTTTTTGTTGCCTTCCTACTCCTACTGGAACCCAGAAATCTCTTCATTATTTTTTTTCTTTTAAAAAATGGTTTGGTTTTTTTTTTTTATTGTAAATGACACATCACATTAAATTCGCCATCACGACCAATTTCAGGTGTGCAACTCAGCGGCATTAATGCATTCGCATCAACTGCAATTATATTGGCGGTCCAGGTAATTGTTTTCTCATTTTCTCTGTCACAGATAGTGGAAATCAGACAAAAAGCTTACACAAGAATATGCAATTAGAATGATCGACAGGATGTGCACAGACAATATGATTCCCTTTCACTGTCCACCACGGCTAGGGAAAGAAATTCCAAACAGAAGCCCAGGGCGAATCCTTTTCAACAGTAGTATTTCCTGTAGCTCGGGGCCAGGTGTTTTTATTGTGTGTATTCCCTTCATCTGCTATTATGTGTATGCCTTTCATCTGTCCCATCTTTTTTACACAGTGCAACAGGGAGATGTGCTTTGTTTCTATTGTTCTAGAAATGTTTTTACTGCCTTTGATTCAGGGACAGAAAGCTTGTCCCCACTGGGTCCGAATGCAGGGTGCCCTTCCCTCTCTGGGGGCGGGGGAGGTGGCTTGCTTGCCCCCTTGTACGGTTGTGACCCTCCCTGTTAGAGGAGGCCCCAGGCCATTTCCTGTGAGGCCCAGCCTTGTTCTGCATGGCTGGATATCTGAATCTGAGCTTTCCCTTTGCAAGTGACATTTCTGGTGAGGTTGTGATTACAAATGTCACTTTGCAAGCGACATTTCTGGTGAGGTATAGACTGGGAGGACCCAGTTGGGATTGACCAGTGCAAGTAACTGCTTTGCTCTGAAGCCCAGCAGCCCCCAGGGAAGAGAAGCTGCGCATTGTTGCTACCAAATTGCTCAGGGATCAGCTACCTGCCTTCAGTCTCCATTGCCTTGTTATAAACTGCAGCTGAAGTTAGATATACACTGAGTGGCCAGATTATCATGATCTCTGAACGCATAGTAATCTGGCCACTCAGTGTGTGTGTGTGTGTGTGTGTGTGTGTGTGTGTGTGTAGTAGAGGCCCGGTGCATGAATTCGTGCAAGGGTGGGGTCTGGCCAGCCTGGCCAGGGAGAGGGCACATGGGCGGTTGGCCGATCTGCCTGCTGGTTGAACTCCTGGTTGAGGGGACAATTTGCATATTAGCCTTTTATTATATAGGATATACACGGAGTGGCCAGATTATTATGCATTCAGAGATTATAATATTCTGGCCACTCTATGTAAGTGCATTATGATTTTGCTATGGTCTCACTGTCTGTGTCCCCTCGCTGCCCCTCATTCTTATGTTGAAATCCTAATGCCCAATGAGCTGGTATCAGGAAGTGAGGCCTTTGAGAGGTGGTTAAATTATGAAGGCAGAGCCCTTGTGAACGAGATTTTGCTCTTATAATAGAGGCCTGAGCCCGGCCTGCATGGCTTAGTGGTTGAGCATCGACCTATGAACCATGCCTGAGTTGTGGGCTCAATCCCCAGTGTGGGGTGTGCAGGAGGCAGCCAGTCAATGATTCTCCCTCATCATTGATGCTTCTATCTCCCTCTCCCTTCCTCTCTGAAATCAATAAAAACATATTTTTTTTAAAAAAAGAGGCCTGAGAGAGACCCGTTCCCCTTCTGCCATGTGAGGATACAATGGGAAGTCTTCACTGACTCAGGAAAGAGCCCCCATCCAACCATGCTGGGACCCTGATCTTGGACTTCCAGCTTCCAGAACTGTGAGAGAGAAATTTCTGTTGTTCATAAGCCAACCAGTGTATGGTATTTTGTTACAGCAGCCCAAACAGACTAAGACATTAAACTGCTACTAAAATGTGGGCGTGCTGCTGTAACAAATACCTAAAAACATGGAAGCCGCTTTGAACCTGGGTAATGAGTAGAGACTGGAAGAATTTGGAAGAATGTTCTAGAAAAAGTGTACATTGCTATGTATGGACCTTTAAAAGTAATTCTGGTAAGGATCCAGAAGATAGAGAGAAGAGATAGAGAGAGACTCAGTCTTCTTAGGGAATACCTAAGAGGTCACGCACAGAATGTTAGCAAAAATATGATGGTAAGGGCCATTCTGATGTGATCTTAGACTGAAATGAGGAATGTTACTGGGCATTGGAGGATAGGCCATTCCTGTTATAAAGTGGCAATGAACTTAGCTGAATTGTGTTCATGCCCTAGTGTTTTGTTGCAGGTAGAATCTGTGAGCAATGAAGTTGGATATTTGATTGTGGAAATATCTAAATATCGTGGAGAAGGCGTGGCTCGGCTTCTCTTGAATGCTATCAGTATCATGTACAAAGAGCAAAATACCTTAAAGATAACATGGTTATTCAAAAGGGAAACAGAACTTAAAGATTAGGAAAATTCTCAGCCTATTCATATTTAAAAAGAAAAAAAAAAGAAAAAGACAAAGCAAGTTTTGAAGCGAACACTAAGGGCGTGCATGGTCGAGCAAGTCTTCAATAAGGAAATGAGTATGGGTGTGAACCACGGACTTCCTCAGCCATCCTAGCAGGAAAATTGCTGATTTGAACTGAAGCGGAAGGAGACAGGAAGGAGTGAAGAAGGCTGTGGGACTTCTTGCATTGTGCAGGCCGGTACCATAGAGCTATTCTTCAAGACAAGGGATGGGTCCCAAAGGTCAGAGATCATCAGCACTGCTTCCTCTGTTTCAAAGGTGGGGACGTTGCCTGGGTTTCATCAGGCCAGACAACTCGCACCGAAAGCTGTGGGGGCAGTGCTCCCGAGGCCCTGGGGGTGGCCCTGCAAAATGTGGGGGCCAATCCCTGTCTAGAGTTCCAGAGGAATGGCTCCTTCAACCTGGACTTCGAAGGATGGAACCAACTTGGACCTTTGACCCAGACAGAGGCCCTTAGCTAGGGCAATGCCTAGCGGAGCATGAGGTCAGGGCCACCCCCAGGACCCAGACTGGTAGAACCACCTGTGAGTAATTTCAGCCTCAGAGAGCCACAGGCATGCAACTCCAAACTGGGAAAGCTGACACATGGGCCATGCCCAGGAAAGCAATGGGACAGGGATGCCCCAGTGCAGTGGTCGGCAAACTCTTTAGTTAGCAGAGCCAAATATCAACAGTACAACGATTGAAATTTCTCTTGAGAGCCAATTTTTTAAACTTAAACTATATAGGTAGGTACATTGTTATTAACTTAATTAGGGTACTCCTTCAATCGCACTGTACGTGTGTGCCCACACGTGGTATTTTGTAGAAGAGCCACACTCAAGGGGCCAAAGAGCCACATGTGGCTCGCGAGCCGCAGTTTGCTGACCTCTGCCCCAGTGTGTCCAGAAGGTAGGCCCTCTGCACTAGTGGGCCCGATGAGCAGAGCTTCAAGTTCAATAAAACGATTCTCAAGCCTTTAGATTTGATGCTCTTTGCCCTGTTGGGACTGACTTGCTTGGAACCTGTCAGCCCTTCCTTTCCAATTTCTCCCTTTTCCAGGTTCTCCCTCTGCCTGTTCTGCCATTGTATTTTGAAAGCACAGGGTTTGATTGATTTATAGGTTCACAGCTGGAGAGAAATTTGCCTCATAATTAATCAGACCTCAAGTCTTTTTTTTTTAATAATATGTTTTATTGATTTTTTACAGAGAGGAAGGGAGAGGGATAGAGAGTTAGAAACATCGATGAGAGAGAAACATTGATCAGCTGCCTCCTGCACACCCTCCACTGGGGATGTGCCTGCAACCAAGGTACATGCCCTTGACAGGAATTGAACCTTCAGTCTGCAGGCCGACGCTCTATCCATTGAACCAAACTGGTTAGGGCCAGACTTCAAGTCTTACTCATATCTGATTTACATGGCATTTAAATCCAACTTTAGACCTTTAAATATATATATATATATATATATATATATATATATATATATATATATATATTTAATTGATTTCAGAGAGGAAGGGAGAGAGGGAGAGAGAGAAAGAAGCATTAATGATGAGAGAGAATTACTGATTGGCTGCCTCCTGCATGCCCCACACTGGGGATTGAGCCTGCAATCTGAGCATGTGCCTTGACCAGGAATCGAACCGTGACTTCCAGGTTCATAGGTCATTGCTCAACCACTGAGCCATGCTGGTCAGGCCAGACTTTAGACTTTTGAGCCAATGCTGAAACTGGTTAAGATTTTTGGGGTTGTTGGGACGGAATGAATGTATTTTGTAGGTGAGGAAGACATGAATTTTGGGGACCTAGGGGCTGATGCTAAGACAAATTTGAATGAATGAAAGTCAAGGTCAGTATGTCCTCAACCCAAATTCCTCTATCAAAGGCTAGTTGTGGGTTTTCGTTATGCGAGTATCTGAATCACGCTCTGTGGTCATTGCCTTCAGGTTTTCTTAAGCATATTCTGCATTACAATACTTTGCTTTCCCATGGTGGCATGGGATCCTGATGTCAGTGGGCTGTGCAGTCCAGTCCGCAGAAGCATAACCTGTTCCATGAAGAAAGAGACAGAACAAGGAGAAAAGGTTTCATTGCATAAATATTAGAAAATGTGACACTAAGGACAATGCCAAGAGTATTCCAGGACAGTTAATGACAGCTGGCTCTCCCTCACCAGTTTCACTTGTTCCCTGAAAGTCTTTTGTAATTATGTCTTGGTCCACTGGTCTTGGGCCAGCAGCCTACCTCAGGAAATCTTCTTCTGGTTAGGGTTTGTCTAGGAATCTTGAGCTTTAGTTCTCTACAGGTAGGGGAAGGTTTCTCAGGTAGTTTCAGGCTATTCTTGGTTTACATGCACTCTGTGATTTGAACTAGATTTCAAGTATATCTGGGATCTGCTGCTGTATAGCAAGTCATTCCAAAATTATTTGCCTACACTGACAATGATTTGTTATTTTTAAATTTAATTTAATTTTATTTTAAATATATATATATATATATATATATATATATATATATATATATATATTATTGATATTTTACAGAGAGGAAGGGAGAGAGATAGAGAGCTAGAAACGTCGATGAGAGAGAAACATAGACCAGCTGCCTCTTGCACACCCCCTACCATTGTACATGCCCTCGACTGGAATCGAACCTGGGACCTTTCAGTCCGCAGAACAACGCTTTACCACTGAGCCAAACCGGTTTCGGCTATTTTTTTATTTTTAAAATCTATTTTATTGATTTTTTTTACAGAGAGGAAGAGGGAGGGATAGAGAGTTAGAAACATCGATTAGAGAGAATCATTGATCAGCTGCCTCTTGCACATCCCTTACTAGGGATGTGCCCGCGACCAATGTACATGCCCTTGACCGGACTCGAACCTGGTACCTTTCAGTCTGCAGGCCGACGCTCCATCCACCGAGCCAAACCGGTTTCGGCTGATTTGTTACTTTTGATGAGCTTATGCATTGACTTAGCTCTGGCGGACTGTTCTTTGCTCTTCATGGTGTTGGTTGGGATCTCTCGTGTGACTTCGCTGGGAGCTTAGCCAAGGATGGAACATCCAAGATGACTTTGGTCCCATGTGTGGCATGGTGCTGGTTTTGGCTGGGTTGTATAGTCTCTTCCACATCTCATCACATCCTCCAGGGCCTCCAGAGCCAGGCCTCTTCTTCCTGTGGTGATGGCTTCCAAGAAGACAAATATGGAAACTGCAAAGCCTCTTCTGGCTTAGGCATGGGAGTTACCCAATGTCAATTCTGCCGCATTCATTCTATTAGCCAAAGCAAATCAGAGGGCCAGCGAAAGGGGAAATAGACTTTATCTCTTGTTGGGGGGAGGAGTGGCCAAGTCATATTGCAAAAAGATACGCAGAATGGGAACGATTGTTTTTTGTTGTTGTTTATTTGTTTTAATCTATTTTGCCTGATATAAGTATTACTAGACCAGATTTTGTTAAAAAATATTTTCATTGATTTAAGAGAAGGGAGAAGGAGAGGGAAAGACAGAAATATCAATGATGAGAGAGAATCATTGACTGCCTACTGGGAACCAAGCCTGCAACCCAGGCATGTGCTCTGATTGGGAATTGAACTGTGACCTTCTGGTTCATAGGTTGATGCTCAACCACTGAGCCACACTGGTGGGACAAGGACGGCCCCCTTAAATGGAGTGGTTGTGAGGACTATCCACCCATCCAATGAGAAGTGCTCTGTCAGTCCCCACATCTCAGAGAAAACCCAATGGACAGGAAGAAGTTGTTAAGCAGTCAGCATGGAGGTCTCTGATGGGGGATTGTGTGGGTTTGTGACAGTGGCACTGCCCCTTCCCAAGTAACAGTGGTCATGTTGTCACCACTTGACAAACCATGATGTGGATACAGTAGCTAGGTTGTGCACCATGACACTGTCCTGCTGGGCCATTTGCTTCTAGCACCTTGGACCTGACAATCTGTCCATTTTGTGTGTCACTAAAGCTATTAATAAGCAAGAGGATTTTAACCTTGGAATATGATCTTTCAGAAGGTATTAAAGTTATTGTGCTGAGAGTCCATGTGTTAGCTCTCACATAAAAATATAAGCAATTTAAAATTCATCCTCAGAAGTTAGGGAATTATCAAAACATATTTTAATGTGTTTAATTGAAGTGAAACTCGTATAATGCAAAATTAACCATCTTAAAGTGTACAATTCAATTTAGCGGAGCTTAGTGCATTCATAATGTTATACAATTATCACTACTATCTAATTCCAGAACATTTTCATTATTCTGAACAGAAACCCTGTACCATTAGCAGTCGCTTGCCATTCCCTGCTCCCTTCAGCCCCCGGCAAGAACCTAATGTGCTTTCTGTCTATGAATTTGCCTGTTCTGGACATTTCATTTAAATGGAATAATACACCACTTGACCTTTGGTGTCTGTGTTCTTTCACTTAGCATCATTGTTCCTGAGATTCGTCCACAATGCAGCCTGGATCAGTGTTTCATACCTTATTACCCAAACACATTTAAATTAATGACATTTTGAAAAATTGATCGGGTAGCTTTTAAAATCTCATTGAGCTGTTTTGAATAACAGGCACATTCTGATCATGCCTCATTATTTCAGATTCCTCCCTTTATTCCTATGCTCCCTGGATCATCCAATACCAGGCGAAGGAGCAAACCTTGGCACTACCGAGCAGCCATCTACCAAGGATGGTGGCATGGAGATGACCCTTGTCAGAATTGCTCTGAATTTGAGGACTGATCTTAAGAGAAGGCCAGTATCAAAGAGAGTTGTGAGAAGAAAATGGTCAGTTGCTTGATAAGAGCATAGGTGTCCTATACCCAGAAATGCCCAGGGACTTGACAGTGAAACCAGAGTCACAATATCCGATAGGCTAAAGCCGTGATCAGCAAACTGCAGCTTGCAAGCCACATGCGGCTCTTTGGCCCCTAGAGTGTGGCTCTTCCACAAAATACCATGGCCTGGGTGAGTCTATGTCGAAGAAGTGGTGTTAGAAGAAGCTTAAGTTTAAGAAATGTGGCTCTCCAAAGAAATTTCAATTGTTGTACTGTTGATATTTGGCTCTGTGGACTAATGAGTTTGCCGACCACTGGGCTAAAGTAACGTGGTAACTTGTAGGAATTTTAGCTCCTCCACCAAGGAAGAAGCTTGGCTGCTTGTTTTGTTTGCCTGCTTATATATACACTAATAAAAGGGTAATATGCAAATTGGTCAGGATGCCCTCACAGTAATGACTGAACAGCAGCCTGCGTGGAGAGACCAGGTAGGCGGGGGTGGGGTGTAGGGGTGGGGGTTAGTGAGGGATGACCAAATGACTGACCAGCGGGCTGTGTGGGGAGATCAGGCTGGCATGGAGGGCAGTGAGGGGTGATCAAACAACTGAACAGCAGGCTGCACAGGGGAACCAGGTTGGCAGGGGGGTTAATGAGGGATGACCAGGCCAGCGGGAGGGGCGGGGGCAGTGAGGTGCAACCAAGCTAGTAGATGGGGGCAGTGAGGGGTGACCAGGCTTTCAGGGGAGGGCAGTTACAGGCAACCAGGACAGTAGGGGGGGGGCTGTTGGGGATGATAAGGCAGGCAGGCAGGTGAGCAATTAGGAGCCAGCAGTCCCAGATTGTGAGAGAAATGTCCGACTGCCATTTTAGGCCCAAAGCTGGGGATCAGACCTAAATTGGCAGTCGGACATCCCCTGAGGGGTTCCAGATTGAAGAGGTTCCAGATTGCAGGCTAGGCTGAGGGGGACCCCCGCCTCCCAGTGCACAAATTTCATGCACGGGGCCTTGAGTCCTATATAATAAAAGCATAGTATGCAAATTGTCCTCTCGACAGGGAGTTCCTCTGGGAGTTCAACCAGGTGGCAGGGCTGGCTGGGGGAAAGGAGAGAGTACCTGGCCAGCAGCAGGCAGCCACTAAGGACCCTACCAGTGCACGAATTTCATGCACCGGGCCTCTAGTTTTCTTATAATTGGCCTCATTTGTGAAATACCCATGCCTAGTGCGGGACAGAAGAAAAGCAACTCTGTTGACATATTTTGAGATGACAGTTCCTACTAGGGTGAGAAAAAACTCCTGCCCTCTGGGTAGAATACCTATGCTGAAAAAATATTGATTATTTAAAGACCCATTTTCTTCTGAGCACCGAGGCCTCTTTACTGTATTATACATAAGCTTTTAAAACATTTATTGACTTAGTGCGCCTTTATATGCGTTATGCAAATTTACATTTATATACAGTCACAGTAAAAGATGTTCAGATGGCAATATTATTTAAAGCTCTAAGACTCTGAGCTCCTAAGGTTTTAAAATATAATTAAAACAATCAGGCAGAGTGCAAAACAATGTCACACTACAGTGATTTTCTGAATTTAATTAGAATGTTATGAGGGGCAATTGTGTTTATACACAGGCAAGAATATATAAGTAAAAAGTAACTACGTGCTTCTGCATTCTCTGTCTCTATGAATTGTAATTACTTTGGAAATTGTTCAGATAGAGCTTACTTGCTCATTACCTCGATTTATTATTCATCCAAGGTCTCAAAATCAATGGATTAGGAAATCTTAGAAATCATAGTAGGTTGACATTTAAGAACAGTATGATTATAACTCATGAATGAAAATGACTCACTTTATAAAATGGAGTACCTTTATAGGACTACATAATTATTGCTCTTGTTGGAAATTTAAAAGGATCAAATTTTAAAATAAAGACCTTTGTTATTTTAACTCAATTTAGTTCAAATCATGTGCTTACATTTGCGTAGCCATAGATATGTAATGTAAGAAATAATGTTTCTAATTTATAGGATAAGTATCATGAGTTGAAAGTTTTCCACTTGATAAAGTTTTTTGTAAGAAATTAATAATAGCCCTAGCTGGTTTGGCTCAGTGGATAGAGCATTGGCCTGTGGACTGAAGGGTTCTGGTTTTGATTCTGGTCAAGGGCATGTACCTTGGTTGCAGGGTCCTCCCTGGCCCGGGCCCTGGTCAAGGCTCATGCAGGAGGCAACCAATCGATGTGTTTCTCTCACATCAATGTTTCTCTCTATCTTTCCCTCTTTCTTCCACTTTCTCTAAAAAAAAAAAAAAAAAAAAAAAAAAAAAAAAAAAAATCAATGGGCTGAAACCGGTTTGGCTCAGTGGTAGAGCGTCGGTCTGCGGACTAAAGGGTCCCCGGTTCGATTCCGGTCAAGGGCATGTACATTGGTTGCGGGCACCCCTCCCCCCCGTAGGGGGTGTGCAAGAAGCACCTGGTCGATGTTTCTCTCTCATCAACGTTTCTAGCTCTCTATCTCTCTCCCTTCCTCTCTATAAAAAAATATCAATAAAATATATATTTTTAAAAATCAATGGGGAAATATCCTTGGGTGAGGATTAAGAGGAGGAAGGAAGGAAGGAAGGAAGGAAGGAAGGAAGGAAGGAAAGAAGAAAGGAAGGAAAGAAGGAAGGAAGGAAGGAAGGAAAGAATTTCAAATCTTGCAAAAACCGCAATGTAGTGTTTGCATGATATTTTATAGTAAGATAAAATTGGGAAGAAGAAAGATCTATTTTTTAAATGAACAAAACAATGTAATTGTTCAAGGCTTTACCTTGCAATGAAATGTTGAAGGAGTTTTAGGTTATTTTCTTGGCTTTATTTTACTAAGGCCACAACTTGATAAGAGGGGTCTAAAACCTTTTATCACACACACAAAAAAATGAGTTGTGTGCGTCACTGGGTGATAAATGCAATGACCTGGGCCTTTGTAACCCAAGGCCACGCAGTTCTCAGCTTAGAATCCTGTAACTGGCGGGGACTTGAGGAATCTCCCAACCGTTGATGTTGGCTCCTTGGTCCATGGAGGCTAGTAGAGCGGAATGAACCTCTGGAGTCAGGGACTTACTCTCTGCTTTTCCATTCCCATCAGGCTGAACAGGCCACTTCCCCATCTGTCTCCCCTATGTTGCTAAAGCCCTTGAAATATTGGTAAGAGTGTTTAATACAGAAGAGGTCCCTGACACTGCTGCTTCTTCTTTAAAAAAAAAAATGTTTTTTTTTAATTGATTTTTTTATAGAGAGGAAGGGAGAGGGATAGGGAGTTAGAAGCATAGACCAGCTGCCTCCTGCACACTCCCCACTGGGGATGTGCCCACAACCAAGGTACATGCCCTTGACCGGAATCGAACCTGGGACCTTTCAGTCCGCAGGCCGAAGCTCTATCCACTGAGCCAAAGCAGCTAGGGCCCTGATGCTTCTTTAAAACTGTTAATATTTGGTTTGATAGCAAAGTATCTTTTTTGTTGTTTTTAATTCTCAAGGATATTTTTTCCATTGATTTTTAGAGACAATGAAAGGGAGGGGGAGAGACAGAGAGAAACATCCATGTGAGAGAGACACATCGATTGGTTGCATTCCTGCATGCGCCCTCATGTGCCTGCAACCGAGGTACATGCCCCCGACTGTAATCAAACCCAGGACCCTTCAGTCTAGAGGGCCAATGCTCTACCCACTGAGCCAACCCGGCTAGGGCCAAAGTGCCTTTCTTTATTCCTTATCCTATAACTTAGCACCATAACATCACAGCAATTAAAGGAAAAAAATCATTTTTCATTTTCTTCTCACCCAAATATATTTTTAGAGGGAGAAAAAGTGTATGAAGGAAATAAGACTACTGTTTAGACTTTTACGAATAGCCTAACTGGTTTTATATGGTTATTTATATATATTTTATTTTTACTTATCAAAGCAGCAATTTTCAACCACTGTGCTACAAGAAGTTTTAAAACATGCAATACAGCCCTAGCCAGTTTGGCTCAGTGGATAGAGTGTCAGCCCACAAACTGAAAGGTCCCAGGTTTGTTTGTGTTTTTTAAAAATATATTTTATTGATATTTTACAGAGAGGAAGGGAGAGGGATAGAGAGCTAGAAACGTCGATGAGAGAGAAACATCGACCAGCTGCCTCTTACACACCCCCTACCGGGGATGTGCCCGCAACCAGTGTACATGCCCTTGACCAGAATCGAACCCGGGACCTTTCAGTCCGCAGACCGACGCTCTACCACTGAGCCAAACCGGTTTCAGCAGGTCCCAGGTTTGATTCTGGTCATGTAACTTGGTTGCAGGAGAAAATAAATCACAATAAATTACAAATTTTTAAAAGCTGACAAATACCACAAAAATAACAAAAGCACTATTGTAATTATCTTTTCCACTTGACATACTTGTATTATCTTTTTCTTCCAACATTTTGACTGCGAACTCTTTGATCACATCTTCATATGACAATGATTTTTAAACATAATTTGTATAGAAAGAAGAGAAGGATGCTAGGTTGAAATGTATTATTATTGATGGTTGAAATCATTCTCTTTCTGTTTCACAAGTCCTTATCAGAAAATCCACCCCAGGAACTTCCTCTGCAGTTTCTTTCTTTAAAAATTTTTTTAAAATTTATTTCAGAGAAGAAGGGAGAGGGAGAGAGAGAGATAGAGACATCAATGATGAGAGAGAATCATTGATTGGTTGCCTCATTCACACCCCCACACAGGGGATCAGCCTGAAACCTGGCCATGCGCCCTGACTGGGAACCAAACCATGATCTCCTGGCTCATAGGTAGATGCTCAACCACTGAGCTATGCTGGCTGGGCCCTGTGCCGTTTCTTGCTCGGACCCTGCTCCTTGCTCTGGCAGTAGCCCTTTGGTTGTGGCCTGGGGTGTGAGCACAGAAGTCCCATCTCCCTCCTTGTGGCCACTGGGTTGCTGTCATTCAACCTGGCCAGGTTCTCGCTGTCCTGGCTCTCACCACCCCAGTGCCATCCAGATGACCTTGAAGCCTGGTTGCTGCTTTTCCTACCCACCTGCCCTTGACAGAGCGGGTCTCCTGCACCTCCCTCTCCTCAGGGTCAAAGAGAAATCAGGCTACTTGACGAGGCTTTCCATCCTGGGACCACCCTGGCCCAGGGTGTCAGGGTGGTCCAGGGCCCTGGTGCCAGCTCTCCAACCTGGGGAAAGCCCCTGGGAGGGGAGGGGATTGCGGTGAGAGCTTCGCTGAGGAAACCTGCCTGGGCTCTGACCCACCCTGTGGTTTCTTCTGTTTCAGCACCCTGAGGGATGAGCGCTTTTACAGCTCCAGAGGTGTGAGCTTAAACATCGTTTATTGTCTTCCTCCTGGGAGTCTTTGGAACCGATTGAAGTAGGCGTTCCATCAGCTCTGAGAGCCTCGGTGTGTTCCTTTGTTCCGGAAATGCGCAAAGATGCTCTTCACAGGAAACCCCTCCCACTGATAAGCAGACAAAGGAAAGAGCCTTGCCTTCTCCCAGCGGAACATTCCTCCCTAAGTGGCCTGCTAGCTGGAAACTGTCAAGAAGACCTCCTGTGAGGACAGAAGTCCCCTCCACCACGGTGACAGTGCCCACACGGAGGGTCTTCATTGGGTGTGGAGTTTTAGGGTCTCCCTGGGCGTGCTTTTTAAAAAAATATACATTTAAAAAAATATGCCTGCACATCATCTCCTATGTGTCATTTTGCTTTTTAAAAATCTATGTTTATTGCCGAAACCGGTTTAGCTTAGTGGTAGAGCGTCGGTCTGTGGACTGAAGGGTCCCGGGTTCAATTCCGGTCAAGGGCATGTACATTGGTTGCGGGCACATCCCCGGTAGGGGGTGTGCAAGAGGCAGCTGTTCGATGTTTCTCTGTCATTGACGTTTCTAGCTCTCTATCTTTCTCTCCTTCTCTGTAAAAAATCAATAAAATATATATTTTTTAAAATCTATGTTTATTGATTTCAGAGAGAAATGGAGCAGGAGAGAGAGAGAGAGAAACATCAATGATGAGAGAGAATCATTGATCGGCTGCCTCCTGCACACCCCTCACCCGGGATCAAGCCCCCAACCGAACATGTGCCCTGACCGGGAATTGAACCATGACCTCCTGGTTCAAAGGTCGATGCTCAATCACTGAGTCACGCCGGCAGGGCTCCCTGGGTGTGTTTGGATACGCGTGGGAACTCCTGGGTGTGGATTGACAGGTGTGGGGGCTGCTCCTGTTCCTCGCAACATCACTGAAAGGTGGTACTTCGTTGGAGCGCACAGACAGGGAGCTGGCACCCACAGATTCTCCTGCTTTTGCCCGCTCCGTGTATTTTCCTGGGATTCCTCTGGTTCTTAGAGGGGAAGAAAGAAAGCAAAAGCAGTCAGAACCAGCCTCTAGGACAGGGGTGGGCAAACCTTTTGACTCGAGGGCCACAATGGGTTCTTAAACTGGGCCGGAGGGCCGGAACAAAAGCAACCTGACCATGCTGGCACTCTCATCTTGGGCTGCTGGTGAAGGAGCGGAGGGGAGAGCAAGAGAACCCTCCGCTCTTTTGGCTCCGTGGGCCGGATAGAGCAGCCGAACGGGCCGGATCTGGCCCGAGGGCCGTAGTTTGCCCACGGCTGCTCTAGGAGCTCACGTAGAGGTCGGCCTCATGAGCTGGCCAGACTCCACTTACTTCCCTTCCAGTGTAAGACTCAGCCCCCAGCCCCCCCCCCCCCCCCCCAGCTGTGCTGCAAATGTCCCAGGGACCCTAGGTGCCCCAGGAACCAAACTCTCCCCGGGAAGCCATTCTCACGGGGTGGTTCTCTTGCAAACCTGTCCCATTTCCACAGCTACTTGCATGGACTTTCCTTAGTGGACACAGACAGGCAACATGTCCTGGTTCCCGTGGACTGTAACTGACTTCAGGGAGCAGAACTCACAGGCATGGACCACAGAAAACAGGCAGAACCAGTTCTGCAGCAAGAGCTAGAGGCTCCGTGTAAACAGACCCCCTGGGCCCACAGGGAGGGCTACTGGGCTGGAGCTGGCCCTTGGGCTAGAAGCTCAGAGAGGACCACCAGTGGTGTCACTTCAATCTGGGGGACAGGACACCTTACTCAGGCTCTTCCTTCTCAACTAGAAGACAGACGTGCCAAAGGGATCTGGTCCATGTCCTGGTTCACAGAAACAAGACTTTCAGTCTCAAGCCATGAAAGACAAGAGGAAATAACCAAGATGAACCAGTGAACCAGAAACTCAAGTGGCCACCAGACTTAGACAAACAAGAGACCAGAACCTGCTCATTTGTTGCAATCAAAGTTCAGCCCTCCTGGGAAGCAAGGCCCGAGGCGGGTGAGGGCATGAGTTGGGGGTGATGGGAGGGAAAGACTAAAGCGCAGCAGCCATCTCTCCTGAAGTGAGGGACTCACAGAGGAAACTTCTAAACCAAACATGTCAAACTCCTGGCCCGTGGGCCACATGAAGCCCACGACGACTATATTTGCGTCCCAGCCAATATAACGGTATATAAAAAATATTTTAATAAAAATTTAATAACTTATGCCAAAACCGGTTTGGCTCAATGGATAGAGCGTCGGCCTGCGGACTGAAAAGTCCTGGGTTCGATTCCGGTCAAGGGCATATATCTTGGTTGCAGGCACATCCCCAGTAGGGGGTGTGCAAGAGGCAGCTGATCGATGATTCTCTCTCATCGATGTTTCTGACTCTCTATCCCTCTCTCTTCCTCTCTGTAAAAATTCAATAAAATATATTTTTAAAATTTAATAACTTAAATTTTACAATATCCTGTTGTACATAATTATTAATAATGAATTACAATGTTCGCTAATGACTGATGACTACAATTGTGTTGCATTCATTTCCCTTATGCACCTTACACGCAGGTGCACCATTTCTCTCCACTCATACCGGCAGCAAATATTTTAGCAGCCGATGGCCACGTCTTTAGTCTTGGACTGACTTGTTTGGTGTGCGCAACAGGAAATATTTCGCTTTCGGAGAACAAGAAAAATAGGTTTATTTGCATGACGCTTATTAATTTGGGCAGTTATTCAGTGTCAGGTAAGCGAATGTTCAAGAAAAAATATTAATTTTTATTAAAAGGTTCTGTAATTTTATGTCAGTGATGACTCACTTATTTCAGCCCTTTGCATTCAGCGTGTTTCTCTCAAAATAAACCTACGTTTCCATGAAAATGGAAGCTTTTGTTGTTTTGCGGCCCGCATACACTTCAACCTTGGTTATGTGGCCCGCGTTAGCCTGTGAGTTTGACATGCTTGCTCTGAACTGTGAAAGCAACCATCTCAGCCAGGGAGATGAGGAACACGTGTCCAAGTGCAATGAGAAGGCTGCTGTCAAGCGCAGAGAGAGCTGTAGAGAAAGCGGTGATAAGCAGGTTAGTATGCCGAGGGCTGAAAATCTGCCATGTCTTTAGGAGTTGTGTGGGTTAAACCTGGGTCATGTCGACCCAGATATATTTCCAAGAAATGGCAGACAGGGGAATCTTAATGAGAAATAATGAGAAACGTTGTGAGCTTCAGTCAGGAGAAGGAGCACTCGCTGGAACACAGATGCGTGGAATCCGCAATGATCCGAGCGAAATATCCCAACCGGGTTCTGGTGAGCGTGTAAAAAGTCTCAGGCTCTCAGGTTGCTGACATTGACAAACGGAAGTATCTGGTTCCATCTGACATCATGGAGGCTCAGTTCATGGTGATCATTAGGAAAAGGATCAGCTTCCCTCTGAAAAGGCAATCTTCCTGGTTTGTGGATGACAGTCCCACAATCTAGCCTAACTATGGCAGTCAGAGACAAAATAAAGAATTACAATTTAATAAGAAAAAGACCAACAACTCCATTTTAAAAAAATGGGAAGAGGCTTGGACAGGCAGCTCACAAAAGTAGAACTTTTGTCTTAACCGGTTTGGCTCAGTGGATAGAGCATTGGCCTGCGGACTGAAAGGTCCCAGGTTCGATTCTGGTCAAGGGCATGTACCTTGGTTGCGGACACATACCCAGTAGGGAGTGTGCAGGAGGCAGCTGATCGATGTTTCTCTTTCATCGATATTTCTAACTCTCTATCCTTCTCCCTTCCTCTCTGTGAAAAATCAATAAAATATATATTTTTAAAAAAGTAGAACTTTTTATAAACATGAATCCACAAGATACCACTGCACAGCCACCAGATTGGCAAGAATCAAAAGCCCCAGCTCCGATAATACCAAGTGTTGGCCAGAACGTGAAGTAACAACAATGCTCAGAACGTCAGATCACAAGCTGGGAGGGAGGGAGCCGAGGGTGCAGAGACTGGAGCTGGGGGAAATTGGGAGCTTTATTTTCTGGGGAGGGCCAAACAAGGGGTCAGTAGACCGTGAGACACCATTAAGGGCAGTGAAGTTCTACCTGGAACAGGGTGATCCTGTGAATGTCTGCAGCCTGCGTGCTCAGATCTCTTCCTTTGCTCCCTGACCCAGGTCCCCAGGCTGGGTGCCAGAAGTGTCTCCTCTGAGAAACTGCGCTTCCAGTCGCTTTCCCAGAACTGAAGAACAGGAGTTGCCAAACTGAGAAGGACCACCAAATGCCTAGGATATGGGTGAAAACAGACCCTCTTCAGGGTACAGCCTCCTGATACTTTAGAGCAAGCATGTCAAACTCGAAGGCTAACACGGGCCAAATAAACAAGGTTGAAGTTTATGTGGGCCATAAAAAAAACAAAAGTTTCCGTTTTCATAGAAACGTAGGTTTATTTCAAAAGGACATGCTGAATACAAAGGGCTGAAATAAATGAATCATCACTGACATAAAATAACAGAACCTTTTAATAAAAATTAGTATTTTTTTCTTAAACATTCACTTACCAGACACTGAATAACTGCACAAATTTATAAGCATCACACAAATAAACCTATTTTTCTTGTTCTCTGAAAGATAAATATATTTCCTGTTGTGAACACCAAACAAGTCAGTCCAAGACTAATGACGTCCCTTCCCAACTGTCCATAGGCTGCTAAAATATTTGCTGCCGGTATGAGTGGAGAGAAATGGTGCACCTATGCAAAAGACAAGTAAGGGAAATGAATACAACACGATTATAGTAATTAGTCATTAGCAAACATTGTAATTCGTTATTAATAACTAGAGGCCCAGTGCACGAAATTTGTGCACAGGTAGGGTCCCTAGGGATGGCCAGCCGGGGCCTCCCATCATTCTATGCCGATCCTGGTGGTCAGCACATAGCAAGCACATAGCAAGCCGGGTGGGTTGAACTCATACTCAAGGGGACGCTTTGCATATTAGACTTTTATGCCTAATACACATACACACCAGAGGCCTGGTGCACGAAATTCATGCACGGAGGGGGTGTCCCTCAGCCCAGCCTGCACCCTCTCAAATCTGGAACCCCTTGAGGGATGTCTGACTGCCCATTTAGGCCTGATCCAGCACTGCTGGCTCCCAAGTGCTCACCTGCCTGCCTTCCTGATTGCCCTAACCACTTCTACCTGCCAGCCTGATCACCCCCTAACCACTCCCCTGCCAGCCTGATTGACACCTAACTTCTCCCCTGCCAGTCCCCCCTGTAGGCCTGGTCCTCCCCAATTGCTCTCCCCTGCAGGCCTGGGTCCCCCCCAATTGCCCTTATCTGCAGGCCTGGTTGCCCCCAACTTCCCTCCTCTGCTGACCTGGTCATTCCTAACTGCCATCCCCTGCATGTTTGATTGCCCCCAACTGCCCTCCCTTGCAAGCCTGGTCCCTCCCAACTGGCCATCTTGTGGTGGCCATCTTGTATCCACATGGGGGCAGCCGTCTTGTGTGTTGAAGTGATGGTCAATTTACATATTACTCTTTTATTAGATAGGATATACTAGTGGCCCGATGCACAAATTTCATGCACATTAAAAGGGAATTAATTAGAAGAAATATTTTAATATTGCTATTTGCCCTTTCTCTATAATAGAAGTGTCAGAGGTGAAAGAAAATTAGTAAAATATATATGAAAATCTCCCTCCTGTCAGAGTCTGGGGCATGCCATGGGATCCAGAGTCAAGTCCCCGCCCACCACCTGCACACACTTGGAAAACACTGGAGACCCAGACCTGGCCAGCCCCACCCCATTGTGTGAGACCCAGACCCAGTCGGCCCTAGCCCCATCAAGCCACTCTGGGTGAGGGGCACAGCCTTAGGTTCCCTATCCCGGCATCAGGTGGGGGGCATAGCCTCAGGTCTCCTGTCAAGCCCTGCCAGGCAGGAGGGATGGCCTGAGGTCCCCATCAATCCTCATTGGGTGGGGTATGTGACCTGAGTCCCCCAGACTGGCGCTGGGGTGGGGGTGCATCCTGAGGTCCCCTAGTCTGGTGGCAGTGTGGGGGGTGCAGCCTGAGGTCTCCCAGCCTGGTGCCAGGGAGGGGAGCATGGTCTGAGATCTCCTGTCAAGCCTCAAAGGGCAGGGGGCGTGGCCTGAGGTCTCTCACTCCAGCCAGGTGCCAGGCAGCCTCAGGTCCCTGCTGTTCAGTGGTGATGTTACAGAGTCCTGGCTAACTTGCATATTCCTCTATTATATAGATAGATAGATTATGTGTAACATGATATTGAAAAAACTAAGTTATGAAATTTTTATTAAAATGTTTCTTACAGCCGAAACCGGTTTGGCTCAGTGGATAGAACGTCGACCTGCAGACTTAAGAGTTCCAGGTTCGATTCTGGTCAAGGGCATGTACCTTGGTTGAGGGCACATCCCCGGTGGGGGGTGTGCAGGAGGCAGCTGATCAATGATTCTCTCTCATCGATGTTCCTAACTATCCCTCTCTCTTCCTCTCTGTAAAAAAATCAATAAAATATATTTTAAAAAAATGTTTCTTACATACCTTTATATAGGCTCGGCGGCAAAAATATTCATTGTGGGCCTCATGCGGCCCACGGGCTACAAGTTTGACATGCTTGCTTTAGAGCACTGAGACAAAAGGAAGATTCAACAAGCTTCCAGAGAGAGGAACCAGAGTTCTGAATAGTCAGGAGTCAGCCCAGCCAGCTCAGTGGTTGAGCATCAACCTATGAACCAGGAGGTCATGGTTCAATTCTCGGTCAGAGCACATGCCCAGGTTGTAGGCTCAATTCCCACTGTGGGGCGTGCAAGAAGTAGCCAATCAATAATTTTCTCTCATCATTGATATTTCTATCTCTCTCTCCTTTCTTCTCTGAAATCAATAAAAATTAAAGCAAAGTCAGGTGTCAGGATGATCAACTCTGGAATAAGAAGCTAATGCAGCAATTCCTTCTAGCTGCTGGAAGGAAAAAAATTTCCAACCTAGAATTATATAAGTAGCCAAATTATCACTGATATCCAAAGGCAGAATGGAGACTTTCTCAGACATGCAAGTTCTCAAAAATTTCTCTCCCTTACACACTTTCTCTGGAAGAGGCTGGAAAATATGCCTCCCTCCCCTGAACTGTGAGGTAAACTCATGATAGTGGGGCACAATGGCCACAGGGACAAAAATTCAACAGAGGACAGAGGGGAAGGACCCCCCAAAAGGAGGGTCCAGCCTGACTCCAGGTCTCAGGCTTGGGGACAGCCAGTCTGGATTGGAAAAGTGTGATACAAAAGATAGACACATGCGGCCCCTGGTCCCCCTCCCAGCCCTGCCAGATACCTCACTAGGGAGCCCTGTTTCCCTACAGTCTTGTGATCCTGCTCACTGGCTTCTCCACAATGGAACTTCCTGAAGCCAGACCATTACCCAGAAAGTCTGTTTAAGCTTCTCTTGTCTGGAGGGCCTGGACCCTCCCTACAGTCACGAGGTTGTCCTCTCCTTACCTATCACTCTGATTTTATGTTCATCATATTTCTTGCGCATCTCTATGAATTGGGCCTTCCCTGTCATCCTCTTTAAATGTACAACCCTCCTACTGCCCATCATTCTGGACTTGATCTGGAACAGTGAAGAGATCTGACAAAGACACCATTTCCTTCTTGACACTGATAACAAAGGCAATAGAGATGCAAGTGTGCTTGGGGAATTTATCTATTAGATCAACTGACATTTCAGTGCTGACAATAAGCCAAGCACCTTTTAATCACTGGATAGAGCAGAAAAAAAGGTGCAGCCCTGCCCTCGTGGAGCTCACCTCTCAGCAGAGGAGACAAAAGCTAACACGCACCCAGAATTTGCAGCATTAGAGAGAGGTTCCCGGAAGGGAGGCAGAGCCAAGGTGTAGAGTGGCTCAGAGCAGCAGTGTCAGCTGCTATTTTAAGTGAGTGAATAGGAAGTGCTTTGCTGAGTCGGGAATACTTGAGCAATTGATTGATTCCAATTCCCTTTGCAGTGTAATCTATGATCACTTTTTGTAAATCTCTCGGTGGAACTAAAAACAACAACAGCACACGAAGCCCAGCCAGCGTTGAGCATCGACCTATGAACCAGGAAGTCACGGTTCAATTCCCAGTCAGGGCACATGTGAGGGTTGTGGGCTTAATGCCCAGTGAAGAGCATGCAGGAGGCAGCGAATCAATGATTCTCTCTCATCATTGATGTTTTTCTCTCTCTCTCCCTTCTTCTCTGAAATCAATAAAAACATATTTAAGCAAAACAAAACACATGTATTCTCTGTAGCACACACAGTTTGATACTTAGAAAACCAATGTCATGGATTATCGCTTTAGCCAACTGTACTGTAAATATTTTTACATTTTCTGTATATTACGATGTTTGACATCTTAAGAAGACCTTCCTGGCTGGAGTGTGAACCATGTCCAGCACAGCCAGGGGTGAACCTGAGGAAGGCCAGTGAAGGATTAAAGAAGACAGACAAGAGAATACAGTTGGGACCAGGTGGATCATTGCCTGGATGAGGAAACAGTGACACAGCCTGTAAGCCGAAGCTTTATTTTATAGTCAGAGCACCCAGAGCAAAACAAGAGGAGTGGTCATCACATTTACAATGTTCTTGCGAGTTTTATTTTTTTTATTTTAAAAAAATATATTTTATTGATTTTTTACGAAGAGGGAGAGAGAGGGATAGAGAGCCAGAAACATCTATGAGAGAGAAACATCAATCAGCTGCCTCCTGCACACCCCCTACTGGGGATGTGCCCGCAACCAAGGTACATGCCCTTGACCGGAATCAAATCTGGGACCCTTCAGTTCGCAGGCTGACAGCTCTACCCACTGAGCCAAACCAGCCAGGGCTCTTGTGAGTTTCAAATCTATTTTGTTACTCAAGCCTTTTTTTTTTTTTTTTTTTTTTTTTTTGCGGCACTTGCTGCACCTCCCACAGCCCATTAGCTACATAGGAACAAAGGAGGACTATAAGGTCAAGCTTAATTGTGTTAGGAGGGCTCTGCCCTCCAAGCTGGGACTTCTATGTGGCTCTGCCACCGGTCAGCCTAAGGCTTGACCCTATAGCCGCTCCTTACAGAGTGAGATTAGCCAATTCTCCAGCATAGCCAATAGCAAAGGGGCAGCTCAGGAGCTTGCCTCTGATATGCAAACTGACCGATGATGCAGTGCCATACCTCCTCTAAGGGCCTCACAGCCCAGGAGGCGGTATTCTTCCACGTTAATCATGCCACGGCCAGGTCCCATTCCACTAGAGACATGCCTATAGCCCAAAGCCTGCCGAGACCATTTAAATGAGCCAAACGTAAACTGTTCTCTCTGTCGTGCATGCCTTTCCCATGGAAACTCCAATAAAGGCTCTGGCCTGAACCTTCTCCTTCTTCCTCACCTCTTGACCACCCGGAGCTTCCCCGCGTGGCTCTGCATGCTATGCCTCCTGTCTCTAGGAGCCGTGAGCGTAATAAACTTTCCTTCCCCAAGCCTGTGCTCTGTCTCCTCTTGCGCCTGCACCTGCCTGGTCATCCCCTAAAACACCAACTTGCATCCTTCTCTTTGTTTTGCCCCAAGAATAAGACTGTGGAATTTCTTCTCATTTCTTCCTCGCACATTTCTAGCACATTGCGATTTCTCTCCTTCAGTGAAATACTGATCGGATCATAAAGATTTATTACAGCTGGCCGGCGCGGCTCGGTGGTTGAGCGTCGACCCAGGAACCAGGAAGTCCCAGTTTGTTTCTGGGTCAGGGCACATGCCTGGGTTGCAGGCTCCATCCCCAGTGGGAGGCCTACAGGAGGCAGCCGATCCATGATTTTCTCTCATCACTGATGTTTCTCTCTCCCCCTTCCCTTTCCCTTCAGCTCTGAAATCAATTTTTTAAAATGAAAAAAAAAAAGAGAGAGAGATTTATGACAGTGACTTCTTTATTGTCAAGTGCTTCCTTTATTGACATAAAATGATACTTTGGGGGTGCCATTTACTATTATCCTTTTCATTCTTCTTTGACAGATACTGCTATTGCTTTTTCCACGGATGCAGGAAGGAGACTGCTGAGAGAAGACATGTCTCTGAAGAATCCAGCCAGTGCACAGGATGATCAAATTCACTGGCACATCTAAGGGACAAACTGGTGAGCCTTGGAGTGGCGGGCCCACGTGATATGAGTAGGCAACAGGGACTCTGCTTATAACCTGTCTTCAGTGACCTTTTCAGGTGGAATCATCCCATTTTGGAAATGAGTAATTCTCTGAAAGGAACCGTTTTTGAAACCTATGCCAACATGCTCGATGACAAAGTGTAGTAAGTCCAGACGCACGGAGCAACGATGTTCTGAAGAGTGATGGTCAGCGTTACGCCTCTGAACGTAGAGAACTGTAAGAAAGCCAAGCATCTGTGCAGCCTTTCCAAAAGGAAATGGAAATTCCAGAACTGTGAGGATGCGGACACAGTAATTCACAGAATGAAGTCGGGGATGGAGGGAGAAGAGGCGGCAGGAAGTTCAACCAGGGTGATTTCCGGATCTTGGAATAAAAATTGTTCTTATCAAAAGGTATTGCCTAATGTTGATCAATCAGGTGACAAAGTTTTAAATAGATTAGTTAAAGGTTTACATTAAATCACTAGAAGATATAAAAATAATTCTATAGCCCTAGCCGGTTTTGCTCAGTGGGTAGAGAGGGTCGACGTGCGGACTAAAGGGTCCCAGGTTCAATTCTGGTCAAGGGCACATGCCCAGGTTACAGGGTCGATCCCCAGTGGGGAGCGTGCAGGAGGCAGCCGATCAGTGGTTCTCTCCCATCATTGATGTTTCTATGCCTCTCTCCCTCTTCCTTCCTCTCTGAAATTAATTTTAAAAATAAAAATAATTCTATAAACAGACATTTGGAGGAGCAGAGGACAGGGAAGGAGGGCAGGTGGCCAGGAGAATAAGCCAGCTGATTTCCTAGTTTTTAAAAAAAATATATATATTTTTTATTGATTTCAGAGAGAAAGGGAGAGGCAGAGAGAGATAGAAACATCAACATTGAGAGTCATTGATCAGTTGCCTCCCGCACGCCCCACACTGGGATCAAGCCCACAACCCAAGCACGTGCCCTGACCGGGAATCGAACCGTGACCTCCTGGTTCATAGGTTGACGCTCAACCACTGAGCCATGCCAGCTGGGCTTTTCTAGTCCTTTAAAGTAGAGAGTTCACCAATGGGCCTGCCCCAGGCCTGTTTGGCCTCAGATCCATTGCTCACCTTTCCCTCATCTTGCAGCATGAGGCCTTCTACTGCTTTTCCCAGGCTTCTGGCTCAGCCGGTTACAGGCTGGGATTGACAGTGAGAGGCAGGTACAAGAAATAGAGCAGTGTTTCCCAAAGTGTGGCACACGTACCCCCAGGGGTACGGGAAGAGTTTGGTGGGGGTACGCGTTGCACCGGAGTTTGGTGGGGATATGCACTGCACCTTGCTTAGCTGCGCCTAATTCTACGTTCTCATGAGTCAAGTCAAGACAGTCTTGTGAGGCGTGAGATGGTCCGGTGTGCAAAGAAATGTTATTTATAATATAACTTTTATTTAGATTTTATTATGAATAATTTTATTTTTCGTTTATTATTATTTTGTGTATGTACCAAAAAAAAATAAATATATTTTGATTGTTGTTAAAATACATCCTTTTTTTTGACGAGGGGTACTCAGCGTTATGAAAATTATAGAAGGGGTACACATATGTCAAAAGTTTGGGAAACACTGAAATAGAGAATGAAAGAGGAACAGCCAGGGTATTGCCTCTCTCCCTTCCTGCCCCGGGGACAGCTGCTGCAGCTCCCACTGAAAGGCCTTCATGATTCTAGGTCTCCCCTCGGTGCCCCTTCAGACCAGGGGTGGCAGCAACTTCCTGCTTGTGACCCCCAAAGCTGCCTCACTACCCCTCCCCCATTAACCTCCCAGTAGTCCTAGACGATTCTTTCCTGGCATTCCCTAAATTGCCCTAAATTGAAGTGGTTTCTCTTTTCCTGGGAAGACTCTAATGAACAAAAGAGCCACTCTGAGACCACAATAAGGAACATCCCATCCTGGGCATCATGGCAGAGGCGAGTAATGCATGAGCCACTGACCATATATTAAGCTGGAAAGGGTCCTCAAGAAATTTCAAAAAATATAAAAGAAAAAAATACAGCATGCATTCTTGGATTAGAATGTTAACAACAAAAAATCGAAAGGAAAAGGAAAGCCTACCTTTAGAATTTAGAATGCCCTTTAAAACAATATTTGGTAAGAAAAAGTCAAAGATGCCCTAGCCGGTTTGGCTCAGTGGATAGAGCATCAGCCTGCAGAACAAAGGGTCCCGGGTTCGATTCTGGTCAAGGGCACCTACCTTGGTTGCAGGTTCCTCACTGTCTCTCCCTCTCTCTTCCATTCTCTCTAAAAATCAATGTAAACATTTTCTTGGCTGAAGATTAACAAAAACAAACAAACAGCCGAGGTCGGTTTGGCTCAGTGGTAGAGCGTCGGTCTGCGGACTGAAGGGTCCCGGGTTCGATTCCGGCCAAGGGCATGTACATTGGTTGCGGGCACATCCCCGGTGGGGGGTGTGCAAGAGGCAGCTGGTCGATGTTTCTCTCTCATCGACGTTTCTAGCTCTCTATCTCTCTCCCTTCCTATCTGGAAAATATCAATAAAATATTTAAAAAAAAAACAAACAAACAAAAAAATGAATAAATAGCCCTAACTGGTTTGGCTCAGTGGGCAGAGCGTCGGCCTGCAGACTGAGGGGTCCCAGGTTCGATTCCAGTCAAGGGCATGGTACATTGGTTGCGGGCACATCCCCAGTAGGGGATGTACAGGAGCAGCTGATAGAGGTTTCTCTCTCATTGATGTTTCTAACTTTCTATCTCTCTCCCTACCTCTCTGTAAAAAATAAATAATATATTTTTAAAAATAAAAATAAATAAATGTGATTAAATGTTGTTGTTTTTAAAGAAAAATTCAGAACATCTAAAAAACAGGAAGGGTGAGGACAGAAAATAACTAGTTGGAACACCGAGAAACCAGAGAACTAGTAAATCAATCCCAAGACTAGTTCTCTGAGAACCCCAAAACAAGACAAGAAGATAAAACAATAGCCAACCTAAGGAAGGGGGGAAATAACACAAAAATAAAACCCCAATCTGGGAAACAACAAATACAGATGAAGTGTCTAATCTCCCAAGACCTCATAGAAGTGGCCTTAAGCCTTCTGCCTCCACCAGGGTCACAAGCAACTTGTGATCAACAGAAAAAGTAGTTATGGCGGGGGGACCCTTAACCACTGAGAAAGTTCTCCTGAAGAGACCCCTGACACCTGATGAAGCTACTGCTACTATTTCAAATGTCACCTTCAGACCCAACGCAGTCCAGGAGGAGCAGAAGGGCTGCGGCTTCCCAGAAGCCCCTGGAGGATTTGCCTGAACTTCTCATTGGCCAGAACTAGGTCACCAGTCACCACAGTTAACCACAACAGGATTTCTTTCTAAATCGCACAAGAAAACAGTGGGAACCAAAATATAACCAGGGCTCCCCCACCAAGGCAGAAGGGGGATCTACCCAGACTGTCTGGACCTCAAGACTCTACTCCATTTCATTGACAATTTGTCTCTTTCGGAACCAAAGCTGCCCTATTTTCATCAATGTTAATTTCAGAATGTCTTTGGATACCTGGTAAGGCAATCTTCCCTTGAGTCAACATATTCTTTTGTTTTGTTGTGTTAATCCTCACCCAAGGATATTTTTCCATTGGTTTTTACAGAGAGAGGGGAAGGGAGGGGGAGAAACATCAATGTGGGAAAGATACATCAATTGGCTGTCTCCCGCATGCGCCCTGACCAGGGTCAGAATGGAGCCTGCAGTCGAGGTATTTGCCCTTGACCGGAATTGAACCTGGGACCCTTCAGTCCGTGGGTATTTTTACTCTGATAAACCTTAGAATCATATTGTCAAGTTCCATGACACTCAGGGAGAAAATGAGTATCATTTATTGAGACCCTTCAAACTCCAATATGCCTTTTTCCCCCCTTTCTCCACTCTCCCACCTCTCACTTGATGGTTATCTTTTTATCTTTATCAGGACTGGTAATGTTAACTCTAACAATGTAAAAGTAAAGTGTACCTGATACCAAGTTGTCAAAAATACATTACTATTGAAATTTAATGGAACAAGAGGTTTAAGTGTGTTATTCAAACTTACAAAGAACTAAAGATAGTATGAATATCCAATATGGTGTGTAAGGATTTCCCAAGATATCCCTCATGAATACTCAGTTAACCCTTTACTACATATAAGGGGAAGAGGACTGTGTCCCATCTGTAACAAAACTTGCCCCTCCATGTTTTGTGCATAGGTTGACTCTATTTTTTTTAAAAAATATATTTTATTGATTTTTTACAGAGAGGAAGGGAGAGAGATAGAGAGCTAGAAACGTCGATGAGAGAGAAACATCGACCAGCTGCCTCCTGCACACCCCCTAATGGGGATGTGCCCGCAACCAGTGTACATGCCCTTGACCGGAATCGAACCCGGGACCCTTCAGTCCGCAGACCGATGCTCTACCACTGAGCAACTCTCAAAGTTTTGGCAACTCTCAAAGTTAAAAACCAAATACAAAACTTAACATTATGATATTCATATAAATATTTTGTAATGTCAGATCAAGAAGAGGTTCGTTGGGATTACATTTTCTTTTTGTAGGTCTAATTTAATGGGCCATTTGAAAAGAGAATTTTCTTAGCATTAAGATCCAATGGATTATCTTTTACACATCATCAGTTTGTAAAATTATGCTATATTTTACTTTGATCATAACTTTCTTGTCCAGTTTTTTCCCTCTGCTGTTTCTAATTGCCTTCCTTGTTTTCTTATACTGATTGCCATCATATTAAATTTTCTTCAAACTCACAATCACACCGTATAATATGTTTAATTCACATACACTCAGACTTTTTAAAAAATTCTTGGAGTCTTCCTTCCTAGAGCCTGCCATTCTGGATTGATTGCCAATCAGGCCTGATTGCCAATTAGGCCTTGTGCCCAGTTGGCATTCCTGTTATTTCCTGTCACTGCTCTCCTGGATTAGATCCACTATGTTGTGGATCCCATATCTTTTTTTTTTTCTTGGCTTACAACCTTATTTTGCTGGAGAACATCCTCAAGTAGCTTCCTAAGAAAGTATATTTGAGAGGTAAATTTTCTTAGTTCTTGCATATCTACAAATATTTTTATTCCGTTATCACACTTGATGTGTATTTTGGCTGATGTAAAATTCTAAATTGAAAGTCATTTTCTCTTAGAACTTTGAAAGCGTTGTTATAGTATCTCTTTTTAATTGCCGCAACATTATCTTTTATCATCCAATGTTGTTATGAAATCTGATGCTATTTATTCTGATTCTTATTCTCCTTTCTGGGTTTTATCTCAAGAACTCTTATTAGCTGCATTCTGGACTTCCTAGATCACTCTTCAAAGTCCTAATATTTTTTCTTATATTTTTTATCTATATTGTTCAGTTCTGTTTTCTAGGAGACTTCTTCAGTTTTATCTTTCAATATTTCTATTGAAATTTGAATTTCAATAGTTATATTTAATTTCCAATAATTCTTTCTTGTTCTCCACTTCTTTTACATAATATTCTGTTCTTGTCTTGTCGATACAAAATTTTCTTAGTTCTCAGAATAAGCTAATTAAATTAAAATGTGTTTTCCCATATGTTCCCTGCATTTTCTGGGGTTCCTCCAAGTTTATTTCCCCCCTCTAGTTTATATTTGACTATTTTCAATGTTGAGGGCCTTATTCAAATTTCTGACAATCCTTAGTGGTTGGTTTATCCTATATAATAAAAGGCTAATATGCAAATTGTCCCCTCAACCAGGAGATAGACCAGGGGTTGGGGTGGCCGGCCAACCACCAGAGGCCCCTCCCCCTGACCAGCCTGGCACAATGGCCCTGATCAGGGAGGGCTGGCCGGACCCCACACTTATCTTACCTAATAATAGACAAACATGTAAATTGACCATACCTCCACTACTCCCACATCCAATCAAAGTGAGTATGCAAATTAGAAGGCCAAAGATGGTGGCCTCCCAGCTGCTCCAGGTATGGAGTGGCCAAGTGGGGCAGGATGCCTGCTATGATGGGGGTGGAGGGGACACAAAGGGATCTACAGGAGCTGAGTGCTGCAGCGAAGACAAGACTACAGACTCGGGTGTCTACAGCGAAGATAAAGATGGCAGACTCTGGCCAGAGTGAAGGTCTGGGTCCCGGGTGCCGAAGGAAAACTGGTGCTGGAAGCCAAGGGAAGGAGGCCTATTGCATGAATCTCTTTATGCAGTGGGCCTTTAGTTTCATATTAAAAAAACAACCACACTTGAGGTGAGGTGGGTAGGAAAGAGGGAGGAGAGAACATTCAGAAATGAGTTTTCAAACTAAAGCCCAGAACTAGTCTCCAAAATGACACAGACACCACCTTCCCAAATGGCAGAGTCTTTTCTTTCCTTAGGATGAGTGGGAGAGGGCACAGTGGTCACAGCAGTGCTCCTGATGATTCCTCCTCTAGTCCCACTTTCTGTTTCTATTCTTGGCTATCAGATGGCATTCTGGGAACCAGAAACTATTACTATCACCTATAAGTTATTCAGATAATTGAGAGTTATATCAAAAAGCAAAAAAGAGAAATTTGAGGAGTAGCTGTTCACATTGGGGGTCAGGAAGGTGAGATCAAGGACTGCTAAACAATACAAACTCATGGGAAGGAATCCCACTGAGATAATTTATTCATAAGTTAACCATTATTTCTTAACTTAAAAATAAGGGCAGTGTGGCCAGTGTGGCTCAGTTGGTTAGAGCATCATCCTGTGCACTGAGGGCTCACAGGTTTGATAGTTAGGTCACATACTCAGCTTTTGGATTAAATCTCATCTGGGTGTGTATGGGAGGTGATAGATTTATATTTCTCTCTTTCTCCCTTTCCTTTCCTCTCTAAAATAAATTTTTAAATAAGACAAAGTTATGATGGGAAAGTATGTGAGACTCGTCCTTGAAAAACTTTTAAAAATATATTTTTACTAGTGGGCTGGTACACAAATTCGTGCACATTGAAAGAAAATTAATTAGAAGAAATATTTTAATATCACCATTTTCCCTTTATAATAGAAGTGTCAGAGATTAAAGAAAATTAGTAAAATGTACATGAAAATAATAATATAAATTGATTACTAATAAACAATAACAACATGATATAACAACGAATATTTTCCATGAAATTTTTACTGTCAGAATCTTTATTTATCATTAATTTTTAAAAATATGCCAGGTATTCTGGAAAATTTATATAATTTGGAAAAACTTTGCTTTTGCTACAACATTGAGTAAATTTTCCATCAGATGCTTTTTCATCAGAGAAATTTAGGGATAGGCAAAATTGACATGTAACAGTCATTCCACCACAACTGTGTTCGATAATTGCATCCTCATTTACTTAATTTTTGCTATGAAGGTAGTTCTTACCAGTATTGGTAGTACTTGTCAATGACTCTTATTCAGATATATTCTGTCTATGACGTCGCTTTCTTTCAGTTTCAGCAGTATGTTGTGCCAATAGTTGTTTTTCAGACATATTCTGTCGATGACACCAGCTTGTTTCAGCTTCATAGGTACGTTGTGCCAATAGTTGGTCTTCAGACATATTTTGTCAATGATGCCACTTTCTTTCGGCTTCAGAATGTCAACAAAAGCAACCAAATTATGATTGACAGTAACAGATCAAAACACACACTGTGCAATTGATGCCAGTAAGAGCTTTATACGTATCACAGATTTCTGAGTCAGCTTAGCCTTTTATATCCTATACTAGAAGCCCAGTGCACGAAATTCATGCACAGCTGGGGGGGGGATGTCCCTCAACCTGGCCTGCACCTTCTCCAATCTGGGACCCCTCAAAGGATGTCCTACTGCTGATTTACAGGGATTGGGCCTAAACCGGCAGTCAGACATCCCTCTTGAAATCCTAGACTGTAGGCTCCTAACCACTCACCTGCCTGCCTGCCTGACTGCCCCTAACCACTCTGCATGTTGGCTTGTTCACTCTCAAATGGCACTCCTCCCCTCCCCCCGCCAGCCTGATCACTCCCAACTGCCTCCCCTGCTGGCCTTCTGGCCCACCTTCCCTCCCCATTGGCCTGCTCACCCCCAATTGGACCCCCTGCTGGTATGCTTACCTCCAATGGCCCCTCCACCCACCAACCTGATCACCCACAACTACCCTCTCATCCTGGCCTGATCACTCATAACTGCCCTCCCCTCTTGGCCTCTAACCACCTCTACCCCGCCACCATGGCTTTGTCCAGAAGAACATACGGAAGGTCTCCCAGTATAATTAGCATATTACCCTTTTATTAGTATAGATAGAGGCCTGGTGCATGGGTGGAGGCCAGGTGGTTTTCCCGGATCAGGGTGAGGGTTCCTTTGGGGCATGAGGTAGCCTGGGAAAGGGGCCTGCGGTGGTTTGTAGGCCTGCCACACCCCCATGGGGTGAGGGTCCCCGCTGGAGTGGGCTTGGCCAGCCTGGGTGAGGGGCTGAGAGGTGTTTTCAAGCTGACCATAGCCCCTTCAGGGTGGGAGTTCCACTTGGGTGCCTGGCCATCCTGGGTGAGGGGCTGAGGGCTGTCTGCAGGCTGGCCATGTCCCCCGGGTGATCCAGGCTCCCAGCCCCTTCTTTTTTCTTTTCTTTCTTTCTTTCTTTCTTTCTTTCTTTCTTTCTTTCTTTCTTTTTTTAGCGCTTCCTTGAATGGAGGCTAGGGTGGCTGAAAGCAGGTATTTGGATTAATTTATCTTCTATAATTGAAATTTTATAGCCTTGAGCAAAGGCCAGAGCCGGCCAGGGTGGGCGGGAAGCTTGGCTTTCTCCATTGCCCTGGGCAACCCAAGCCTTTTGCTTGTTCCAGCTCCGTGCGGCCACCATCTTTGTTGGGTTAATTTGCATACTTGCTCCTGATTGGCTGGTGGTGTAGCAGAGTGATGGTTAATTTGCATGTTTCTCTTTTATTAGTGTAGATAATAAAAGCTTAATATGCAAATTGACCAAATGGTGGAAAGACTAGCAGAATAACCTGTTGCTATGATGTACACTGACCACCAGGGGGCAGATTCTCAATGCAGGAACTGCCCCCAGCTCACAGGCCCCAGGCCAGCCAAGGCAGGTGCCAGAGGGTGGCCCCCCAATTGCCCCACCAGTCGCCCTACAGAGGGAGGCAACCGGTGGCAGTGGCAACTGGAGTGGGGAGGGGGGTGCGGCGCCAGCGAGCAGATTGCGCCAGGCCAGCCAAGGTGGGTGTCAGCGTGGCCCCCCCATAACCCTTCCAGTCACCCCACAGCCAGGCCTAGGGACCCTACCAGTGCACAGATTTTGTGAACCAGGCCTTTAGTATATAGAATAAACTTGTTTAATTAGACCTACTTTCTGATTTAGCTAAACTTTTTCCAGCCCAGTGAAGTACCCCAACTTCTCTTTCAGGTAATTGTTAGCAACACAGTAAATATCAACACAAAGAAAAACTATTATTGTAGATCATGCAGGGAGAACAAAGGGTAAAATATTTAACTGCAGCAGTGTCTAACTATATTCTGTGCAGTGAGAAAACCTGAAGTCATTTTCAAGGTCCACATTTCTTATTTCTTTTCAGTCAGGTCAAGTTTCTAAACTTTCTAAATTTCCATTTTTCCGGCTAATGAAAAGAAAATAGGATTCCACTGAGTCTCCTATCTACCTACTCCAGGACTTCTGTGAGGATCAAATGAGATGAGGCACAGGAAAATGCTTCACATTCATCTGGTTAAAGAGTAAAATGTTTGCACCTGGCTATAAAGCAAGTTATGTTCCTGGTCTGAAGAAACTTCGAAGAGGCTAGTAGCTAGGTAGATTAAGCCTGGCATTGCTATGTGACATCATTATCTGGTGCCCACAGTGAACGTTTCCGGCTGGGCTGGGCTGGGCTGGGCTGTGGGCTGCATTTTGCTCCATGGGGTCTTAGCAGCACTGGCTGCAATTTGGTGGGGTGTCGCTCCGGGGTGATGGCTGTCCCACTTGGGGGAAGCCAAGTGTTGCTTTGTCGGCACCAGGTCCACAGTACTGTTTCTTTGTAAATGGCTAGTGTGCTCACGGCAGCTCCTGCATCAAGCATCTGCCCCCTGGTGATCAGTGTGTGTCATAGCAACTGGTCAGATGGTCAGAGGAACACTTAGCATATTAGCCTTTAATAGAGATAGATTGATTTCAGAGAGGAAGGGAGAGAGAAAGAGAGATAGAAAAATCAATGATGATAATCATTGATTGGCTGCCTCCTGCCCACTCCACACTGGGGATTGAGCCTGCAACCCGGGCATGTGCCCTGACTAAGAATCAAACTGTGGCCTCCTGTTCATAAGTCAACATTCAACCACTGAGCCACGCCAGCCAGGCTAGTCCTTGAAAAATAAATACAAGAACCCAAGAGGTGTGTTTTATTTTTCATTTTCTCCTTTATTTCAATCTTTCCCTTTTCATGATACACATAAAAGCTCCACAACTCTTAAGGTATTGATTTATACTATTAAACTGATTCTGTCTTTATTCTTTTGGGTTTTAATATATCCAGGGTTGTTTGTTTGTGTGTATGGTTTTTTTTTTAGTACAACAATAGTTGTGCTTCATGCTAAAGGTAAAGAGAAAGGAAGGGAAAACACCAAAATTAAACAAACAAATTTGGAATGCAGGCTCAGGCTGACACTGAACACATTCCTTCGGAGTATATGACTATTAAGTGATGTTTTAGTAATTGTGGCATTCCTGGTTTCTATGTAAGTTATTCTGCAAAACTAACAATTCCAGGTAGTTTTGCTTGGATTTTTTTCAATAGTCAACTTGGTCTCACCATGAGCGAAGCCAACATAGTGATCAATCTGAGTCTTGTACTTCTCACAGACAATCAAAACATTGAAAATGAGCAATTCAGCAAGAATCAGAAGGGTGGTTTCATTGAAAATGGAATCAACAAAGGTTATCAGTCACATTAAGACAACCAGCTTTAAAGAGTCAACCAGATCTTCTACCAGAAAGAGAGAATAGTGAGTTTCCCACGGCCGCATTCGCGTAATTAAGGAAAGCTTTGAATGAATGGCCTTCTGAATTCTGTACAGCTTAGATGGCAACTTTATAGATCCTAAAGCTGATGGTGACAGAGAGAAGAGCCAGGATGCGGTAAGAAATCACACTGATGACACCGAAAGCTTCCAGGGAAGGCAGCACGACCAGTGTGGTGCCAAAGACAAACCTTCACATCTCGCCAGAAAATCAGATCGTGCGCTTGATAATGTCATATTGAGACAGATTAACATCAGTGTTTGCTGATCACTTCCTGACTGGATGGATTTCAGTGGATCTCTGTTGATAGTCCTATGGCCTCGGCCAGCATTAAATACCAAGACCATCTCAAGTGTGGCTGGTAAGGGTTTGAAGCTGGTGAAACCAAGGGCTCAGTCCCAGGCCACATCTCAAGGCTAGGCTTCAGGTAGGACCTGAGATTTTTAATATATATATATATTTACTGATTTTAGAGGGAGGAAGAGATAGGGAGAGAGAGAGAGATAGAAACATCAGTGGTGAGAGAGAATCATTGATCGGCTGTTTCCTGCACTCCCCACACTGGGGCTGAGTCCACAGCCCAGGCAAATGCCCTGATCGGGAATTGAACCGTGACCTCCCAGTTCACAGGTCAATGCTCAACCATTGAGCCACACTAGCTGGGCAAAAAAAAAAATGTATATTTTCTATCAGTTCAAGGAATTTTTATACAGATGGAGTAGACGTTTGCACTCTATCTGCCATATCCATAAAATCCTTGTGGTTGTTGGTTTTCTGTCAATTGCTATCTCTATGACATTTTCCTGGTTTTTATCTTCTATAGTCCCATTTTTAAGGAGAGCCATTTCTTAAATGTGATAGTCCCATTTTTTAAATGACCCATTGTAAATTCTACTAGCAAATGCTTTAAACTCTATTTTCCTACTTTGGGATGGAAAGGGTAAAATTGTATCATTTAACTCTTATTCAAAATAAAGATTTTTTAGCAAGACCCTCTTCATTGGTTTTCTCTTTCAAAAATGTCTCAACTTCTAGTCTTGTATACTTACTCTTTTCAGTCTAGCATTAACTTGTTACAGTCTATAAAAACTCCTGGACTTTTACTCAGGTAAAGAATGTCCAGATTAATTTATGAAGAATTGACATCTTTATTATTGTCAACTCTTCCCTTAGTACTGTGGTCGGCAAACTCATTAGTCAACAGAGCGGCAAACCGCAGCTCCTGAGCCGCATGTGGCTCTCGAGCCGCAGTTTTGCCGACCACTGCCTTAGTAGTTTCTTTTCTTCCAGGTCTTCTTTTGTGTTTTCAGTAAAGTTTTATAGTTTTTTAATAGACATTTTAGCTTTTCTTATTAAGTTTATTCCCAGCTGTTTTATAATTTTTGTAGCTAGAGTGAATTGAATCTTTTCTCCTCCATTTCTTTTTCCAGCTTTTAATTACTAGCTGGGTTTCCATCTCTGCATTCTAACAACCAGAGAATTGATTTGGGATTAATGCATCTTTCTCCTCATGGTGAAACTCCAAGGATGAAAGTTAAAAGAGAGTGGGAGAAAAAGCACATATTTGTTTTATTTTACATGAATGATATTGTACTGTAGATTTTGTTCTGTTTCTTGCTTCCTTTCCACTTGATACCATTAAATATGATGTTTGCTCTACGTCTTTTTATAGATACCTTTGATTAGATTAGGGAAGTTCCACTCTATACATAGTTCTCTGAGTTGTTGTTGTTGGTTCTTTGTGTGTGTTGTTGTTGTTTTAAACCTCACCCAAGAATATTTTTCCATTCATTTTTAGAGAGAGTGGAAGAAAGAGGGAAAGACAGAAATACCAATGTGAGAGAAATACAACTGGTTGCCTCCTGCATGCGCACCCTCACCCCCCACCCCCGAGCTGTGGAGGAGCCTGCAACTTGACCGGAATGGAATCTGGGACCTTTCAGTTCCTAGGCTGGTGCTCTATCCACTGAGCCATGCTAGTTAGGGCTTGTTCGTTTTTTGTTTGTTTGTTTTATCATAAGTAGGTGTTTAATTTTACCAGGTCCTTTTTCTGCATTGATTGGCATAAATCATATTTGTTCCCCTTAAATCTCTTTACTTCAATTTTCTAATTTTAAACCATACTTTCATTCTTAGGATAAAACTCAACTTGGTTTTGACATATCATTATATATTGCTGGATTCTGTTTATTTGTCTAGAATATTTACCCCTATTTCCACATCCTGTGCCATTCTTTCATTGGCTCATTATAATAGTTATATTGGTCTCATAAAAGTTTGAAGAGACTTCTTTCTTTTCTGTTTATGATTGAAATTACCCACTCACTAAAGACTTGGCAGAACTCATCTATAAAGCCCTCTGAGCTTGTTCTTTTTGGGAGGTAGATTTTTAAAATATATATTCAATTTCTTTGTGGTTCTAGAGCAGGGGTGGGCAAACTTGTTGACTCGAGGGCCAAATGGGTTCTTAAACTGGACCGGAGGGCCGGAACAAAAGCAACCTGACCATGCTGGCACTCTCATCTTGGGCTGCTGGTGAAGGAGGGGGGGGGGAGAGCAAGAGAACCCTCCGCTCTTTCGGCTCCGCGGGCCGGATAGAATAGCCGAACGGGCCAGATCCGGCCCGCGGGCCGTAGTTTGGCCACGGCTGTTCTAGAGGGTCTATCCAGGTTTTCTGTTTCTAGAGTCAGTTTTTGGCAAGCTGTGCTTTTTCTAGAAATCTATTCCTTATGCTTATGTTTTCCAATTTACTGACATACAGTTGTGCATAATATCCTTTAAAAACGTATCGGGGCAATCTTTGTGGAGAGTCACCGTGGTTTCCTACTTCAACAGTGCTTGGGCAGAACCCGGAGCTTGAGCCATCCCAGCCAGCTGCCCAGATCCAGCTTTCTGCCACCTCCTCAGAGTGCCCGCCCTTGGACAGTCCCAAGGCCCCTGCCACCACTCTAGCGCTGTGCAGCAGACTCTCCTCAGCCGCCCACCATGAACACTGGGTCCACCTCGCAGGTGCACCAGAACAACCACCAGAGCTCAGAGGCCACCATCAACCGCCAGATCAACCTGGAGCTCTATGCTTCCTACATCTACCTGTCCATGTCTTACTTCTTTGACCGTGATGATGTGGCTTTGAAGAACTTTTGCCAAATATTTTCTTCACCACCTCACGAGGAGAGGGAACGTGCTGAGAAATTGATGAAGCTGCAGAATCAATGAGGTGGCTGAATCTTCCTTCGGGATATAAAAAAAAAAAAAACAGACCATGATGACTGGGAGACTGAGCTGAATGCAATGGAATGTGCATTACACTTGGGAAAAAAAGTGTGAGTCACGTCACTACTGGACTTGCACAAACTGGCCACTGACAAAAATTTGTGTGACTGCCAAAACCGGTTTGGCTCAGTGGTAGAGCCTCGGTCTGCGGACTGAAGGGTCCCGGGTTCGATTCCGGTCAAGGGCATGTACATTGGTTGCGGGCACATCCCCGGTTGGGGGTGTACAGGAGGCAGCTGGTCGGTGTTTCTCTCTCATCACCGTTTCTAGCTCTCAATCTCTCTCCCTTCCTCTCTGTAAAATATCAATAAAAAATATATTTTAAAAAATTTGTGTGACTTCATTAAGACTCACTACCTGAATGGACAGGTGAAATTCACCAATGAATTGGGTGACCACGTAACCAACTTGAGCAGGTTGAGGGCCCCTGAGTTTCTCTTTGACAAGCACATCTTTGGAGACAGTGATGAGAGCTAAGCTGTAGGCTGGCTTCCCATAGCCATGGGAGTGACTTCCCTGGTCACTAAAGAAGCACGTGCATGTCAGAGTTACCTTTACCTTCTCTATAACTTGTACCAAACCATCCATTCATGTCTTTCATTTGTACCATTCCTTCAAATGAAGTAATTTGGTACGCCCCCCCCCCAAAAAAAACCCCACCAAAACGTATCTGTGTTATCAGTCATCTACTGTATAATCTATTGGATCTGTAGGTTATGTTTCCTTTTCTTTTCTAATATATGTAAGTGACTTCTCTCTTCTCTTCCTATGTCTAGCTTTTTAAAGGGTTTTTGTTTTGTTTTTCAGCTTTTCAAAGACTCAACTTTTGGGTTCTCAATTCTATCATTTGTTTCTGCTTCATCAATTTCTGCTCATCCTAGTTTCTACGTTTTCTAGCTTGACTATGCTTTTCCTTTTATAGCTTCTCAAGTTGGGTGTTCAGTTTGCTGATTTGTTGACTAATTGACCCAACCACCTACTCAACATCTCCACTTGCACATCGTGGTGAAAGGCATACCTTTACTCAGTTGCTTAGGCCCCAAACTCCCAGTCCCTATGGTTGCTCTAGCTTCCTCTCCATCTGCACATCCTAGCCCTCTCTAGCCACATAAGCTTCCTTGTTAGCCCCCCAAATGCCAGACATAATCTTCCCTTAGAATATTTGAATTTGCCTGAAATGTTCTCTCCCCAGATATTCATATGGGAGAATAAAATGAGGGCAAAAGCCTGTGGATATCTATAATATTTTTAAAATGTGTTTTTATTGATTTCAGAGAGGGAGAGATAGAAACATCAATGATGAGAAAGAATCATTGATCAGCTGATCGAGCCCACAGTCCTTGACCCTAATTGAGCTTGGGACCCTTTAGTCCGAAGGCCAACACTCTAGCCACTGAGCCAAACCAGCTAGGGCTGGATATCTAAATAATATCCCCCGCACCCTTGTTTTATCTATTTCGAATGCCTTATCACTATGTGACATTATAATATACACTTATTTGTATGTTTAGTATGAATCTTCCATATAATGTTAGTTTTCTGTCTTGTTCAGTACTGTGTACCCAGAGCCTGGAACAGTGCTTGGCTGTTTAATAAATGAGTGGATTGGAGCCAACTCAGAATCAGAGGGTTCCTCATTAATCATAGAACTAGCACAAGCACTGGATGAATTGGATGATGGCTGGAATCAGAGTAAGGTCGCTTCGACAAACAGTCTTGTCCCGAACACTCCATTGGTTAAAGCTTTTCTCACACTCTTAAATATTTTTACAAAACAGAATTGCTTGATCTTAGCTCCCAAATCACCTCTTCTAGGAAGTCTTCCCTTTCCCCTCCAGGCAAAGCTTAGTCTGTTCGCCTGTGATCCCACTGTCCCTTCTTCACACCTCCACCAAACCATCTGATCCAACAATGACAAGTGTCATGCAGCTTGGCATGTACCCTCTTCCCCCATGAGAGTGTTTCACCAAGGCCAATGATTTGTCGTCAGCTTATTCCCTGCCTCTATGAGAGAGAATCATGGCAGGCTCAGGTGAAAGAATGCAATGGGCCTATGAAATCAAGGTCCCTTAGCTGGATCAGGGTCCAGACATGCAACTTTGCTGCTTCTACTGAGGGTGATGGGATTTAGGAAAAGTGGGTGCAATGGAACACTTATTGCAGCGTACTTGGTGCACTGGTGGACAGCATGTCAATAGCCAGGGATGGCCACAAAACCAGGAGTCTGGAGCCTAGGCCTTCAATTGCCCCAGCATCCGCAAGGGCCCATTAATCCTTAATATTCAAATTCCGCCCACTAAACCAGCCCCTTCGTGCCAAAGCCACCTCTCTTCACCAAATGATGGCCAATGGCAGCCAATAGGCAGCTGGACAGGGTACCGCCCCCTTTTCCCTGGCCAGAATGGACACAAACTCCCGCCAATTGGTCGCGTCGCCGCTGAGGCCCCGCCCCACCCCTGCCATCGCACCCAATAGCGGGCGGGCTCGCTGCGGGAGCCGGGGGGCGGGACGCAGGCGCGCAGGTGCAGCTGCGCGCATGCCGGCCGGGAGGGCGGGGCGCGACGTCGGCCGTGCGGGGTCCCGGCGTCGGAGGCGCGCGCTCCCTCCTCTCGGAGAGAGGGCTGTGGTAAAAGCCGTCCGGAAAATGGCCGCCGCCGCCGCTGCCGCGCCAAGCGGAGGAGGAGGAGGAGGCGAGGAGGAGAGACTGTGAGTGGGACCGCCGCAGCCGCGGGCGGGGACCCTTGCCGAGGGGCGGGGGGTAGGGGCGGGACGTGGCGCGGGAGGGGCCCGCGGGGTCGGCGACACTGCTGGCGGATGGCGTCCCTCCTCTCTACCCTCCCCCTCCCGCCGCCGCCGGTAACGGCTCCCCCCGGCCCGTCACCCACACTCGCGGGTGTCCGTCCTCGACGCGGCCTCCCAGGGCCGCCTTCGCCTGGCGTCCCGCTTCCTCCCGCCTTCGGCGCGCATCCCGGCCCCGAGCCCCATGGGCGCCTCTTTTGCCAGAGCTTCACTTGTCCGGGCTGCGTGTGCGTCGTGCCCTTCTAGGGGCTTCGGGCCCGCGGCACCGTCGCGCGCCCGCGGCCCCGGCCTCTCCCTTCCTCGCGCTCTCCCCTCTCCCTTCCTTGCGCGCCCCCTCTCCCGTTACTCGCCCCCCCCACCGGCGCGCGTGCGCAGTCCGTCTCCTGTCGAGAGAGTGCGCCACAAGGGCTCCTGCGCTCTCACCCCCATCTCCAGGCTTTGCCTCCCCCTCCTTCTCGCCCATTCCATGAATTTCTGCCCCCGTTGCGGAGCGAGTCGTCCACCATCTCCTTTCCTGTCTAGCAGGACCAAGTAGGTGAGAATTATTGTCAACCCGCTAAAGGAACTAGATATTGTGCCGCTGGTCCACAACTCATCATAAAGAGGCTGTTCTAGTTCCCATCCAGAGCCGTGGGTAGGGGATTGCGTGTCCGGCAGCACCTGAGGCTCTTCTGTGTAAGCGTGCCCCCGGGGTCTTTGGGGGATGCTGTGGCCTTGGGAATATGAGTGCCCTTCCATCCTCCCCCCGTTCGCCGGCGATCTTCCAGTTACATAAGTGGAATGGGACATAGTATGTAACGGGCTCCCGTGGTCTTGGGTCGCGAAGATCACCAGTACCAAATGGGGCAAGTTCATCTCATCGCTGTGGTTCCTGTCACTTGTCCCTGAAAGTTTATTTTCTTTCTAGTTTGGTTATGGCTGAATCACCCACACTGAAACTCAGGTGACTTTTACGTGGCGTGGCGATGTGTCTGTGGCTTTGCACTGAAGACTTAAGAGGTCATTGTGAAGAGTCTTTAAAAGAGCGCTCTTACAGAGGAGGCCGTGTGTGACATTGCTAAGTATGGACCCGAGAAGGGGAAGCTTGCTCTGGAATATCTCTGTGGCAGTCGCTTCTGTTGTGTGTTCGGTGTGGATTGGTCACAGCAGAAATGGGCTCCACCACAACATTGATATTCCTGACTCATGGTCAGGCAGATGTGTGCTTCTGGTTATTTTTCCAGGAACAGGAATGGGCTTTGCCGAGCTGTTCACATGTTGTGTCTGCTGTGTTCACACGTTGTGTCTGCTGTGTGGGATCAGTATCCTAAATAATGAGATGATAGGATCAAATTCAGGGGGTGGTTGGTGATCGTGGAGCCAAACCGTGTGTGTGTGTGTGTGTGTGTGTGTGTGTGTGTGTGTGTTGCTAAGTGGCTTAGACTTTGTAGAACTCTCACAAGTTGTAGGCGTAGTAGAAAAACGAAGCATAGTCGGACCTTTTGGTAGTAAAATTCGCTGCTAATAGGTGAATGTATTACTTGAGAGGAGAAATTTGGGTTTTGTGGCTGGAATTTTCATCTGGACCTCAGCGACTGCAGCTAATAACAAGACTGAGCTGATCTCTTGGGTCGTTTGAAATATGCTGGATCCTTATGAAAAATGCAGGGTCTGGATTTTTAAGTCTTTGGGGAATTTCCCTCTGGGATTCAGGGAAATGGGATTTCTTAGGACTTATACTTAAAACCCTAGTCGGGAAGCCTAGGAAACGCTTCCTTTCAAAGGGCACAATCAATCTCGTACAAGTACAGCTGATTAAGTCGCCAGAGAGCACCCATTTGTGGCATGTCAGCTAGGTGGCTGGTCACTGTGTGCGTGGACATCATGTCCACGCACACAGACACACGAGCCTCACTTGACTAAGATTCCAAAGTATGCGCTTCTAAGCCGAGATGTGACAGGACAAGGGCTCTGCTTTGTTTTGCCATTGTTGGCAGTGTGTTTGCCTCCTCAGACGCGCTCCAGCTAGTTGTTTGTTATACCCCCAGCCAGCCCTTTAAACAGCACAGGCAGCATCCAGAATGTAGTTTCTCTGCAAAGTTCCCGGTGGCATTTGAAGTCAGCATGTCCTAACAGCTTGAAGGCTTTCTTGCTAGTACTGGCTTATCGGCACTGTCCTATTTCTTGTTGTTACAAATTTGCCTGGAATGCTTTAAACCTAGAGTACTTTGTTGCACCTGACAGAGCATGATGCAGTCAAATCCTACTGTTTTTGTGTCGGTGGGGTTAAAATACAATTTTTGCATTCTATTTGCAATTTCTAACCGGAGTCATTGTTTCCCTGTCTGCCCTGCCTCTGAGTGGCTGAATCCAGGGGGGTGGGGAGGCAAGCTGTGGTGTTTGACAAAAACGGGCTGGATGACTGCAGTATTTTGTTGCCCCCACCCAAATATCCCTTCCCCCACATGGAGATGCAATGAGAAGCTCACCTCTTTAACTTAGAATAAAGAAGAGCAGAGGTAAAATTGTTAGTCCCTGTCTCATGGCCGGTTTCCACCGCTAATGTACCTGCCGGGGACTATTTGCATGATAAATGTGTTCTAAAACTAGTAATCTTTTATAAAGGTGAATATCAGTGGAAATATTTAAATGGCTAAGAGCAGTTTGCTGGCAGGTTGCCTGAGCAACTGTGAGGAGGGGAGAATCAGAGAAGATACATGACATTTGTAGTAACTAGTGTTTTAAACGCTCGGGGGTAAAGAACAGTCCTAGACGGGCCGGGAGTTTGGCAGGACACTCGCTTGTATTCACTGCCCTGTTACGGTGACATGAGACCAGCCTCCTACGCCCACAGGCACAACCTCTTTCCTTGGGTAGAGCATTATTGCCGCTCCAACGGAAGGACCTTGTCCTCAATGCTTCTGTACCAGCCGCGTTCAGGCCGACTGCCATTGTCACCACTGTGCTTCTACCTTGTTTTGGTTACGACAGACAGATGTAAATGGGTTCCTCTTATTTGGGCTCACTCACACAAAGGCTGTGCTCCTCTGCCTTTTACCTGCTCTCTTCTGCCTTTCTCTTGCAAGGAACCTTTTCCTATTGAAAACTTGACTTGCATGCCATTGCTTAAAAACGTGGTTCCACCACTTCGACGGTAGGTATGGTGTGTAGGGAACCTGGGTGGAGATGGGAATTTGGGGGCGGGCAAGGCATCCCCACTCAGAGGGCGAAGTGTCTATTCTGTTAGAGAATGAAGCCTTGGCCTTCGTAGCTTTTCAAGGCACACTTGTGTTGGGTCTGCTGGCGTGTGGATGTGTTCTCACTGGAGCTGTTTTGCTGTTACTGCAGAAGTCTGGACTCTCGGGAGCAAGCCTGAGGAAGCGGTCACTTGTCTTCCTTGCCTAAGAGCTGGGGTGTTATATATATGGACCTGCAAATCACCGCTTTATTGGGTTTTCACCTAACTGCCCTCATCTGCCGGCTCTTTTATTTCCCCCATGAAATCTTCAGTTAATTAAAGATCTTAAACTTTCAGAGCTGGAAGGAACCTAGCCCAGCTCCCTCGGTGTACAAGTAGAAAAACAGTGTGGCTGTGAGAAATTGTGGCTTTTCCAGGGACTGCCAGCCAGGATACCAGTTTGATTTTCATTATATAGCTAACTGAGTAATGCTGTTACCTCGACTTTGGGGATTTCAAAGCATTCTATGACTCGACTGTTTAAGGGAATTGTAAGGCCTCACTGCACCTCAATAGATAATTTTAGGTACCACCCTGGTAGTTACAGACCAGCCGTAAGTAAAAGACTTGGTTGGTGTTGCCCTTATGCATTTGATTACACAAGTAATTGTGTGAATAGTGTCTCTAAGTCGTACACACTAGGCTTTTTTTATCGTAAAGATGAAAGTGCTGCTTTTGGGCCAGCGAGGTATCGGAGATTAGCTAATATGGGCCAGTTTAGGTTTTAACAAGGAAATGATGGTTATCTTAATGATGAAAAATGTGATGACAAAAGCCCTTTTTTTGAACATGTGTTCAAAAGCAAAAGAGAAACTGTCAAACTAATAACTCAGCTTGTTGAACATGGCAATTTACTGATCCGAGAGGCTTTTAAAAAGTGATTGCTCTGAGTCAGACTTGTGTATTTTGGAGGTTGGCTGTGGATCCCCCAGGGCACTTGGTTTCCATTGGTACCGCTTTCTTCTCTCAGGGTGAGAGCCCTATTTGCATGATGTTATAGCAACTTGTTGCAGCTTCAGCTGCCTGAAAAAGAAGGAAGACTTTCCTCTGGATTTCATGTGTTCTTTTGAGGATGAGGTATTAATGTTGCATGTTCTCTTGAACATGCATTCTATCCCTGAGTGTTTCTGTATGACATGGTATAAGAAATACTTACCTGAGACCATCACTAACGATATGCTTTATAGTGTCAGAGTGTCCTTCAGAAGTGACAGGACCAGTGATGGTGTTGATTCTAACACATGAATCTTTCTTTTATTTTAGCACTGTGTTTTATGTGCCAGTAATTTGCAGTTTATCCTTTGTTTCTAGCTAGCTAGGTAAGCTGGGAAATAGCATAGTACTTTGTCTATATGTTTATCTTCAAAATGGCCCAAATAGCCCTGGGAAAAAGGTCGTGCAGCACAATGGGGGCTTTCAACTTACGATTTTCTTTGTTTTAGGCTCCATAAAAATACAGACTCACCAGTTCCTGCTTTGATGTGACATGTGACTCCCCAGAATACATCTTGCTTCTGTAGACCAGCTCCAACAGGATTCCATGGTAGCTGGAATGTTAGGGCTCAGGTAAGTAACCTTCCTTTTTTTTTTTTTAGTATATGTCCTGGTTTGGCCATCTGTTTTTAAAAAATAAAAATGAAAACAAGGAAAACAAAGAAATACCATTCTTGGACAGTATAAAAGTACCCCAAAGACAAAAGACATATCTGTGCCAAACTGTGCCATATAATAAAAAAAAGTCACTTCCCTGAGCCCTGAAAGGTCAGTTTGGGTAGGGTTACTTGGTAGCCACAGCGTGATCTGGGGGCGGGCGTCAGATTAGAGCCGGAACTGGTGATCTGCAACTTCAGTTCACCTTGAGGCAGGTCAGCTGAGCTGAGAGCGCTTTGACTGAGCTTTTCACCTGCCGCTGCTGCTGTTGCCCAGTGGTCTTCAGCGTGGTGCTTTGTTTGCTTTGGTTTTGGGTAAATGACTTCCTGGTCAACATTAGTGAGCAGCGGTAATGCATTTTCAGATACAGGAGCTGGTGTCCGGTCCCCTGGAAGGATAGCCTCCTGGAAGCTGTCGCAGAACAGTGGAACCCATGGCTGGCTGGTGGCATGTGCATGCCCCTCTCCTTCCGTGGGAACTAAAGAGAACACCCAGACACATTTCTGGCTCTTGACACTCTAGAGCAGAATGAATCTTTTTGAAAAGCTGGGGATCCAAGCTGTTGGAGGTCTGACACTCAGGTGCTCTGTCAGCCACACTTTTGGCTATTTTGGTGCCCTTGTGTGGACTTGAGTTTTGTAAAAATGAGTGGTTTCTTAATTTCTCAATTGTCAGGCTCAATAGCTCAAGCTTTTTAAAAATCCGTGGCCACTTCACATTTGATGTTTTGACACCTGGATTTCAAACATTCCATGTGGTAAGGCAAAACATTCTAATTGATTTTTTTTTTCTCATTTCTTTTCTTAAGAAAAAAATGTGAGTTTACACATATGCTACCACTGTGATTCCAGCTGAGACTCCCAAGTAGCATTTCGTTGTGTCTCTAGTGGTTTCTGACATCTCAGTGTATAGCTGTGTGGACATCTTAGATGACAGCCTGTTTAGAGACTGTGTGAGGGGCAGTGTTTGGGCAGAGGAGAATGGAAGGTGTGGAAGGGAAGGGAAGGGAAGAGCATCACACTGCTGCCAGGTCCCAAATTTGGTTTCGCTCCTGATCCTATGACTCAAATTGTCATTCCCCTTTGCTGTGGGGTGTGCCTTGGGCCCTGCTGACAGGACATTCTTTGTGCTCCATGTATTTATGCTGGTGGGAGTTGTGTGGCTGGCGCTTTGTGCATTGTCTCAGAAATTGTGTGGACTAAATGTAATATGGGCGGTAAATGGGTTTCTTCTGGATTTTATAAAACACGCGGTGATGACTCTACAGTTTCTTCTAAAAAGTATAGAAAGGAAGAGATCTTTTAAAAATATCTCTTATTACTTATGAATGAAAAAAGGCAGCGATTTGAGAGAGCATCAAGGAACTTTGAAGGGAATACTCAAAGGACAGAACCTGTCTTTAGCAGATGAGTGCTTGTATCTTACTAATTTTCTTCTTTTTAAAGAAGCTATAAAAAGAATACATACTTTTATGGATACATACACTTTAAAGTATATCAAGTAAAAAAACAAAAGCTTTCTATTACTCTCTGTGCCCGCTTCCCAGAGTAACCAACCATGTTAATAGCTTAACATAGATCCTTTTGAATCTTCTTCTCAGGCTATACAAATATGCACCTTTTGTGTTTTTAACAAAATGAGGTTAGTATTATACATATTTAGTAGTATACATATTTATCTCTCTGCCTCGTTTTTGTTAACTAGTACTATAGTACTAACTTTCTGTCATGCATTGGCCCCCTATTGGTTTTCCCAATGGCTCCCTTTTAAATATACTACTAGATTCAACTTACTCAAGTGTCAGTCTTTTTGAAGAACAACTGCTTAGACATGAAGTTGCTAGTCGGTGCCACCACATTATCTTCCTAATGGCTATTCCAGTTCCCATGACAGTCTGAGAAAGTGCCACTTCCCCACACCCTCCCAGAATTGGCTAGCCATCATTTGTGCATCAAATTTTTGCTCCTTGGGTAACTGAGGCTGAACCTCAGTAATCATTGGTCATTTGTATTTGGTCTTCGTGAATTGCCTGTTCGTGTCCCGCATTCATTCTTCCATTGAGATATTTTAAGTCAATTTGTAGAAACTCTCAATGTATTAAGGATATTAATTCTCTTTCATCATGCAGATATTTTTCCTACTTTATCATATATCTTTTGATTCTGCTTGTCTTTTTAATGTATAGGATTTCTGTTATGATTCCTCCTTTTACTTTTATACTTAGAAAATCCTTTCCTACTATTGAACACATCAATATTCATCTATATTATCTTTCTTCATTAAAAACTTGAGCCCTGGCGGGGTAACTCAGTTGATTGAGTATTGTCCCATGCACCGAAAGGTCGCCGGTTTGATTCCCAGTCAGGGCACATGGCTGGGTTGCAGGTTTGGTTCCCTTCCCTTCTCTCGAGCATCGATAAAAACATTTTCTTGATTTTTTTTTTAAAAAAGCTTGGTATGCCGTATTCATACATGCATATTTGATCTGTACAAAAGGATCTTCTAGGTAAGTTGTTTTATGTTTTTTGTGTGGTTTTTAAAAATAACAATTTGTATTTAACTTTAGGATAGAATGAGGTATAGAGCCCACTTAGCCAGTTGTGTCATAGCTATTTGGTGAGCCAATAATACAGTCTTCACCTTATCGTGTGCTGACTTCAAATGAACAAAGCATCTCTTACTTTTTCTTTCTGATTTTTTTCTTTGTGAGGCTTGGTGACAAGCCTGTCAGCGGATAATCATTTATTCATTCACCCAACAAATATTTGAGCCTCTGCTTTGAGCCAGGGGTGGTACTGGATCCTGCAAGTGCTGCCTTCTCCTTGACTGGCTGCAGCTCTCATTCTGGAAGATTCGAGAAAATAGTGGATCTTCACCAAAGTAGGTTTCAGATAATCTAGGAGGAAATCTAGAGGCTATGCTTGTGTGTGTGTGTTTGATTCTGACATATAAGTTTCAGCTTTAGGGTAGGCTGCAACATAAAGCATAGTTCGTTTTATAACTCATGTAATTGCAGGCTGATTTTTGTCTTGAATTATGATGAGGGCTTTTTGCTGTTGAAACAGTTCTATATTCAGCCAGCTTGATTGTTATGATAGAATAAAAGTTACGTACTGATAAAAATGGTAATTTTCTTCTATGATGATTTTGAAGCTTTCCTGTAAAGGCTGATAAATATAAAGACAGGCTTTTGGTGAATATAATTTTAGGAGAACAAGAGTAATTTTTTACAACTTGCATTATTTAAATCTAATAAATACCCACAAAACTGAAGTAGAATCCTGATTTGTATTGAAAATATTTTTTATTTAAAAAGGATATAAATGTTGAAGGAAAAGGTTTCTTATATAAGGCTGGGTTGGGGTTTTTTTTTTTAATGATTTTTGCAGGTTTTTTGAATAGTTGAGTATATAGTACAGAATGAAAAATGTGGTATTAAAGGTTATATGATAAAAGATCTCCTTGCCATCCTGTCCTGGATATCCATTTCTGTCCCTGGAGGCAGTCATTATTACCGGTTCTGTGTGTGTGTTAAATTGTGGTATAATACATAATATCAAATTTACTATTTTATATGTTTTAAGTGTACATTTAGTGAGCTTAAGTACATTCTCATGGTTGTGCAGCCACCACCAATATGCATCTCCAGAACCCTTTTCATCTTGCAAAAGTGAAACTGTCCCCATTAAACCATTAGTCCCCATTCCTCCCTCCTCCCCCTGCTCCTGGCAGTCATCCTTATACTTTCTGTCCCTATGAAATTGGATACCTTATGTTATTATATATATTGTACTAGAGGCCCGGTGCATGAAATCCATGCATGGGTAGAGTCCCTAGGCCTGGCCAGTGATCAGGGCTGATCACGGCCTTCCTCCTCCTGGCCGAGCCTCTCTTTCCCAGCTGTCGGCCGGGACCTTCCTTCATTCTGCATCGCCTCCTGGTGGTCACTGCATGTCATAGCGAGTGATAGAACTCCTGGTCAAACTCCTGCGGGGATACTTTGCATGTTAGCCTTTTATATATATAGATATGTGTTTATGTATATATTTTGTGTGTGTGTGTTCACACTATAAATACTGTGCACACTTGTGATTGCTCTTTTTGGAGGTCGTTTGGTATCAGTTCCTATACACCCATATCATTCTCTTCTTCATCTTTTTTTAAAATCCTCACCCAAGGATGTTTTTTCCATTTATTAAATTTTAGAGAGAATGGAAGGGAGGGAGGGGAAGAGAGAAAGAAACATTGATGTGAGAGAGAGAGACATTGATTGGTTGCCTCTCATACTCGGCCTCTGAATTTCCTCCTAGATTATCTAAAACCTACTTTTGTGAAGATCCACTATTCTCTTGAATCTTCCAGAATGAGCGCTGCAGAATGAGACCTTGCAACCTGTGACCCTTCAGTGTGTGGTCTGATGCTCCAACCACTGAGCACACTGGACAGGGCCCATATCATTCTTTTATATTTATTTATATAATTTTTTTTTTACAGAGAGAAAAGGAGAGGGATAGAGAGTTAGAAACATCGATGAGAGAGAATCATCGATCAGCTGCCTCTTGCACATCCCCTACGAGGGATGTGCCCGCAAGCAAGGTACATGCCCGTGACCGGAATCGAACCTGGGACCTTTCAGTCCGCAGGCTGACGCAATATCCACTGAGCCAAACCGGTTTCAGCTATTTGTTTATTTTTTACAGAGAGGAAGAGAGAGGGATAGAGAGTTAGAAACATCGATGAGAGAGAATCATCGATCAGCTGCCAAGGTACATGCCCTTGACCGGAATCGAACCTGGGACCTTTCAGTCCGCAGACCGACGCACTATCCACTGAGCCAACCTGGTCTCGGCCCATATCATTCTTTTAAAAGGGTTGATTTAGTAGTCCGTTATATGGATTCACTATAATTTAACTAGTTTTCTATTGGTGGATAATTTTGTTTCCAGGGTTTTTAACTTCGTTAATACTGTAGTTAATAGTATTTTACATATACCATATTGCTTATAGCAAGTATATGTGTAGGAGAAATTCCTAGAGATAGGGCTTGCTGGATCAAAGGTAAATGCATTTTAAACTTTGATAGTTATTGCTAAATCAAGGGTAGCCTTTTACTTGCTTAGTTTTAAAGAAAAGACTACATATGAGTAGATAAGCATGCAAATTATGATTGCAAGACCATTTGTAGAGTTTAGAGAGTTGTTAATTAGTCTAGGAAGACAGTTTATAACAGCACTAGAAAGTAAGAAGTCAGAAGCTTCCATTTCATCAGATATGAGCAGAACCTGTGAGGTAAGACCCTTTAGTTGGCAAGAGGAACTTCAACCAGTTCTCATTTGTGAATCTTGAGGAAAATGGAACATTTTAATTTTGGTACTGTTCTAAGTTGCAGTGGCTCCTTGGGACTCAAGGTTGAAAAGTCTTCGTGGCTGCTGGAACAGATTGCTGTTGTTTCATTTCTCTTTCACTGTTGTACTCTTTATATTGCAATACTTTATTCATTTTCCCTATACTAATTGAGCATATATTATATGTCAGTTACTGTCCTAGATGCTAGGGATTGTCTCTAACCCTTAGTAATTTTTTTAAAAAAATAAGCATATTTTTATTGATTTCAGAGAGGAAGGGAGAAGGGGAAAGAGATAGAAACACCAGTGATGAGAGAGAATCATTGATTGGCTGCCTCCTGCACGCCCCACACTGGGGATCAAGCCCACAACCCAGGCATGTGCCCTGACCGGGAATCGAACTGTGACCTCCTGGTTCATAGGTCAACACTCAACCACTGAGCCACTCGGTAAAGGCAACCCTTAGTAATCTTAATGGTCTAAAGCAGTGTTTCCCAAACTTTTGACATATGTGTACCCCTTCTATAATTTTCATAACAGAGTACCCCTCATCCAAAAAAAAATGGATTTTTTTTTTTTAAAGAGTTCTTTGATTCACACACTTCAACAGGGAATCAGAACCTCTTTGCTTTTTTTTTTTTTAATATATTTTTTATTGATATTTTACAGAGAGAAAGGGAGAGAGATAGAGAGCTAGAAACGTCGATGAGAGAGAAACATCGACCAGCTGCCTCTTGCACACCCCCGACTGGGGATGTGCCCGCAACCAATGTACATGCCCTTGACCGGAATCGAACCTGGGACCTTTCAGTCCGCAGACCGACGCTCTACCGCTGAGCTAAACCGGCTTCGGCAAAATGGATGTATTTTAATAACAAAATATATTTATTTTTTATTTTTTTGGTACATACACAAAATAAAATAAATGAAAAATAAAATTATTCATAATAAAATATAAATAAAAGTTATATTATAAATAACATTTATTTGCACACCGGACCATCTCACGCCTCACAAGACTGTCTTGACTTGACTCATGAGAACGTAGAATTAGGCACAGCTAAGCACGGTGCAGTGCATATCCCCACCAAACTCTGGTGCAACACGTACCCCCACCAAACTCTTCCCATACCCCTGGGGGTACGCGTACCACACTTTGGGAAACACTGGTCTAAAGGAAGACCCAGACAGACAAACAGGCCACTGCTCTAAAAGGGGGCTGGATGCTACAGTGGAGAAGTACTGGCCACTGAGGGAGCATATAAATTTAAGAGGGGTCCCACTTAGACATGGGAGTGGGATAAGGGAAGCTACTTCTTTGAAAAGTGACCCCCCAAGACATTAGCTTAGTTCTGGGCAAGTATAAATGGAGGAGAGACCAGCGTATATGGAGGCTTGGGCCGGAGAGAACTAACTGTTCGGCTGGGTCTGAGGAGTTCGCAGTGTGGCGGTGAATGAGACAGGCCGAGCAGGTCAAGCTGCGGGTTGGGAGTGGTTCTGTTTGCAGGGTGCTGGTAGGAAATCGGACACAGCCTTACCAACTGCCGAATAGTTTCAGCTTTTCTTCCAAGCTGCATCACACTTGAAGATGTTCCCACGCCTCAGAAGGTAATGTGAGGCGCTCCGGCCATCCATTATCTCCCCTCTCTACCCCTCCCTGCTCGGGAGGCCATCTTCCCTGAGCTGGCATCCCACCCACCCATCAGGCCCTGAGGCTTGCCACTCCAGGTTCCTTCATGAAACGTCCCTTCTCTCCGCTTCTCCTCCAGGAGACCCTGGAAGACTCTTGAAAAGGCTTTCCCTTCTTCGACACACTTTATTTTCTGATCTTCGGTACTGAGAGAGCAAGAGCTTGTATGGTGTGTGAGTCAACTGTGGTATCAAACTCACTGCTTAGTCCTTCTGTTGTTGTTTTTAGGGGGAAAAAATATTTTTTTTTACCCAAGACTTTCATGGTGAAGGAAGCAGTGTGTAAGCAAGCTTGCTCCTGGCTTGTCAAGGATCAAGTCCACCCTGACAGCCATCGTGGATGGCCCACTGTAATCTCTGCGGGCGTGGACTAAGGAGACGGGACCGGAGCCTTCCTCGTTTGCCCGCCCGTGTGCTGCCTTTGAAGTGCTGCTCTCCCGCAGAACTTCAGAGTGGTAGCTACTTGGGTATTTTTCACTCTGACTTCGGAAATATTAGCAGTCTGTCCAATTTACATCAGCCTCCTTTTATGAAACTCAAACGTGACAGCTCCTGCAAAATCCCCGCCTGTGGTTGCACTTGCTGCCCTGCCTTCCCAAGGCAGCCTCTTCCTCAGACGTGATGGGGATAGTCCCCGCGCTCCATTACAGCTTTATGCTGTTACACATAACCAATATATAACATTGGGAAGTGTTTTTTGCAAATTTACAGGGTGGTATTGTAGATGTAACATTTTGCAGCTTACTCTGATTTTCACTAATGCTTAGCTTTTGAGCCTGGTCCATGTTGCTCTGTGCACACATTCATTTATGTGTAGCACACATTCATTCAGTACGTCTCCTGGTGCTGTAGAAACATTTTTATATCAGAAGCCCCACCAGAGCCCTGAATGGAATTGTGGATATATGAGGACTGACATCTGGTTTATGTTTACATCCGTTGGTCCTATTAACTGAGAAGATATTTTTATTTCTGTGTTTGTTAAAGCTTTCCTCAAAAAAGGCATCCATTTTCTAGGCTTATTAATAGGACAGTTTAAAGGTTTTATTTTTAGATATGAAAGAAAGCAAAGCCGGCTTCTAAGATATGCACATTTCTCTTTGTTTTTATCTCCTTTGCAACATTTCACATTACCGCTAAAATATGAACTTGAGCATTTTTAAGCATGAACTGATTTTGTATGTGTATTTTTGAAAATATTTAAAGCATTTTGTTTTTTCTGAGGCTTCTAGTGGTTAAGTTTCTGTTTTGTTTTTAAATACATTTTTAATGATTTTTAGAGAGAGAGGAAGGGAGAGAAAGAAACATAAATGTGAGAGTGAAACATCAATTGATTGTCCACGTGCCCTGACCAGGAATTGAACCGGCAACCTGTCCGTGCACAGGACAATGCTCAACCGAGTCACAACAGCCAGGTCAAATTTTGACATTACTTTGACAGGCTGTATTTTAAATTTCTTTACGCGTATTTACTAACTTATTTTTTAAATATAAATTTTAGTGTGTTTCTGATTTTTGTGTTTTTTGTAAACAACAGAAGGTATTAGTCCATATTAAGTACTAATTTGCTCTAATATTTTCGGCTGTTTTGGGAATAACACTTGGCAAAAAAATAGACATACGTCTGCAGTTGTGACAAGTTTGTCTTTTTGTTCCTTTTAACTCTAGAGTAAATAATTCTAGTGAATTTTTTTTCTAGATTTGCAAGAATATGGGAATGATTGAAGTCCTCAATACCTAAGTGGTTAGAGAAAGTTGAAAGCCTTTTTTCAGTGGTATCACCCTATTAAAAATATGTTAATGTAGCTTGTAAGCAACTGTATAAAATTTCTTAGTCCCTCTTCGGGGTTAAGACAAAGCAAACAAGCAGAAATATGGTATTTATTTTTTAATTACACAAGTAAAACATTGTAAAAATAGTAGATGCGTATGGAAATTGTTCTGAAAATTCCATGCAGAGAAAACTGCTGTTACTATTTGGTGTGTATCTTTCTAGACCGAGGGCTCTGAGAATTCAGGGGTTCTGTGACCTCGATTGGGAAAAACACTCCATCTTTATTTTCACCAACCTCTCACTAAAAATTCAGATTTCCTTCAGTAGGCAACAGACATGTGCCTGTGACTTTGTCACCAATAGAGATCAAAGATGCTATCGTATTATAGTTGCAGATGTTTTGAAATAATCATTTGTGCTCATCACTCCTTCAAACTTTGGGTAGTTGTTTGACCCACCTCTAGATCTGGATATTTAATGGTTTACTAAAGAAGCCCATATTACTCTAGCTCCAATTCTCAAAGTATGTTCTTAATAAATTTTTCTGTATTTTATTTTATGCATTTCAAATTATTCTTGCCCTACCCAGTTTGGCTCAGTGGACAGAGCATCAGCCTGCAGACTGAAGGATTCCGGATTCAGTTCCAGTGAAGGGCGCCTGCCCAGTTGTGGGCTCAATCCCCAGTGGGGGGTATGCAGGAGGCAGCCAATCAATGGTTCTCTCTCATCATGGATGTTTCTAGCCCTCTCCCCATCTCCTTTCCTCTCTAGAGTCAATAAAAATGTATTTTAAAAAATATGCAGGAAGCAGCCAATCAATGGTTCTCTCTCATCATGGATGTTTCTAGCTCTCTCCCCCTCTCCTTTCCTCTCTAGAATCAATAAAAATATATTTTAAAAAATAATAATAGAAACGTTCTTCTAAAGGGGGAGGCTTCAGCCCTAACCGGTTTGGCTCAGTGGATAGAGCAGCGAGGCCCCCCTGATTCGAACTCAAGGTTCCCACGTTCGATTCCGGTCAAGGGCATGTACCTTGGTTGCAGGCACATCCACAGTAGGGAGTGTGCAAGAGGCTGCTGATTGATGTTTCTCTCTCATCATGTTTCTAACTCTCCTTCTACCTTCCTCCCTAAAATCAGTAAAATATATTTTAAAAAATAAAAATAAAGGGGGAGGCTTCAGAGAGCCAAAAGGATCATGGCAGAAAAAGATTAAGAATGCCTATTGTGCCTGGCTGGTGTAGCTCAGTGATTGAGTGTCAACCTATGAACTAGGATGTCACAGTTCGATTCCCAGTCAGGGGGCATGCAGGAGGCAGCAAATCGATGTTTCTCTCTCTCTCTCCCTGTCCCTTCCTCTCTCTAAAATCAATTAAAAATACATTAATTAAAAAAACACCTATTGTGTACATTATACCATGCAACTACAAATAGAACAGCCAGCACTGAGTAGTCAGTATGTGGGGGAAAGAGATCAAGGAAATCCCTAAAGCACAAGTGCAATAAAGGGAGATAAGATGACATTTAAAGCTTAGTTCCAATTATTGTATCAAACATTTTTATGAGCACGTTTGTCTTTTTACAGATACCATGTAAAATGTAATGCAACTAAAACTGCTTAAGAATTCTTAATATGCATACATATTATTTTAGATAAATGGGATAATATAGTATGTGCAGTTGTAACTTGCCTTCTTTCCTCAACGATACGTTGTAGATATCTGTCCATGCCAGTAAAAATAGACTTGTATCATCACTTTTCCCCAAAAGGAAAATAACTTAATTGTATTTTCTAATTACAAAAGTAATACCTGATGAAAAAAAATTTATAAAATTTCAGAAGAGAAACATTAAGAATTGCTCATAAATCTATCTAACATCTGGATAATGTCTTTACACAATCATTTTTAATGACCACTTGACATTTCATTGATAGTTATGCCTTGACTTAATTAGAGGCATTTCCATTGTGTCTGTGTTTTCATTGCTCCCAATGACAGGTACAGTTGTGTGCTGATGATTTCACTCTGTGCCTGTATCTCTAACCTCCCCCCTAAGCTCCACATTGGATGGCCTCTTCAGTATTTCCACTTGAGTTGCTTATAGACATCTCAGACTTAACAAGTCCCAAACAGAATTCTTGCTCCCTCCCATTTAAATCTGCTTCACCTGTCTTTTCTGTCTCAGTAAACAACATCAATCTCCACCCAGTTACCAATAAAAAATTCTAGTAGTTGTCCTTGATTCTGCTCTTTCCTTCACCTTCCTCTAAATTCACCAGCAAGTCCTGCGGGGCTTTACATTCACAAGGTACTCCAGAACCATCTCTGCTTCTAAGGCCTCATCCAGGCCACGGGTTACCTCAGATGCAGCAGGACTTTGGGTGATGTATTGAACAGCTTCTTCACCTACACACGTTCCATAAGACTTTTTGTTAAAATGACAATTCTAAGTGATGGGATTGTTCCGTGCTTAGTAACTTTCTCATTTGGCCAGTACAGTTCGGTTTGAGTACTGAGTTCCTGGTTGCTCCGTGCCAAAGGGTCTGCAGTTTATCAGGCTGTCATCCAGCCATTCATTCCACCGCAGTCGGGTGTCTGTGGTACCCCCAGGCAGAGATCAGTGGTACCTTTCGTCATGGAGCCTGAGTTTGGCAGGAGAGACAGACTTTAAATATTTCCCAAGTAATTATGTAATTATAGTGAGTTAAGAGCTCTGAAGGAAAAATACGTGGAGCTCACTGTGATCACGTGTACTGGGGGAGCAGCCCAGCCTTGGGAGGAATAAGAAGGCAGTGCTAAAGCTGGAAATCAGGGGGGACAGAAGTGTTAGGCAAGGTAGGGAGTGGATGAGGGCTTTTTCCCCCAAAGGATAAATGTATGTGTGAAGCGCCTCTCCCCTCAAGCCTGACAGGAGCTTAGTCATCTGAGGCTCTTAAGCTCGGAGTGGCTGGAACAGAGCAGGATTTGGCAGTGGGGGGGCGGGGGTTTGATAGATGCAGACAGAAAGGTTGACAGGCTTGGTACAGGATTTTTTTTTTTTTACGTTAATGTCAGATCAGTAGGAAACTATTGAGGGTTAGGTTTGGATTTTTGAGTTTTTATCAAAATATTACAGCCATTCAATAACAACATAACCTCTCTCAAAAGCGGTTATGGTGAAAATAACAGTTTACTTCCTCCCATTCCTGTTCCATGACCTAGAGATGACGGCTTTTAACTGTTTTTATATTAGTTTATTTGATGGTTACCTTTAAAACTAAATGATGCCCTAGCCCAGTGGTCAGCAAACTCATTAGTCAGTAGAGCGATGAACTACAGTTTGCCGACCACTGCCCTAGCTGGTTTGGTTTGGTGGATAGAGTGTCAGCCTGCAGACTAAAGGGTCCCAGGTTTGATTCTGGTCAAGGGCATTTGCCTGAGTTTGGGCTTGATCCCCAGTGGGGGGTATTGCAGGAGGCAGCCGATCAATGATTCTCTCTCATCATTGTTTATCTCTCTCCTTCCTTCCTCTATGAAATCAATAAAAATATATTTTAAAATTAAAATTAAAAAACCTACCAGGACCGGTTTGGCTCAGTGGATAGAGCATCCGCCTGTGGACTGAAGGGTCCCGGGTTCGATTCTGGTCAAGGGCATGTACCTTGGTTGCAGGCACATCCCCAGTGGGGGGTGTGCAAGAGGCAGCTGATCAATGATTCTTATTGATGTTTCTAACTCTCTATCCCTCTCTCTTCCTTTCTGTGAAAAATCAATAAAATATATATTTTTTTAAATTTAAAAACCTAAATTATATGCTTTTACATTTTTCTTCACTTGCCAACTTTAGGGGATTATATTAGCTCCTTAAAATAAAAGAGGATGACCGCCCTGGCCAGTTTTGTTCAGTGGTTAGAGTGTCAGCCCACAGACTGAAGGGTCACGGATCCGATTCTGGTCAAGAGCACATTCCTTGGTTGTAGACTAAATCCCCAACCCCAGTTGGAGTGAATTTGAGAGGAAGTCAATAGATGGGTCTTGCTCACATCGATGTTTCTCTCTTTCTCTGTCTCTCTTCCTCCCGTTTTCTCTAAAAATTGATGGGATGGGGGAATATCCTCTGGTGAAGATTAATGAAAGAGAATGACTTAGCTTACATTACCTCCCATGTTGAGATTCATAATCACATTTTCTCTATAACTTTAAATAGTGGTTCCTGTTCTATCTATTTTAATCCATATGGCACTTCTCTCTGTATAAGATGAGGATATTAATGACCCAGTTTTTCTTCCACATGCCCCCCCACTTCTACCTCCTAAAAGCTATACTTGATCACTTCCATTTTTTATGTATATTTTATTGATTTTTTGCAGAGAGGAAGGGAGAGAGATAGAGAAACATCAACCAATTGCCTCCTGCACAACCCCCACCGGAAATGTGCCCGCAACCAAGGTACATACCTTTGACCGGAATTGAACCTGGGACCCTTTAGTTCGCAGGCCGACATTCTATCCACTGAGCCAAACCGGTTTCGGGGATCACTTCCATGCTTACAGTTGTTAAGTTTATGCCCTGCCCTGCATCCACATCCAGTGGTCATAGGTTAATTCTAAAGTTGAAAGAAGTCAACATCATTGACATTATTATACATATGTAACTACTGTTCACCACAAGGCTTAGTAATGAATCTGAGGATTACATTTCTTCATAGGTCTAGAACAGCCGTGGGCAAACTCCGGCCGGCGGGCCATCGGGCCCGTTCGACTGTTCTATCCGGCCCACGGAGCCGAAAGTGCGGAGGGTTCTCTTGCTCTCCCCTCCGCTCCTTCACCAGCAGCCCAAGATGAGAGTGCCAGCATGGTCAGGTTGCTTTTGTTCCGGCCCTCCGGTCCAGTTTAAGAACCCATTGTGGCCCTTGAGTCAAAAAGTTTGCCCACCCCTGGTCTAGAATCACAATCCCCCTTTCTTAGACTCTACCACCTGCCTAAATTTCTTGTTCTATATTTGAACCTTGGCTTTCTTGTACAGTTCTTTGTTTTTCCCACTGCTTCTGATTGCTTTTCATTTTTGTTTAATACTATTTCCTAATCTCATAAAAAGCCTCTCAGCCATGCTATTTCTTTCCTGCAATTCTGCGTTTCTCACCCTTAAAGGCCTTCCTCTCAGAGCTCTCTATTGGCCTGCAGTCTGGACAAGTACTTGCTCTTTAAGCTTGTACACACTGCCACCTGGATCTTCCCTTCTCTGAGCTCTGGGGTTTGAGCTACTGTTGCGCCGAACCCGTATTTTTTCCTTGGTTTACTCCTTGTTTTCTAGAATACATCTTTAAATAACTTGCTAAGAGAGGGTGTATGGGCAGTAAACTGGAATGGACACTGTTGCTTACCCATATCCAGTTTCTATAAAACCCTGGCATTACTCACCTTTCTACATTATTCCCAACTCTAGCAAGGATCCTGAAGTCATTCCACACATTGCATTCCCTTGGCTAGGAACTGTTACTGATTGGGGCTAGACCTGAGATCCCAGTTGGTCCGCTCATACCGAAGGGAGGGGCTTCGGTGGCTTATTAGAGGAGACTTCTTTCCCTCGCTGTATGTAAACAAGGCAGCTCTGTAACCTCAGACTGAGGGACCAAGCCTGAAGACAGCACTTCTTGCCAAGGATGATGGAGTAAAGAGACAGGAGGACCCCCAGCTCTGGGCTTCCAGATATATGAGAGAATACACTTTTGAATTTTGTAAGCTATTTTGAATTGGCTTTTCTCTTACTTGCGGCCAAAAGCATTATAACAGACATGTCTTCTGAGTAACTGCATGTCTGAAATGCCTTTTTTTAAAAAAAATATAGAGATTCATAATCACATTTTTATTGATTTAAGGGAGAAGGGAGAAAGAGATAGAAACATCAATGATGAAAGAGAATCATTGTTTGGCTGCCTTCTGCACGCCCCCTACTGGAGATCAAGCTGGCAACCCCGGGCATGTGCACTTGGCTGGAATCGAAATGAGACCCTTCAGTCCACAGGCTGATGCTCTATCCACTGAGCAAAACCAGCTAGGGCTGAAATGCCTTTCTTTTGTTCTTCTACTTGATTGGCTAAGAATAGGATTCCAAGGTTAAAAGTTATTTTCCATTCTGGATCTGGAGAGTATTAAGCTAAGCCAGTGGTCGGCAAACTCAGTCAACATAGACCACTGAGCTAAGCGAAATAAGCCAGTCAGAGAAAGACAAGTATCACATGATCTCATTCATATGTGGAATCTAATGAACAAAATAAACTATTGAACAAAATAGATCCAGAGACATCGAAGCGTGGAACAAACAGACTGTCGAATCTCAGAAGGACTACCGGGATGGGTAGGCAAGAGGGAAGAAATCAACCAAAAAACTTGGACACAGACAATAGGTTGGTAAAAGCCTGGGGTGGGGGGTGGAGGGAGGGGATGGGCTAGAAGAGGTCAATGGGGGAAAGAGTGACATATGTAATACTTTCAACAATAAAGATTTTTTAAAAATAAAAATAAAGAGCCAAAACTGGTTTGGCTCAGTGGTAGAGCGTCGGTCTGCGGACTGAAAGGTCCCAGGTTCGATTCCGGTCAAGGGCATGTACACTGGTTGCGGGCACATCCTCAGTCAGGGGCGTGCAGTAGGCAGCTGGTAGATGTTTCTCTCTCATCGACGTTTCTAGCTCTCTATCTCTCTGTCTCTCTCCCTTCCTCTCTGTAAAATATCAATAAAATATATTTTTAAAAAATAAAAAAATAAAAATAAAGATAATATTAGAAAAGAAAAAAAAGTTATTTTTTCTCCAACTTTGAAGGCATTGCTACCATTGTCTTGTAGCATGCAGAGTCACTAATGAAACAAACTAGTTGTGGTTCTTTTGTAGGTGGTTTTCTTTACTCTCTTCTTCCCTGGAGAATACTTTTGTCTCTTGTCAAGTCTTTTTAAAAATATGTTAGCTTCCATTCCTTTATTTTCTTTCTTATGAAGACTCCTGTTCACTTAATTTTGGACTTCTTACATTGGTCCTCTGTCTTGATTCTCCCTCATGTTTTTCTTTTATTATTTTTTGCTCTGAATTTTGTAATATCTCCTAGACTTTATTTTCTACCTTTTCTGTTAAATTCTTTATTTCAGCCCAATCTTTTTTTTCTAACTTATTGTGAAGCCTGTGTGTCCACTGTGTAGAATCAGTTGTTGACATTTTGACATATTTGCTTGGTTTGCATTGCCATGTGCATTTTTATATCCTTTTGCTGACCATTTGAAAGGAATTCACAGTATGGCATTTCATTCCTGAGTACTTCAGCAAACATCTAAAAATCAGGACATTTTCCAATATAAGCATAATGTCTCAAGCAGATCTTGAAAAATTAACAGTAATTCTCTAATGTTATCAGACAGCCATTCTAAATTGTAATTTACCCCAAGTGTCTTTTATTGCTGTTTTGGGGGGGTGGGACAGGCAGTAACTAATTAAGGTTTATACCTTGCATTTGCATATGCTTCTTTTGTTTCTCCTAACAAGAACAGCCTCCCTACCTCCCTACCTCCAATCCACCTGTGACATTGACTCTATGAAGCAACCAGCCCAGTTGTCTTACAGAAGGCCTACATCTTAGATGTGTTTCTTTTCCTGTTTATCCCTTACATTAATTGTAAATAAGAGGTTATATCTGCAGGTTTGTTTAGTTAAACATTTGGGGTAAGAATATTTTGTGTTAGCATCAGACTGATTGGTTCTCCTGTGGTTCTTGATGCTACATTTTACCACTTGGTTGAAGAAAGAGGTTACTGCCAAATCTCTCCATTGCGAATATACAGTTTTTCTATTGTAATTGATAAGTAATCTGCGGTGTGATGCTTTGGCACTGTATGAAGATCCTGTTGCCCAACAGCCATTCACCTAATGATTTTAGCATTAATTGATGATCCTTGCCTGCAGCTATTATTACATTGGTGTTACAAAATGATGGGTTTCGCCGAAACCAGTTTGGCTCAGTGGATAGAGCGTCAGTGTGCGGACTGAAGGGTCCCAGGTTCGATTCCGGTCAAGGGCATGTACATTGGTTGCGGGCACATCCCCAGTGGGGGGTGTGCAAGAGGCAGCTGGTCGATGTTTCTCTTTCATTGATGTTTCTAGCTCTCTGTCCCTCTACCTTCCTCTCTGTGAAAAATCAATAAAATATATTATAAAAAAATGATGGGTTTCTGTCATCTCTTGTACTTTTAATATTGGCGTTTAGTAAAGAACTTTCCTTCGTCAGGTAAGGAGGAACTATATTTCCTTGTAAAAAGGCAGTATAAATGCTAAATCTTTGCCTTTACTTACTAAATTAATTACCTAATTCTAGAGTAAGGAGTTGGTATAATGAACACCTCAAATGGTGGCAAAATATTTGCTGTTGGCCCTAGCCAGTTTGGGTCAGTTGATAGAGCATTGGCCTGCAGACTGAAGGGTCCTGGGCTCGATTCCAGTCAAAGGAAATCCTTTCTTGCCTCTTCCTAGTTTCTGATGGTTTGCTAACAATCGTGCTGTTTCTTGATTTGCGGCTGCATCATTCTAGTACCTGCCTTCCTTGTCATGTGGCATTCTCTCTGTGTCTGTTTCCACATAGCTGTCTTCTCATAAGGTCACCAGTCATATTGGAATATGGGCCCACCCTACTCCAGGATAAATTCATCTTGGTTAATTGCATCTGTAGGGATCTCATTTCCCAATAAGGTCACATTTATAGGTACTGGGATTAGGATGAATCTTTTTTTGAGGAAGACACAATTTAATACACAACACTATTTCATACCATACCTAAAAATTTAAGCCTTGGTGTGGCTCAGTTGTTTGGGTGTCGTCCTGTGCATGGGAAGATTGCCAGTTTGATTCCTGATCAGGGCACGTGCCCAGATTGCTGGCTCGATCCCTGGTAGAGGTGCCTGCAGAAGGCGGCTGAACAATGTTTCTGTGTGTCTCTGTCTCTCTGTCTCTCTTTCTCTCAAAATCAATTAAAACATAGAAAAAGAAAAAGAAAAGTCATTGAGAAAATAGTTGAGACAAGTCATATCTGAATATATAAAGAACTCCTACAACTCAATAGTAAAAAGACAACCTATTTTTTAAAAATATATTTTATTGATATTTCACAGAGAGGAAGGGAGAGAGAGAGCCAGAAACGTCGATGAGAGAGAAACATCAACCAGCTGCCTCTTGCACACCCCCTACCGGGGATGTGCCCGCAACCAAGGTACATGCCCTTGACCGGAATTGAACCCGGGACCTTTCAGTCTGCAGACCGACGCTCTACCACTGAGCCAAACCAGTTTCGGTGACAACCTATTTTTATTTATTTTTTATTTTTTTTAATATATTTTATTGATATTTTACAGAGATGAAGGGAGAGAGATAGAGAGCCAGAAACGTCGATGAGAGAGAAACATCAACCAGGTGCCTCTTGCACACCCCCTACTGGAGATGTGCCCGCAACCAATGTATATGCCCTTGGCCGGAATCGAACCCGGGACCCTTCAGTCCGCAGACCGAAGCTCTACCACTGAGCCAAACCGACCTTGGCGACAACCTATTTTTAAAAGGTGAAAAGATTTTAATAGATACTTCACAAATTATGGCCTCTGAATTATAACCAATATACTCATGAGGAAGTGTTCAACATTAGCACCAAAGAAATACAAATTAAAGCACAATGAAATAATAGTACACACCCACCACAGTGGCCAAAACTGACAACACCAAATGTTGTTGGGGATGTGGGGTGGGGCTGACTAGGAAGTAGTACCAGGGAACTTAATGTGGCTATGGTGACATCTATCTTGATAAAAGGGTTTAGAACTCATCAAATTATAAACTTAAGATTTGTCATTTTACTGGATGTAAATTTTACCTGACAAAGGGACATGCATTTTCAACTCTAATTAATGATATGCATACAGTAGTGTAAGTGTACTGGTGTGTGAACTTTTAAATGCTTCAAGAATAAGAAGAATTGCCCTATCTGGTTTGGCTCAGTGGATAGAGCATCGGCCTGCAGACTGAAAGATCCCAGGTTCGATTCCGGTCCAGGGCATGTACCTTGGTTGTGGGCACATCCCCAGTGAGAAGTTTTCTAACTCTCTATCCATCTCCTTCCTCTCTGTAAAATCTCAATAAAATATATATTTTTTTAAATAAGAAGAATTGATGCATGAATGATGTCAACAACGGTAGAATCTAGGTGATGAATATGTGGGTGTTCTTATACAGTTTGCTCAATTATACTGTATGTTTGAATTTTTCTTTATAATATGTTGGCAAAAAGTCACTTGGAATAATTCTTTTCTGTGTGGTTGTTATTGATTTGATACGTAGTTAGGTTTATTTGTTATTTTATGGTTTGCTTTGTTCCCCTATTTTGGGAATACATAAAGTAGTTAATTGGTCCAAAAATCATGCCTAATATAATATAGGGAATCGCTACTTAATTGATCTTTGTTTAGTTTGTGGAATTACAGAAAGCTACAATTATAGTAGTGATTCTTTATATTAGTGGAATAACAAAAAGTTATTGCGGTGGCATTTATTTATATTAATGATTCAAACACACATTTTATGTACATGTAAGTGTGTGTGGTTTTTGTAATTATCTTGTTATACTTGTCCTGATTATATTTATTGAAATGCAATTTGACGTCTAGTATAATAGGCTTGAATTAAAAAAAAAAAAAACACCACGCCGATATAGAAAGGTATACTCAGAAGTCACGTTTCCATCTCTATCCCCTTGATCCTATTTCCCTCAGCCCTTTATAGGTGACTATTTTTATCGGTTTCTTGCTCATCCTTTGGTTTCCTCTTGCAAAGATAAGCCAATAATTCTCCTTTCTTACACACAAAGTTAGCATGCTGGATATACTGTTTTGCATCTTGTGTTGTTGTTGGTTGTTTGGATATATTATTGATTTCAGCAAGGAAGGGAAAGATAGAAACATCAGTGATGTCTCCTGCATCCCCTGTTCCCCACTGGGGATTGAACCCGAAACCCTGGCATGTGCCCTGACCAGGAATCAAACCTTGACTTCCTGGTTCATAGGTCGATGCTCAACCTCTGAGCCACGTGGTCCAGCTTACATCTTGTTTTCAGTTTATTCTCAGTCTGTCCTGAAGGTCACTCCCTATCAGCGTAGATACACACCTTATTATGGCAGTGTAGAACTTAACCTTCTTCCTTTTTTTGTTGTTGTTCCTGCTGCATAGACTCTGTTGTATAGATCAGCCGTGCTTTAGTCAAGCAGCTCCCTGAGGGTGGATACTTGGGTCCCTTTCAGTCGCTTCCTGTTGTAAACAGTGCCCCACTGTTTCTTTGCATTTGTAACTAACCCATTTTTAATCTCTGAATTCTTTTATCATCTGTCTTTTTCTTGTTCTGGACGTTTTTGTTCTGGTTTTATGGCTGTATTATCTTCTAGAATTTCTCGTTTATGGACAGAGTCTTGTTGGAGACAAGAGGCCTAGTTACCTGGCACACTGCTCCTGCTCTGATGGAGTTGCTCGTTTTCTGCAGGGTCCCTCCCCAGAGAGGAGGTTTGGAGTAGAAATTATGTGAGGAACAGGACAGTGCAGGTTGACCAACAGACTTGACTTTGCAGGGAACTAGACAGGGGTCAGCCCTCAGAGGCCAGAAAGAGGTGGACTTCACCTGGGCTGCTCCAGCCGCACCAGGAGTCTTGGGAGGAAGGGAAGGTTCCAGCCATTGATTGAGAAAATACCCTTTGGTTTCTTGCCTGTGGGAGGAAGCGGCACCTTACCACTCAGAGAGTGCTCCATTGACTGGCCCAGTACCATCAGCTTCAGCTGGGAGCTTGCTGGACGTGCCCATCCCAAGCCTACTGGGTCAGAATAGGATGGTCAGCAATGCCCTCCAGGTGACTAGTATGACAGGAGAGAGTCTGAGGGGCACTGCTTGCCCCGAGTCTGCTCTAAGCACCTCTTCATGGTTCTCATCTCCTTTGTGGCTCCTGTGTAGTACATTCTGCTCTCTTCTGTTAGTCAACATGTTCCTCTTCCACATCTAGAAATTTGTGAAATACATCTCATCTGTTCACAAGTCCCCTCCTACTGTCATCTCTGTGGGATATTTCTTCCTTTATACATCTGTGTACTTTATTTCTTTGAGGTTTAAAGAGTTAGGTCATAAATGATCATCCTCCAGTGGAGGATGTTAAGCAGGGGACTAGCTGTAATGCGGTGAACTTTTATCACAGGTGATGGGGGCAGAAGCCAGCTTGGAGTGGGTAAGTGGAAGGTGAAGAAATGGAGACTGGTTATAGACAACTCTTTGAAAAGTTTGCTATAATGAGGACCCGAAGAGGGGGGGGGTGGCGTCAAAGGTGATGTGAGGTTGCAGAGGATCTTTTTTAAGATGGGTGGCTGTGAGAGCGTGTTTGCATGAAGAGGAAAAAAGGAGGAGGAGACGGGCCCTAGGAAGCTGCAGAGTAGAGTCCTTGCATGGAGAGTGGCCACCTGAAGGCGGGTGTGGGGCAGGCCCTTCCTCTTCGGTAAAGGCAAGAGGATAGAAGGCGCATGGAGCCTTTGTTAAAGCTCAGGAGTCTAGTGAGAACCCGAGCTCCAGTAGAAGCTGGTGAGTTTGTATGACAGCTGCCACAGGGGCCGCAGCATGTTCTTGCATAGTGCTGGATGCCAGATGTCCACAATCAAGGTGTCGCAGGGCCGTCTCCTGAGGCTCTAGCAAAGAATCCTTCCTCGCCACTTCAGCAGCTGGGAGCTGCCTGGCGATCCTAGACATTCCTTGGCGTGTGGTTGCATCACTCCAATCTCTGCTTCCATCTTCAGTTGGCCTCTTGTGTGTGTCTTCTCACCCTAAATTTAAATGGTCTCATGTTGACCTGGCCAGCGTGGCTCAGTGATTGAGTATTGACCTGTGAAACAGGAGGTCAGGGTTCGATTCCTGGTCAGGGCACATGCCCAGGTTGTGGGCTCCATCCCCAGTGTGGGGTGTGCAGGAGGCAGCCGATCAGTTACACTCCCTCATCATTGATGTTTCTATTTCTCTCTCCCTCTCCCTTCCTCTCTTAAATCAATAAAAATATTTTTTTAAAAGATGGTCTCATTTTGTAATTCTTCACTTAATTTCATCTGCAAAGACCCCTTTTTCAAATAAAGTGCATTCATAGATCTGATGGTTAAGACATATATATACATACCTTGTTGGGGCTACCATTTAACCCACAATAGAAGCCTGTCCATCTCCAGAATAAAAGGGCCCAGGGAAGACCAGGATCCCCACGGAATGGTTGTTTTCAGTGGAATCCAAGCGATAAGTTGATGGGCAGTGGCAGTTCAGTCCCATTCTGTGTGGCATGACCACAGTAGTTCAGCCAAAGGAGTTCACAGTAGACTTAATGAGATGCTCATCTTGTCTTCCACTTAGGACCCACATAACTTGTCTGATTGTCACAATCTGGCAGCTGTAATAGGACAACTCTCATTATTCACTGGCAAGTTTGTGTAGTTAAAATGAAGTCTTCCCTTATTTGGCTGTTTAAAAAGAAGAAGAAAATCTTACCTTTTGTGACAGACAGCTTGGATGGATCTGAGATTTATAAGTGAAATAAGCCAGTCAGAGAAAAACAAGTATCACATAATTTCACTTATATGTGGAATCTAATGTTTAACAAAATAACATTAGAAATAGAAATAAAGGCATGGATGCATGGAATAGACTGGCAGCTGGCGGGGGCGGGGGGGGGGGCGGGTTTGAGGCTGGATGAAAGAAAGTGAAGGGGCTTAGCAAGAAAACATATACTGGTAAAACACAAACAACAGTGTTCCAGAGGGACACAGCCAGAGGGAAAGGGGAGGTAGGCAAAGGGGATAAATGGGGACCGAAAGAGACTTTGCTTGGGGCGAAGGACACGTGATGCAGTGTGCAGATGATGTTTTGTTGAGTTGTACACTTGAAATCTGTATGTTTTTGTCACCCCAATAAATTCAATTTAATTAAAAAATAAAATATAGCCCTAGTTGTTTGGCTCAGTGGATAGAGAGTCAGCCTATGGACTGAATGGTCCCAGATCCGATTTTGATTAAGGGCACATGCCCAGATGCGGGCTTGGTCCCCAGTAGGGGTTGTACATGAGGCAGCCAATAAGTGATTCTCATCATTGGTGTTTCTATCTCTCCTCCCTCTCTGAAATCAATAAAAATATATTTTAAGAAAATAAAATATAAACAAAATAAAAAAGGAAGAAAAACATTAAGTATTCCCTTAAATCCATTCTGTACTTCTGTACCTTGTTCTGTGATTCAACATGGAAATGAAATATTTTTAAAAGTTAAAGTACAGCCGAAACTGGTTTGGCTCAGTGGATAGAGCATCGGCCTGCAGACTGAAAGGTCCCGGGTTCGATTCCGGTCAAGGGCATGTACCTTGGTTGCAGGCACATACCCAGTGGGGAGTGTGCAGGAGGCAGCTGATCGATGATTCTCTCTCATCATTGTTTCTCTCTATCCCTCTCCCTTCCTCTCTGTAAAAAAATCAATTAAAAAAAAGTTAAGTACTTACAACTGTGTCTTCAAGACAACTTTTTAAAGATGCACATGCTCTGAAGAATAGCCACATCTTGCCCGGCCAACTCATTGATTGAGCTTCAATCTATGAACCAGAAGATCATGGTTCGATTCCCGGCAGGGCATGGTTCGAGCCAGCTTGTGAGCTCAATCACTGGTGTTGGTATGCAGGAGGCAGCCTATCTGTGATTCTCTCTCATCATTGATGTTTCTTTCTCTCTCTCCCCCCTCTCTCCCTCTCCCTCCCTCCTTCTTCTCCTTCCCTCCCTTCCTCTCTGAGACCAATAAATATATTTTTAAAAGAATAGCTACATCTTATTCTTTTTCAAAGTCAAACAACTTTTAAAATGGCTGGTGCTAGTGCCAGAAAATTTAGCCCTAGTCATTTTTATCATCTGCAAAATAAGAGATTCTCCTGTGCCAAAACCGGTTTGGCTCAGTGGATAGAGCGTCAGCCTTCAGACTGAAAGGTCCCGGGTTCGATTCTGGTCAAGGGCATGTACCTTGGTTTCAGGCACATCCCCAGGGAGGAGAGGGGTGCAGGAGGCAGCTGATTGATGATTCTCTCTCATCGATGTTTCTAACTCTCTATTCCTCTCTATAAAATATCAATAAAATATATTTTTTAAAGAGAGAGAGATTCTCCTGTGTGTTCAGCTCACAGCCTCTATACCAAACTCCATAATCTTTGCCTTCACTGGCACTCAGACACCATTGATGGTTCCATCTTCTCTCCGGTCCTTGCTGCCCTCGTACCCTCATCTCTTTCCCAGGCAGTCATAATACTCCCTGGCATACCGCCTCCAAGCCTCACCGCTTTCTTGCTTTGTCATATTCAACCAGTGAAGGCCCAACCCTGCTGAAATTCAGTCATCATCTGCCCCATGCCTGCTCTGCTATACAGCTGAACGTGGCCCCCTGACTGTTCTCATTTCAGGTTCTCACCCGCTTACTTCAGGAGAACTTCCCACTGCCCAGCCATCATACTGCAATTTCCCAGTCTCTCCTTGCTTCTCCCACCCTCCTCATCAGCAGTCGCACGCATCTTGTAGCTGTTAATCTCATTTCTTAGTTCCCAAAGAGGCTGGGAAGCAATCTGAAGAGAATGTCTGCAGGCCCCGTATCTCCTTCTTAGCATCTGCGCCCTCCCCCCCCCCAATCTCCTCAGTCCTCTCCTGGGCCCTTAGTCCTGCTCGTGTTCCGGGCCATCTCTCCAGCCCTCTCTTGCATTAGCCATTTCTCCCTCAAAGTTGGGTCCTTCCTATCCCCCCCCCCCCAAGAGCCTGCTGTTATCTCTCCCACCTTGATAGAAGCTTCTCTTGGCTCCACCAACCTTCCAGCTTCTCTACCTCCCTTTTCCAGCAAAGCTCCACTACGTCTCTCCAGAGGAACAATATTGTTTATGGATTCATCAAACCTGCACTCTGGAGTCAGAAGGCACACAGAAGGGGCTCTCTCGAGCCTGCTCTGCTCAGTCCTTTGCTGATGTGAATGATAACCTTTATGTTGTTAAATCTGGAAGCCAGTTGTCACTTTTTCTCTTCCCCAACCTGTCAATATCAGTGATCCCTTCTGCCCCATGAGGCTCTGCACCAGTGTGCATCTTCTCAGTAGGACCTACCCAGAATGCCCTGTTTCCCCCCTCCCCCCAAACCACAGCTTTGGTTCCTTTCTAACAAAATAGGTGACTAATCATGTTTATCTTAACTATGTCGTCCCTGCTGGGGCAGAACCCTATAGGGCAGGGTTGTTCACTGTATTCACAGAGGTACCGAGAATGGAGCCTGAATCTTCCTCAATGCCCACGTGGTGTTGGAGGTCCTCGGGTTTAGACTTCTCCACCCTCACTTCCAAGGTGATCTTGTTCAGCCCCATGCCTCTCTGTTCCATCTGCAGACCACTGGCTACCAAATTTGTCTCCCAGTGCTGCCTTAACATATCTGCTCAGCTTCTAACGGGCTCTTCCAACTGAGCAGAGATGTCAGACCCGAGCTCCCAACCCCCAACACCTTCTCCTTCCCTAGTCTTCCACTTCCCGTTAAACAGCAACTCCATCTTCCTACTCCTTAGGCCAGAAGCCTGCTGCTGTTACCCAGAATGCTTTTCTGTCACACCACATCCATTTATCCCCAAACCCTGTTCATTCTCCCTAAAAGGTCTCCCCATCTCCACTGGTCACATTCTGGTCCAAGCACCCAGCGTGCCTCTGCCCTTGGGCAATATTTGGGCTCTTCTGTTCATGACCCTCCAGTTGGCTCCCCTGTTGCTCAGTCAAAGCCAAAGTCCTTAGCGTGGTCTACAAGGCTCACTCATTGTGATCACCTCTCCTGCTACTCTCCTGTCACTTGCCCACTGAGGTCTCCCTGGCCTCCTTTTCCCTGGAACCTCCAGGTATACCCTTGCCTCAAGGTCTTGGCCTCAGAGTCATTCCCTCCTTTAGGGGCATTCTTGCCCCAGGCAGGGTCCTTCTGGGTCTCCTTCAAGTCTGCTCAGTTGTGGCCCTTCCTGAAGATTGGTGTCTGCTTCTACCCTTCCACTTCCCCTGCCTGGCCTAGCACTTGTCATCATCTGCTTATGCTGTTTTATTCATTCGTTTTGTGCTCCCTTTCCCTGTCTCCCTTCCTCTGGAATCTAAGCCCCATGAAGGAACTTGTTTTTTTCACCTCTTGTCTGCTGTATCTCCAGTGCCTAAAATTGGCACGATGGATGGATGGATGGATGGATGGATGGATGAGTGAATTCTGAAGTGGGACCTTGTCCTAAGACTCTTCTCTTACGCTAAGAGGGGCATAGTGGACTGCATCCTGCTCTGCTGTTGGCCTATTAGCTTCTATGTGGCCAAGAGGAACAATATTGTTTATGGGTTCATCAAACCTGCAGTCTGGAGTCAGAAGGCGCACAGAAGGGGCAGATATGTGGGGTTAAAGTTTGAGTTACTTTGGGGGATTTGCGGTTATCAAAAAGCATGGAATAAATTGATGAGAGTCTAAATAGCACCTACACAGTTTGCCCCACATTTTAAACATACATCCTTTATGAGTGTACAATTTAATAGCACGGTTTCCCAATGCAGCTTTGAAAAACAGGAGAAATGAATTTAAAGGCTGTCAGGTGCCTTTGCAATCTGTGGCTTGGTATTTGTGTAACAACATTTGTGTTTTGCCAACAGATGTGTTGCTTGAAGTACCCAGGAGAGTGGTCTTTGTGGCTTTCTGCCTGACTGGACGAAACCTCAGGAACTGATTCCTGAGAAGAGACTGACACTGCCCACCCCAGCTCCCAGGCCTGAGGAGCCTGCCCAGTCTGCCCTTGGGCCTTAGTGACCCCTACAGACATCTGGCGCAGTCCCTAGAGCCAGAAAGGACAACGATTTCCTCACATGTTGCTCTTTCCCTAGTGGGTTATGAGCTTCTGAACAGAGACCCCGTGCAACTTGTGAGGGCTTTCCCCGGCATAGGACGGCACCTGGCACGAGTGGCTGATGGAGTTTCTCCGGGGACCCATACGGGGCAGGGTTTCTGGCTCACGGCATGGCTTTCCCGCACAACTCCGCTACCCGGACCTGGTGTTCTGGTCCACGCGCCAGGCTTGAGCGCTTGTCTCCCTACGTGGCAGCTGTAGTTTGGAAGAGCAAAATGCCCTGGCCCGATAAGTGAACTTTCTGAGTCTCAGCAGTTCCAACAATGTTTTGTTTTTGTTCTGGTCATGTTATGACACCCATACTATGAAGGAAAGGAAAGCAATCTGGTAGGAGGTGATGTGTTGTGTTGTTAATTGTTTTATTTTTAAGTTTTACATATTTTTACAGTGAGGCAAGTTTGTTTTTGTTTTTTTTTTGAGTAAATAATGCTTGGAGCTTATCACATAGAAGGCACTTGTGTTGTCCTTCAGTACATTCTGAATTATATAGGTTTATTTTTGTCTCTTGTATTCACTTATAAACAACTCAAAGGCTGCATTTTTAGCCAACAGAAATAGGAAGAAAGAATCTCAGAATTTATCTTGTCATTTCTCAATAGCTTGAGTTATAGTGGATGTGATAACTTAGTGGGAAAGCTGTGTAGCGAGTAAACCTCACATATGGTTTATCATGAACAGTTTGTTGTGCCCCCCCCCCCTTTTTTCCTTCTAAGCACCTTGGTGCTTTTTCTGTGTTAAAAAAAAAATCACGCAGATTTATTCTGGGGATGCAAGGCTGGTACAATATTACAAACCAATAAATGTGAGACATCACATAAAAAATGAAGGATAAAATCACATTATCCTATCAACAGACAAAGAAAAAGCATTCGATAAAAATCCAGTACCCATTTTTTAAAAATATATTTTATTGATTTTTCACAGAGAGGAAAGGAAGGGAGAGAGGGACAGAGAGCTAGAAACATCGACGAAATAGAAACATCAACCAGCTGCCTCTTGCACACCCCCTACCGGAGATGTGCCCACAACCAATGTACATGCCCCTGACTGGAATCGAATCTGAGACCCCCTCAATCCACAGACTGACACTCTATCCACTGAGCCAAACCAGTTTCAGCTCCAACACCCATTTTTGATAAATACTTTCAACAGAGTTGAAATAGTGGAGTATACCTCAACATAAAAAAGGCCAGCCCTAACCAGTTTGGCTCAGTGGTAGAGCGTTGGCCTGCAGACTGAAAGGTCCCAGGTTCAATTCCAGTCAAGGGCATGTGCCTTGGTTGCGGGCACATCCCCAGTGTGTGTGGGGGGTGTGTGCAGGAGGCAGCTGATTGATGTTTCTCTCTCATTGATGTTTCTAACTCTATCCCTTACCCTTCCTCTCTGTAAAAAAAAAAAAAATCAATAAAATACATATTTTTTAAAAGGCCATATCACCTGGCCCAGTGGTCGTCAAAATACGGCTCATGAGCCTCGGTTTGCCACTCTGTTGACTAATGAGTTTGGCAACCACTGACCTAGACTCTCAATTCCAATAATCACAGGCTGTTGTTGTTCCTTGTGATTAAGCCCCTATCCCATGGTCGGCAAACTCATTAGTCAACAGGGCGGCAGACCTCGGTTCTTGAGCCGAAAGTGGCTCACTAAACCGCAGTTTGCCAACCACTGGCCTAGCCAGTGTGGCTCAGTGGTTGAGTGTTAACCTATGAACCAAGCAAGATGCCACAGTTAAGTTCTCGGTCAGGGCACATGCCCAGGTTATGGGCTCAATCCCCAGTGTGTGGTGTGCAGAAGGCAGGCAATCAGTGATTTTCTTTCATCATTGATGTTTCTATCTTTCCCTCTCCCTTCCTCTCTGAAATCAATTTTAAAAAAGGCTATTTAGAAAGATTAACTACCTGTGGCCCAAACAATGGAGTCCCACCCCAGCCTCCTACTTCCCCATGCCTGTGATTCCTGCTTCCCAGTGTAATCCTTGTCCTACCCTATATAAGCAGCTGGCTTATGAGGGGCTGCAGAGCAGGTTTTTGTGGATGGCCTGCTGCTCTCCCATGCTGCGGGCAGTATTGGAATAAACACGCATACATGATTTTTTAAAAAGGCCATTTATGGCAAACCTACAGCCAACATCATAATCATTGGGCAAAACTAATAAAAGTGTTTCCCTTAAGAACAGAAATAAGGCCGAAACGGTTTGGCTCAATGGATTGAGCGTTGGCCTGCGGACTGAAAGGTCCTGGGTTCGATTCCGGTCAAGGGCATGTACTGTATTTGCCGGCGTATAAGACGATTTTTTGGCCCTGAAAAATACGTATTTGCCGGCTTATAAGACGACTGGGCGTATAAGACGACCCACTAAAATTTCCACTAAAAATACAGAGTTTGTTATATACTCGCCATATAAGACTACCCCCCACTTGAAGGCATATTTTTCAGGGCCAAAAAGTCGTCTTATACGCAGGCAAATACGGTACCTTAGTTGCGGGCACATCCCCAGTGGGGGGGTGTGCAAGAGGCAGCTGATCGGTGATTCTCTTTCATCGATGTTTCTAATTCTATATCCCTCTATCTTCCTCTCTGTAAAAATCAATAAAATATATATTTTTTAAAAGAATGATAAAGATGAAAAATTCTTTAAAAAAAAACTTAACCAGTTAAAAAAAAAAAGAACAGAAATAAGACAGGGATGTCCTCTTTCACCACTCTTAGTCAGCATAGTTCTGGAAGTCCTAGACACATCAATCATACAAGAAGAAAAAATAAAAGGCATCCAATTGGAAAGGAGGAAGTAAAATCGTCATTATTCACAGATGACATGATATTGTACATAGAAACCTCTAAAGACTCCCTAAAAAACTACTAGATTTAATAAATGAATTCAGGAAAGTAGCAGGATACAAAATTAACATCTAAAAAGCAATGGCATATTTATACACCAATAATGAACTCTCAGAAAGAAAAGCTACAACAATCCCATTTACCATTAAAACAAAAATCAGATACCTAGGAATAAACTTAATCAAGGAGGTAAAAGAATTGAGTATTAGGTTAAGTCAGTGGTCCACAAGCTCATTAGTCAACAGAGAGGCAAACCACGGCTCGTGAGCCACATGTGGTTCGCAAGCTGCAGTTTGCCGACCACTGGGCTAAGTGAAATAAGCCAGTCAGAGAAAAATGACTATCTCGTGATCTCACTTATATGTGGAATCTAATGAACAGAACAGGTCGAGAGGCATGGATGCATAGAACAGACTGACAGATCTCAGAGGGGAGTAGGGAGGGGGATGAGAAGAGATTAACCAAAGAACTTGTATATATACTAGAAGCTAACTTGTATATAAACTAGTGGGGTCTCTTTGCATGGTCTGCAGGGATCAGGCCGAAACTCGCAGTCCAATGCTGCCTGCAGCTCCCACCTGCCACTCCCACTCATCCCGGCCTCACTGTTGCCTGCTACGGGCTCGTGCCCAATCAGTCCCAATCGAGAGAGGCTCATGCTGCCACGGCAGTGCCCGCCAGCCATGAGCCCTGCGTCTGGCACCCTCCCAAGGGGAGTGGCCTGCGGGATCGAGCTGAAACCAGCTCTCCCACATCCCCAAGGAATCCCGGATTGTGAGAGGGCGCGGGCCAGGCTGAGAGACCCCACTGGTGCACAGTCAGGCCAGGGAGGGACCGACGGAGGGCTCCAGGATGTGTCAGGCCCATCTTGCTCAGTTCCTATCGGCCGGACCCCAGTAGCTAGCTAACCTACTGATTGGAGCATCTGTCCCCTGGCCCCAGGGGTGGTGGTCAGTGCACATCATAGCGAGCAGTTGAGCAACCTTCACATATCATTAGCATATTACGCTTTGATTGTTTGTTCTGCCGTTGGGTCTATTTGCATATTACCCTTTTATTATGTGGCATTATTATATAGGATTATATTGTAATGTCCAGAGATATGCATAGTCCATGGACACAGACAATAGTGTGGTCAAGGCTGGGGGTGGGGGGGATGGGTGGAGAGGGGTCAAAGAAAGGGGATATGGGAGACATCTGTAATACTGTCAGCAATTTTGGAAAAGAATCCCACATTGTGTGGATCTTGGGTAAGAGGCAGGTGGACCCTGGCTTGTACTTAAGAAAGCCTAAATATGGGATTGGAGACTTGTGGTGTCCTCTTCTCTCATGTGCCCTGAAGTCTGAGGCAGGCTGTCCATGGCCACTACAGTCAGTGGTTCTGTCAGTATCTGGGATCCAGAACCCTTCAATCTTTTTCCTCAATCACCTTGAGCAAGAGACTTCCATTTTTGAGGTTACCTGCAGTCACAAGATGGCAGTTGCAGCTCTAGCCATTGCATCCTCTTCTCCAGGTAGAAAGAAGGAGAGCATGGGGAAAGGGCAATAGGGACTCGCCAGCTTACCTTACCTTACCTTACCTTACCTTACCTTACCTTACCTTACCATTCCATTCAATCATTTCCATTTCCACATTTATTTTTTTTTTAACTGAGGAACAAATAAGTGACTATAGCAAGCAATTACCATGTTTCCCTGAAAATAAGACATCCTCCGAAAATAAGACCTACTTCATGGAAACATAATACTTCCCCTGAAAATAAGACCTAGCGCATCTTTGGGAGCAAAAATTAATATAAGACACTGTCTTATTTTCGGGGAAACACGGTATTTATTTCTCACTAATGGATCTGGATCAGCCATGGGCAAACTATGGCCCTCGGGCCAGATCCGGCCCGTTCAGCTGTTCTATCCGGCCCGCGGAGCCGAAAGAGCGGAGGGTTCTCTTGCTCTCCCCTCCGCTCCTTCACCAGCAGCCCAAGATGAGAGTGCCAGCATGGTCAGGCTGCTTTTGTTCCGGCCCTCCGGTCCAGTTTAAGAACCCATTGTGGCCCTCGGGTCAAAACGTTTGCCCACCCCTGATCTGGATGTAAGATGGGGTTCAAATCTGTTTGCAAGCCTATGGTTCTTAAACTCGGGAAGGGAAAGCATCTGTCAGGGACATTTTCTTCTCAAGAGCCCAAGAGGAGTGAGCAGCCTCATCCTCCTCAGTCCCCTCAGAGAAAGCTAGACAAGTGTGAGCAAACGCAGAGCCAGTGGGCAGGGAGGTGCTCTGTCCACAGTCCCTGGAGCAAGAACCAGCCAGAAGAAGAATGAAGAGGCAGCACACACTGCCTCCGTCTCATTGGCCAGAACGTTGTCCCAGCTCTGCTGGGAAGCTGGGAACTGTTCTTTCTTAGCTGGCTACAGGGTCCCGTTAGGAAGGCAGATGGAGAAACTGGGTGTCAGGGCGGCTGGCAATGCCTGCCATCGGGGACAATATTTCCTCCCTTGCTCCCTGCAAGCTAAGGGATGGGGATAAAAGCGAGGCTTGGTCAAGCCCATTTTGCCTTCAGGGACTTTGACTCTTGAGGGACAGTGAGAGATAAGTCATGGTAATGGCATTGCATCAGAAAGCGAGCAGTGGTGGCTAATGTCCAGAGATAATCTGGTGATGCCCAGGATGGGTTTCCCAACCAGATGGTCCCTTTAGTACACCTTGGCTGTGTTTTCAGTTGTGTGGCTGCTTTTCTGAGCTGAGTTTTCAGTTATGTAAACACTTTTCTGGCTTATTTCTTGAGTCTTCTCTCCATCTCCAGATCTGCCACACGCAAAAATAAACAACTCCTTTGTAATTGCAGTTAGCTAGATTTGGTTCCTGTTGCTTGCAACCCAGGTCCTTGATGTAAGGGCAAGGAAAAAACATGCTTTCAAATTTTTATCTCAAGCTAGAAGAGGAGCATAAGGTTTCTGAGCCATATTGCCCTTAGGATTAAATCTCAGCTTTTATACCTGCTAGTTATCAATTGCTTTTTCTGTCCTTGAGCCTGTATTGCCTTTGGTTACCTACTTTAATATGTTGCTGAGCATTCGGTGAGATTGTATGTAAAGCAGTGATTGTGAAAGTATTAGGAAAATGTTCTGGTCTGAGCTTTTGGGTTGTTCAAATCTCTATCATTTGAGTAATGGGCTAGTAACTTAGCAGAACTGGTGATAGCTAAAAGGGCCCTCTGGGAAGGGTGGGAAGTGCCGCTGGTGCCCACCGAGTGACGCTCTCCAACAGACCCTGGCCTCCATCAAAGCACAGTGCTTGGCAAGCAGAGGCTGTTCTGTGAATAAATGAATGCGTGCTTGGATGTAATTCCATGGGATTTGGGTGAGTTTGAAGTGTTTGGATTGGGGAAAACAATTCAGCTGCATAGCACCATTCAACAACTCATCCTAGGCTTAATTAAGTGCCTCTAACCCAGCAGTTGGGACAGTTATCTTGGGTTATTCAACAATCACTCATTGTGAGTATATTTGTGCAGATTTTTAAATTTCCTTTTTAGTCCAAACATGAATACAACAGTGCTTATTACTGCCTTATCATTAGTCACCACTAATGAACAAGAAATTCATAAAAGAAGAGATACAGGTGGCTAATGAAGATGTAGGAAAAGAGTTCTGCTTCAGTGATAATCAAAGAGACACAAATGAAAACAAAGATGATGCCATTATCACCTACCAAATTTGTAAAGATTAAAAAGACAGAAAGAAAAGATCTAGTGCCAGCTAATACTGGGATCTGCTCCTGCTGCACAGCTTGCTCCCCACCTACTGAGCCGGCCTGCACATGCAACCAGGTGAGGCCTTTCCTTGTCTACGGGCACATATGGATCCATTGGTGAGCAGGTGACTCACCACACAGTTCACAGCTCGGGAAGTGCAAACTCTAGAGTAATGATTGGTCTGTGAGTGTCCCTGCTACCACCCAGGCCCCTCTTTAGGGAACAGCTGCTTCCAGGATCCTGTGTATGTTTTTTGACATGTTCTATGCATGTGCACATGCATGTACACACACTTGGAAACCTATTTTTATTTTTCCTGCACTGCTCAGGTCAGGTATATTTTTGTCCATTTTGTCTACGTTACTAGATTCATTAGCGTGAAGTTGAATCTCTTTTTTGAAAACCTCTGTAATATCTTATTTATGTCTCCTTTATCATTCTAGAATTCTTTGCTTGTACCTTCTTCCTTTTTTCCTTGTCTTGGTAGAACTTTGTCAGTTTTAGTAGTCTTTTAAGAGCGAACTTTTAGGCATAATTGTCCTGTATTACTCTATGTCTGCTTCTTAGTTTGTTAAATTCTACTTTTATCTGTATTACATCTTCTACTTTCTTGGGATATGTTCTCTTGTTTTCTTTTTCTTTTTTAATATATATTTTATTGATTTTTTACAGAGAGGAAGAGAGAAGGATAGAGAGCCAGAAACATTGATGAGAGAGAACCATCGATCAGCTGCCTCCTGCACACCCCGCACTGGGGATGTGCCCGCAACCAAGGCACATGCCCTTGACTGGAATCGAACCTGGGACCTTTCAGTCCGCAGGCCGACGCTCTATCCACTGAGCCAAACTGGTTTCGGCTTGTTTTCTTTTTCTTTAAGAAAATATCTTTATTGATTTCAGAGAGGAAGGGAGAGGTGGATAGAAACATCAATGATGGGAGAGAATCATTAATTGGCTACCTCCTGTACTCCCCACACTGGGGACTGAGCCCGCAACCTGGGGCTGTGCCCTGATTGGGAATCAAACATGACCTCCTGGTTCATAGGTCAGTGCTCAACCACTGAACCACACCGGCCGGGCCTTTTTCTCACTTCTCAAACTTTAGCTCATTGATTTCCAGCCTTCTTTTCAAATATAAATATTTAAAGCTGACCCTCAAACTATTTCAACTGCATCCAACAATTTTTTTGTGTAGTACTACCACTTTAAGTCAGCTTAAAACGTTTTTATAATTTTCTTTATGATTCTCTCTTTGAACCACAAATTATTTAAAAATGTATTTTTTAAATTTCTAAGCACATAGCTTTGTAGTGTTTTCCTAGTTACTGTTTTTAAACTCAAGTTCTAGCTAAATTATACTATAGTCTGAGGACTTGGTATGTGTGACATCAGCTCTCGCAACTTGTTGATAAGTGTGTGACTGCTTGAATAGATCATACAGCTGCCAGGCAGGGGTGCAGAAGGCTGCAGCTCATCACCTCGTCTTGTCCATCATCTCTTTTACTGTTATTTTTGTCTGCCTGATTTGCCCATGGATGGGGAATATTTGTCAGAGTATCTTGTCATGTTGATGGTCACATCAGTTTCTCTGTGGGCTTTGTTAATTTTGGCTTTATTATTTATTGTAAGGCCTTTAGGAGCGGTATTATTTTCCTGGTAAATTGAACTTTTGGCATTATGAATAACCCTCTTTATAATTAACAGTGTTTTTGCTTTGAATTTTACTTTGTTGGATAATAATAGCACTGCACTACCCGTGTTTTTGGTCAGCACTGCCTCATTTCATTTTTCTTCCTTTTGTGTCTTTCTGGGTTAGATGTAACTCTTGAAAAGTGATAAATAGCTAGATTTTTTTTTAAATCCATTCTGTCTTTCATCCATTGACATCTTTTTAATTATTGATGCATTTGTATTTGTTTATACCATTTCATTTTGTGCATTCCAGTTTTCCTGCATTTTCTTTTCTTCCTTTCTTGCCTCCTCTTAGATTGTTTTTTTTTAATTGTGATAAGATACACATAACATAAAATTTACCTTCTTAACTATTTAAATAACAGTTTAGCATTAAATAAATTCAAATTTTTATACTATCATCTTTTGGATCAAATTTTAATTGGTATCACATAGTATATGTAGTGCCATACCCTGCAGTTACATTTTTCATTTAATAATAGAACATTTTTAGAGACTAAAGTGTTTATGTCCCCCCCCCAAAAAAAAAAATTCGCAAATTGATAACCAAACTCCCAATGGAAAAATATTTGGAGACGGGGCCTTTGGAAGGTAATTAAAGCTATATGAGGTCATGAGGGTGGAAATAATCATGGAACTGGTGTCTTTATAAGAAGAGACACCACCGAGCTCGCTTGCTCTCTGTTATGTGCCATAAGTACACAGTGAGAAGGCAGCTAGCTGTCTGCAAGCCAGGAAGAGGGTCCACCAAACATCTAATCTGATGGGACCTTTCTCTTGGACTTCCTGCCTTAAAACTGTGAGCAATAAATTTATAATGTTTAATCCACTCAATCTGTGGTATTTAGTTATGGCAGCCCAAGCAGACTAATATATCCATGTTATGCAAAACAGTAAATGTCCTTTTAAATATACCTTACATTCCATTGCAAATTTGGCCTATCTTCTATCTTGGCCTTCCGTTGGCTCCCTGCCCCTTACCTCTGGATACCCTGTATTTTCTCTGTGCCAAACTTTCCAAAAGAGTTGTGTATACTCATGATCTCCACCTCCCCGTTGGTCAGCCCCTAGGATCGCTTCTCGACTCTGTCCTTCCACGTGCAGTGGTTCTGGACAAGCTGCTGTTTGCCTGCCCGATCAGGATCCACTCATGGAATCCACACCAGCTCAAGAGGCAGACTCATCCTTACACAAATTCCGCAGGTGAGAACTTAACCAGACTCAAGCATTTACCTTAGTGCCTTTCCATGGCATGTGAAAATGTTGATTTCCTTCTTGCAGCTCTTCACTGGCAAAAAGGGGAATTAAACCAGGTCATACTCTTTGTTCCTCGTCACTTTGTCCCCTTCCCCGCACTGGGCTCTGTGTCCTGCATTGAGGCTCCTGTGGCCTTCTCTCCAAGTAGTCCCAGATGACGGTGAAGCTACTATTGCTGCGTGTGCCCCCCTGCGCTGCTGAAGCCACTGAGCAGTGACTGCCTCTGCTCGCCCACGACAGCTTCTCCTTGTGACCTCTAGTAACACTCAAATGGCCCTTATTACACTTCTTGCTCCTTTGAATAGCATTTGTAGGTATGCGGAACTGTGGGAAGAAGACAGCAGCAAGGAACAAGTCCATCTAGACCTAGAGGCGGCACATTAAATACTAGAACCAAAAACTGAGTTCAGCGAGGCTCAAGTGTCCCAGAATTTTTGTCCCACCAAACAGTTTCATGCACATCTACACAGTGGTTCCCGGAGCATGACTCAGTTTGATGGTTGATCATGAGCGTACAGAGAAGTAAAGGTTGAAGCACGTCTGTGGAAAATGATCTTATGTTGAACAAGGTATTAACGAATGAATGTCTCTGTTAGCCCCAGGAACCTCTGATCTTCCAGAAGATGGTCCCGTGGACCCTAGAGGTTGTCATGTGTCTAAAGTTAGCTCCACCCCGGCACTGTCCCATACGCCTGCCCGACCTGGCAGCTCCTCTGTCAGCCTTCCTTCTGTTGCCCACCTGACAGTCCCCAGGTTCAATCTTTGGGTTTCATCTGACATCCCATTAGGTGGCGATAGAGAGCACTAAAATTAAGTATGAAGGAAATAGAACTTGTTTTGCTTCATGTTAGAAAAAGGCTCATGGGGTGTATATACAGTTTAGTCAGATTTTACTGTGCAAGGTAAAATTTGAAGGTTTTTGTCCTTTTTCTCCCTCCCGTTCTCAACCCGCTACTTGCCTTACCACATCCCTTGTCTCTCCCTATATGAGGTGGTTAGATCAGAAGACCTATCAGCCAAAACCCAGGTCCTCTGCTCTGTGTCACACTTGATAGCAACACCAGTCATGCAAGCTGAGAACCCGAGTCTCCTGACCTGCCCATCACTGCCCTTATCCCAGGAGCCAGCCAGCCTTGCCCTATGTTTATTTCTCCAACCTCTCTCTTCATCCCTCCTCTACTCACCTGGTTCAAGCCCTCATCTCTCTCTCTAGAACTCCTACAATAACTTGCTAACTCTTCTACACATTTCTGTCTTCCATGCAGTCCCTAGAGTCAGATATCACTCCCTTGCTTTAAACTTGAGAATGGTACCCATGTCTTCCAACGGTGTTGAGGCCCCCTAATGTTACCCATGCCTCTTTCTGGGTTCTGTTGCTGCCTCTTTTCTCATAGGTATATCCCGCAGCCACACAAAACTGCTCTCTATCCATGTTTCCCCTGCTGCATTTCCTCCTATTCTTTTTAAAATATATATATATATATATATATATATATATATATATATATATATATTTTATTGATTTTTCACAGAGAGGAAGGGAGAGGGATAGATAGCTAGAAACATCGATGAGAGAGAATCATCAACCAGCTGCCTCCTGCACACCCCCTACCAGGGATGTGCCCGCAACCAATGTACATGCCCTTGACCGGAATTGAACCTGGGACCTGTTAGTCTGCAGACCGATGCTCTATCCACTGAGCCAAACCAGTTTCGGCTCCTCCTATTCTTGAAGACTCAGCTCAGGTATCTCTTCCTGCAGAAAGCCCTTCCTAAGCCCCCAGGCCCCATCTGGGTTAGATCCCTCCTCTCTTGCTCCCACTTCAAACCAAGAGAGCAACCTGTTAACTGTCATGGCCCATGCACCCCAGGCAGCAGGAGAAGCTGTGTCTTCCACATTCACCATACATGCTCTCAAGAAAGCATGCTGAGCCCTGGCTGGGTGACTGAGTTGGTTGGAGCATGATCTGTGTATCCATCCCACTGGTCATGGGTTTGATTCTCGGTCAGGACACATACCTAGGTTGCGGTTCAATTCCTAGTCTCGGAAGCAACCGCTCAATGTTTCTCACATCAATGTGTCTCTGTCTCTCTCCCTCCTCTCCTCCCCTTCCTCCCTCTCTAAAATCAACCGTATTTTTTTAAAAGCATGCTGAGCCCGGCTGGCATAGCTCAATGGTTGAGCATCAACCTATGTACTAGGAGGTCACAGTTCAATTCCTGGTCAGGATACATGCTCGGGTTGTGGGTTCAGTCCCAGTAGGGGACATGCAGGAGGCAGCCGATCAATGATTCTCTCTCATCATTGATGTTTCTTTCTCTTTCTCCCTCTCACGTCCTCTCTGAAATATATATATATATATATATATATATATATATATATATATATATATATATATTTAAAAGCATGCTGAGATGTTCACTCCACTCAGCTTTCCAAGCCTACACACTCCCTGTCATAGGCTTGCTCACCGCCCCAAACAGTCACCCTCCATTAAGGATTCAGTGCCAGACCCACAGTCTTTGTCTCTCTGACCCAGTCCTTTCCATCCCACAGGTGACCTATGTGCACACATAGATGGCCCTCATATCACCTGGCTCCCCATCTCTGTGACCACTTCTGCTCCCATGATCTCAGCCGCCCACTGCCACCATCACAGCCTGCACTTTGTCATCACTGGAAACTGTTCCACCCACGGAGCTGTAATAGCTCTGCTGGTGACAAAGACTTCCTGTGCTCCTAGCTCTCAAGATCTGTGTTCCTTGTGACTCTGTCGGTTTTCACTCCTCTCATGAATCATGCCCATCACCCTACAAACATATTTTAGAATTTCCTATCTTCACTGAGCGCTGCCTCCTCCACTTGTGCCCTGTTCTCTGTTCTCCCATTGGTCATGCTCTTCAAGAGTTGTCTCCTCACCACCCCATTTCCTTCCCTCCCACTCTCGCTCAGCCCCACTCCACAGAGGCTTTCTTGCCCACATTCCACAGTCTCAGTCCCCACCGGATGTCCACATTGCTATGGCCATTGGCAAGTCCTCCTTTTGACATGGTTATTCCCTCCTGGAAGCTTTGTGTCTCTGTTGGGACCTCACTTTGTACAGCATCAATGGCACAGCCGATTGTATTTTCCTTGGTGACCTTCTCTCACATCTAAGCCCAATTCTGTGTTTGGAGGGATCACCTCACCTTAGGAGTTTGATGGGAGGTCAAGTGACCTCTGACTGTAGTCTCTTCCTGGGTTCCCTTTCAGCTGGGAAGCTGTCAGCAAACTGCATCCCAAAACCAAATCTGGCCCACTGCCTGTTTTTATAAAAAAAAAAAAAAAATTTTATTGCAGTCTAGCCCCACCCCTTACTTTAAGCATTATCTGTGGCTTCTCCCCAGTGCACTGCAGTATGAGTGGTTGTGAGAAAGGCCATGTGACCTGCAGAGCACCAGATAGCAAAACAGAAAATATTTGCTCTCTGGTCCTTTACCCAAAAATAGCCTCAGTCCGGCCAGTGTAGCTCAGTAGTTGAGCATCTACCCATGACCCAGGATGTCACGATTCGATCCGCAGTCATGGCATATGCCCAGGTTGCAGGCTCCACTCCCAGTAAGGGGTGTGCAGGTGGGAGCCAGTTGATGATTCTCTCTCATCATTGATGTTTCTCTGTTACTCTCCCCTCCTCTCTCTGAAATGAGTAAAAACATTTAAAAGATTTTTTTAAAAGACCTGAGCCCTGCAGGAGGGTATGGGCATGTACCTAGGATCTGCCACTCAGACCCACCTGCCTGGAGAAAGAAGGGTGGGCAACAAGAGAAGTCCTTGCTCAGTGTCAGGCTGCAGGAAGGACCCCAGTGACCTGTGGCCAGTGCTGCCCCCTGCAGGGTGGCAGAGGCATTGCTGGCTGCCCTGTGCCAGCCTGGCAGCAGGATTTGGAATATTGTTCCTGGCCAACTTAGCTCAAAACCTGTTCCTCCAACACTAGGGATTCTCTGGCCACCCAGTAAGCCTTTTTCCCAATTTGTTATGGTAAAATACACATAACATAAAATTTACCATTTTTAAGTGTACATTTTAGTAATATTAAGCACATTCATATTGTGAAAACATCACCACCTTCTGTCTGCCAATAGCTTTTTAATCAAGTCCTTGTCTATAAATCAGCTAGAGTTGATCTCCATTGCTTGCTGCCAGTAATCTGGACAGATACACCTGATTGTCTTGCTACCACCTCACTCCTCTTCCTCTGTCTCCTTTGCTGACTCTTCTCATCGGAACTCCAGATAGGGGAAGAAAAGTTGTTCACACTCACATCTGAGGTGCCAGTCCTGCGGCAGTAGATTTTGGGTTTTATTCTGAGAGGGGTGAAAGGCCTACAACCTGGGCATGTGCCTTTACCGGGAATCGAACCGGCAACTTCTCAGTTCACAGGATGATGTTCAACCAACAGCCACACCAGCTAGGGCTCAAATTTCTCTATTTTTAAATAAGGGGCCTTGTATTTTCATGTTGCACGGGGCCCTGCAAATTGTGTAGTCAGGCCTACCTTGTTTTTTTTTTTTTAAATTTATTGATTTCAGAGAGGAAGGGAGAGGGACAAAGAGAAACAATGATGAAAGAGAATCATTGATCATCTGCCTCCTGCACGCCCCAGATGGGGATCAAGCCCACAACCCAGGTGGGTGCCCTGACCGGGAGTCGAACCATGACCTCCTGGTTCATAGATCGACACTCAGCCACTGAGCCACACCAGCTGGGCTCATTTTGAGCACAGTTTCTCTGCCTTTATCATGTCGCTCCATTCCATCACTCTTGCTTTTCTTGGGAAATGCCAGATTGTACCTGGGGTCAGGGCCTTGGCTCTTGCTGCTCCTTATGCCTAGGCCCTTCTTTATACGACTGGCTCCCATCTGCACACCCCCTACTGCGCGCACACACACACACACACACACACACACACCCATAACAGCTATGCCAAGATTTGCTCATGGCTTGCTGGCTTTAGAGCTTACGCTCCTTGCCACTGCACTGAACTGTCTTGGAACTTTGTAGATGCTACATACTTCTGGTCTTCTGATGTCCACCCCCCCACCCCCACCCCCTCCCCACCCCCCGGGAAGTCATTTGCTTTTTCCCTCAGGGTGCCTGCCGAATTCTTTTTTTATCCTTGAAGTTGAGGAAGCTGACCAGAGTGTCACTGTTGAGTGTTCTTTATCACATTTTCTTGGGAGCACAATGTGTTCTTTGGAGCTGCATATGCAGCTGGTCTTCGTTTCAGGTCAGTTCTCTTATAAAATATCTTTGATAGTATCTTTTCCGTTTTGGAGGTCCCCTACTAGAGGAGCACAAGTTATCCTTCTGTTAGGTTGGCTTTGCCGTTTTTCTGGTGCTATTAGCTTTGCTCTAATTGCTTTTTTATTTTTTCATCTGCATTCACTGTTTGTTTTTATTTGATTTTCGGCTATGTATATTCCATTTTGTGCTCTTTTAAAATGTATTTATGAGTTCCATAATGAAGGGATTTGGTCTGCAGTTTGTTTCTCTGGGTTGGGAATGTGCCCTTTCACCTTACTGTTTATCATCTCATCTTTGAACTTCTATTGAGAACATGTTCTTATAAAGCGGTGGGGGCTTTCCCTGTCTGCCCTGTGGAGGGCTCTGCCTTTCCCGAGCCATCCTTCCGTCTCCCTTCCCCTGTCCGCTGGGCTCAGGCTTGGATGGCTCCGTGCAGTCGTTCTGTTTGCTTTGGTACGGGGGGGGGGGGGGGGGGGGGATTCTTGGCCTCTTTTCCCAGGCTCTTGGCATCGCTCTCACTGCTTCTCTCCCCCCCACCCCCGGGCTGTGGTGAGCTGTTTATCCTGTGGTAAGGCAGAAGTTGCACATTGCGGGAGCTATAGTGGGGTATCTAAAGTCTTTGGAGTATCTAAATTCTTTCTATCCTGAGAATTGTGCTAAATGTCTTAAACCAGTGCTCAGTGAACGGCGGCTCTCGCTCTGTTGACTAATGAGTTTGCCGACCGCTGTCTTACACCAAGGCTCCCTCCAGCCGCTTGAAGGGTGTGTATGCCGTTCCCGTAGGGATGCAGAAGGGGGACAACTCAGGCCCCAGGTGGCTCCCTGAGTGCCTGTGCCCAAGAGCATTGCTTCCCCAGAGCCAGCCTGGCTCAGAGGCACTTTGCCTGTTTGTCCCGCTCCTCCCAGTAGGAGCCGCAGTAGTTCCTGGGCCAAAAAGGAAAAAGTTACTGATTGCCACCTAGTTGCTTCTTTCCAGCTTAGCGGAAAGAGGTCTTTCGTTGGCTTAGAGGTCTCGGGGGGGTCATGGACTCCCCAGCAGGCTTCTGGGGCTGAGGCAGGGACAGGAGGAGCTCGGTCTTGTTGCTGCTCTGCCCTCCGGAGGCCTTCTCTGGGCTGCTGGGTTTTGAAATGGATTGAGTTCAATGTTATGCCCCTTCCTATGTGTAATGACTTCTTCCCTTCACAGTCCTTCTCCCCACCTTTGTTTTGTTTCCTATTTTATTAGGGATTAGGAGAGAACAGTTCTGTGGGAAGTTGTAGCCTGTCATTTGATTCTAAGTCCCTGATCATGTGAAATTAAGTTTGTTGTGTGGTGGTGGATGCACTGGCCACAAGAAGCAGTTCACAGCCCCGCGCCCCCAGATGTTCTTTGGCCGTTCGGAGATACTTACTCTAGGTAAATGCCAGGATCCAAAGGGAATTCCATTGGGATCTTGACTGGAAGGACAGTATTCAATCTTCCTATTGTATTTACTACCCATTTAGTGTCTGTACAAATATAAAGATATACCTGATATCTTTTGTAGCCAGTTCCCAGAGTTGTTTATGGGACAGAGACCTAGTCCCTGCTACTTGCCTGCTGCGTCCTAGTGGCTTAGAGCCCCTGTTGTCAGAAGCTGGGTTGGGGTAGAGTGGATCCCCAGGATGTTATTGTAGAGGTTGCTGAGACAAGTGGGATCTCCATCGATATCTGTGTATCTCTCTGGGTGTTCCAGCAGCACAGAGTCACCGGAGCGCCAGCCCTTCTCAGCCCCTCCCCTGCTCGCAGCAGTGCCCAGGGGAACCCCCAACCTCTCGCCATCCTTCCCTTCATTTGCCACCACCAAATTGCACTTTAGCCAGCCTGGCTCCGGCTCCGAGGGCCTATTGTTTTGACCTTGAAGATTTCCTAGGGCTCTGTCAGGACTTTTCGGGTCTCCCCCCTCCTCTCCCCTCTCCCGCCCCCAATGTTTGAGTGTGGCAGAACTGTGAGAGCAGAACTTCTCTCACATTGACTCCTACTGCACCACATCTTACAGCAGTTTCTCAAAAAAGTGTCTTGGTCATTGGTAGCATCCTCCTTCTTTGCCAACACTGATAGACAGATTTCCCATTTTCTATTTTATTGATCATTTCAGTGGGCTCAGGTGTCATCATCAGAAAACACAAGTCTGTCAGGCATGCAGATGTGGGCAGCGTATGCTAGTAAAAGGCACAATAATGAAAACAAGGCCATTCACTTCAGGTTAGCTAGGACATATTCAGACAAAGTGGACTCTTACGGAGAGTTCTCTCTTCTGTTACTGGAGATTTCCTTTTTGCCCCTTCCTCTGTCTCCCCCCCCCCCCCCCCCCCCCGCCAGATGCGTTGCCTCTGTATTAAAGTTTTATTTTGGAAAATATTCTGTTCTTCTGTAAAAAACAGCTGCCACTTGCTAAAAGTCTGTATAAGGTAAGAAGAAAACAGCATCAACAGAAAATGGTGAGAGGGAGGAGCAGCAGTGAGAATGCATTGCTGGGGACCAAAAGGGCAGGCGCATGTAAGTGCCTATGGAGACCAGCTGTTGGGACCTTGAAGATTAGATATTTGTCACGGGGACAGAGAATCTCCATTGAGCACGCTGAAGGGTGTGCTCATGGCACTGGGTAACGTGATGGAAGAGAAGTTGCTAGAAGGGGAGGCTGGAGAATGGAAAGCGAAGTCTAACAATACAAGCCTTTGTGGGGGCAGCTGGGGGAGCCACCCTGCTTGGGTTTCAGTTGTGGTCCATGACTTTGTCACCTTTGGGCCTGATCCTTCCTCCACCCGCAGGGGCCCCTCAGGTCGCAGTGTCACAGTCACATCCATATTCTGGGGCTCTTGCCTGGCTCCTTGTACTTAGTATCTCCCCTTTCACAACATTAATTAAAAAATAGTTAGGATTTCATTATTGACTATCTGCCGTAAAAGAGTGACCACGCGAGGAGAAAGAGATGGATGCAGGTAGAAAGCGTGTCTTGCTGTAACATCCCTGGCTCTAGCACGTCTCCTGCATGGTGCCTGGAAGGTGCTCTAGTAACGCTAGCTATTAAATGAGTGAGTGGGTGAAATGAAACGCCCCCGCACTGTTCCCAGCACTCTTGCTGTAATGACTTCTGTTTAAAGCTTACCCCTGTCTGCTAAGCACTCCAGAGTGAAAGCAGTTTCTGCCACTTTACTCCTCTCTAGTTCCAGAACATTTTCATCACCCCCAAAGGAAACCTCATGGGAAATAATCTGGCAGTTCCTCAGAAAGGTAAACATGGAGTTTTCATATGACCCAGCAATTCCACTCTAGGTATAGACCCAAGAGAATTGAAAACATATATCTGTGCAAAATCTTGTACACAAATGTTCATAGGAAACAACCCAGTTGTTCATCAGCAGAAGACTGGATTTTTAAAAAGTGGTATTTCCATATAATGGAATGTCATTCAACCATAAGAAGAGATAATGTTCTCATACATACTACAACATGGATGAACCTTGAAAACATGCTGAGAAGACTAGGAGTAAGGGGAACTGGGGGAATGACTGCTTAATGAATTGGGGTTTCCTCCATGGGTGACGAACTGTCCTGAAACTAAGTAGTGGTGATGGTTGCACGGCATTGTGAAGTATTAAATGCTGCTAATGGTAAATTTTATGTTATGTGTGTTTTACCACAATAAAAAAAAATTGATCAAACGCCCTCAGAAAATTTAGCCAACAATATTCAACTTTGCCAAATGCCTTGTCATTAAACTTCTTGAACTAAATTCCTTTCTGACTGGCATTGTTACCATGTCCTGGGCTTGGTCCAGGCTAGCACGTGTCACCCTAGGTCCCCATGCTGGGCTTGGCTCTTTATCTGGGATAAATGACAGAGCTGCTTGCCTGGGCTCTGTGCCTGTAGCCAGACAGGCTTGCTTGGAGCCATCTGTGGGTTCTGAGTACTGCATGGGAATCGTAAAACCTAGCTTTATGATTTAGGGTAATTGGTTAAGTCAGCTGACATTTTAGTGGAGTATTACAAAAATTTAGGTATAATCCACATACCATGAGCCTTGGCCCATATGACTCAGTTGGTTGAACATCATCTCATGTACCCAGAGGTCACTGGTTCGATTCCCAGCCAGGGCACATGCCTCAGTTGCAGGTTCGCTCCTCAGCAAGGGGCATGCAGGAGGCAGCCGATCAATGTTTCTCTCTCTCTATCTCTCTTCCTCTCTATAATAAATGAAGACATATTTAAAAACATAATTCACATCATGAAATTCACCCATTTAAAGTGTACAGTTCAATGGCATTTAATACATTTACAGTGCTGTGCAAGTATCACCTCTATCTAGTTCCAGAACATTATCATCACCCCTACAAAACCCTGTACCCTGCTCGCAGTCACTCCCTGCTATCTGCTACCCCAGTCCCTGGCAGTTACTGATATACTTTCTGTCTGTGTGGATTTTCCTATTCTGGACAATTCATATAAATGGAATCATTTAATATGTCTTTTTGTGAGTTGCTTATTTCACTGAGCATCCAGTCTCCCAGTAAGTATCCATGTTGTAGCATATGTCAGAATTCCCTTTTTAATGACTGAATTACATCCCATTGCATGGATAGACGGCATTTGTTTCTCCGTATATCTGTCCATGTCCACCTGGGTGGTTTCTATCTTTTGGGTACTGTATTTCATTCCTTTCTGAACATTGACTTGCAAGTATCCATCGGTTCCAATCCTTGTTTTCAGTTCTCTTGAGTCTATATCTAGGAGTGAAATTGTTTATTCATGTGGAAACTCTGTGTGTAACCTTTTGAGGAACTGCCTGACTCTTCTCCACATCCGCACTGTTTGATTAAGCCTGCTTGTCTTTCCCCCTGTGTGGTGGACTCATAGTATAAAGATGAGACTTATTGTATGGCGCTGGTTGCCTTCATTTGGCAACCAGATCTATCTTTGGGCAAAAACTGTGTTTTATTTAGCTTTTTAAAATGTAGACAGTTTCTTGCATCTTCTAAAATTGGGGTTTTAAAAAACACACTGAATTCAGAGCAGGGCCACTGAATTTCGGGTTCTTCCACTGCAGCCTGCAGGCTGAAGCACCACCCCCTCTTTTGTTCCTGGAGACCACTGAGACTGTCGGTGCAGTTTGATTTCTCCCTGATCGTTAACACGTTAAGTGCCCAGTCAGACACTATCCTTTCCGTCCGGAAGACAAAACAGGCCGGGCGCTTAACGTGTTAAAGGGGCTGAAGCTGGCGTCTCAAAGTGCTGCTGCCTTTATTGATTTGTGCAGAGAAGCTTCCTTGATTCTGAGATTGTGCAGCTCATATTAGAAGTAGAAAGAATTGGAAGCACCAAGTGAATGACACTTCAGGATGGAAGCAGCCACATAAGGAGTCCATTTCTCTCCTCTGGTCCCTGACCATTGACTTGGGAAAGTGGCCACTGACCTGCCCATGTAGTTCATGACCTTCTTGTGGTACTTGGGCTCTTGATGCAGCGCCATAAGATGGATGCCTAGAAATGAAAGGTGCTGAGAAATAACATCTGGAATTGGCATGATGCAAACATGACTGGCATTGGGAAAGGTCAGGATATTGCTGGGGCTCTGGAAGGTTCTATGAAGCTCACTCTCAGAGGAGCTAGATTCCAGTTCAAGCAAAAAACTTTCAGCTGCTGCTTTCACCTGGCTTTTAAAAATCTGAAGACCACCGAAATCGGTTTGGCACAGTGGATAGAGCATTGGCCTATGGATTGAAAGGTCCCGGGTTCAATTCCGGTCAAGGGCACGTACCTTGGTTGTGGGCATATCCCCATTGGGGAGTGCAAAAGGCAGCTGGTTGATCTTTCTCTCTCGTTGATATTTCTAACTATCCCTCTCAATTCCTCTCTGTGTAAAAATCGATAAAATATATTTTAAAATAAATAAATAAATAAAAATAAAAATCTGAAGACCTTGGGGATTGAGTAGTCCTTTCTCCCATAGTTGTCTGGCCAGTTGTACCTACCAGCTATTGGTTGCTTGCTCCCCTGTAACGTACAGTAGGCTTGGGTCAGATGAGCACCGGGTACAGCCTCCCAAAACTACCTTCTGCAGGATTACTGTAGGTTACTTTCATTATTGAAATACAGGCAGTTCTCACCATCAAACCCCTTGAGATAAAATGACTTGACACCCCCCCCCCAAAAAAAAAAAGATTTCTGCAACTCTAAGGAAGGATTTGGTCTAATGTTGCAGCAGAATCACTGAATGATGTTTTATTACTAAGAGCCTTCTCTCATGCTTCATAGATATTTAAGATTTGTGAAGACCTTTCTGCTTAAATGCGATATGTGCGTCCCTGGGGGAGAAAAGTCTTGTGTTCTACAAATCACACAATAAAATATAGGAGTTGTTAAGGGAAAAATAGGTAGGGTAGACCATGCAAACTCTAGGAGATTTGGTAACCAGAGTTCACTAACAAAACCAGTGACAATTCTGTTTAAAAAAAAAAAACAAAAACAGAACACCAGGCCATTGGAATCTCTGTTGGCATTTGCACCCAACATCTCCATCAGCCAACCATTTTCCACCATAGCCCAGATTTGTGCTTCCTCCCACATGATGCACAGATGAGCTGTCCCATTGACAAGAGTCAGGTCCTGCCAGGCCGGCCTGGCTCAGTGGTTGAGTGTTGACCTATGAACCAGGAGGTCATGGTTTGATTTCCGGTCAGGGCACATGGCCAGGTTAAAGGCTCCATCCCCAGTGTGGGGCATACAGGAGGCAGCCATTCAGTGATTCTCTCTCACTGATGTTTCTATCTCTCTCTCCCTCTCCCTTCCTCTCTGAAATCAACAAAATATTTTTTTTTAAAGTCAGGTTATAAGCAAGGCTTCCTTCAGCAGTGATTTTATTTTAAACAGGGAAATATCTTAACATCTTCATTCATATAGCTTCATCATATAGTACATAACACTGGAAGATGTGGTTCTTTTTCTCTTAATGTACTTGTGTAACGCGAAGGCTTTCTCTTTAATTGTTAGGAAGCTTTCCTAAAACTGCTTCAAATGCTTCTGGTTATATTGATGTTATCTCCTCCCTTTTAAACATGTTTTCCCTGAACCCTTTACCCTTGGAGGGTTAGACACGGTCATTGTAACGTTGCACTCCTAAGTTCTTATGCATGGCTTTCCTAAGAGCACAGGATGCAGTTATGACGCTGCAGGAATTTCACTTTGAGCTAGCATGGAACCATATTTACATTCCCCAAATGCCTCATTACTGCCTCTTTCAGCACCTTCGAACCCGGGAGCCAGTCCAGGATTGTATGTTGCTTTTGATCTGTTTCTTCGGTCTCCTTTAAACAGAGCCGGTCCTCAACACCACCCCACCCCTTTTTTCCATTCCAAAGTCCATTTTGAAGAGTCCAAGCACATTGTTGTGTGGAGTGGACCTTCTCTTTGGACTCTTCTGCTGTTTCTTCATGGCCTCGGTTACCCCTTCCTGCAAGATGGGATGGGGCCCGCGCTCCTCCTCTTCCGCAGCACTTCTGCGGGCTGGCCGGTCAGGAGTGCTCAGTGTGAGCTCCTGCTAAGGAGCACTTGCCAGATTTCAACAAGCAGGACACCTTCCCTTCCTTCCCTTATTCTTTAGCCTATGTATTCCTTCAGTTCTTGCCAGATTGTGTGTGTAGGTAAGAGTTTTTAAACACTGTCTTCTATAACATCTTCTAAATGTTCAGTCCAGCCTTTTTAGTCATTTTGTAAGGTGGCGTGTCTGTGGATCTGACCACCTCATTGCTGGAACCCAATCTGCGGAAGCCTAGAACCCGTCCTCCCCGGGTAACCATCTCCCTTACTGCTTCCCTCCTGAGCCCTCCCCCCCCCCCAACCCCATCGCTGTAGATATCGCTGTGCTCTGAGGCGAGCGAGACCCCAAGGCCCTCGGTAACTATCCCAGCCTCGTCTCCTGCCAACCCCAAACCACCAGTGACCAGCAGGCTACTGGTAGTGCCCAAATTCATTATTTGGTCACTGACAGCCTGCTTGCTTTGGGTGCTAAGCTAGCCCCTGCTCCTCAGAGCTCCTGTAACCCAGGGATTCAGCCATCACAAAAAGGAAAGGCCCCTAGCCGGTTTGGTTCAGTGGATAGAACATTGGCCTGCGGACAGAAGGGTTTGATTCTAGTCAAGGGCACATGCCCATGTTACGGGTTCAATCCTCAGTGTGGGGCGTGCAGGGGGCAGCCGATCAGTGATTCTCATCTTTGCTGTTTCTCTCTCTCTCTCCCTTTCCCTCTCCCTCTCCCTCTCCCTCTCCCTCTCCCTCTCAGTATCTGAGTTGTGATTGCTACTTGGCATGTGACTATTAAGTGCTATTCCTGTGCTGGAGCTCAGTGTGTGTTGAGCAGGGAGATGACAGTAAAGAAGGCACACATTTAGGGGGAGTTGCCCATCACTGGGGGATATTTTAAATATACTGGGACGGGGTAAGGGGGGCATAGGGTGCTCCTATTCATGGGAGGTGGTGGGGGGGAGACCAGGGAAGGCTTGTCAGAAATGCCATCTTAACCCAATTGAAGATGGGAGCAAGGGCGTCCCAGAACCTCTGGTCCCTCCCAGGAAGGGCATCATGGGACAGGAGGGACTGTTGATATTGCTGCTTCTGCTCATCTGACCTGGCTTGCCTTGAGCCCTCCTGACCAGCCTGTGAAACTCCGCATGAGTCTTAAAAACCAAGCTCAGAACTTCCTCCTCCAGGAATCCCCATCTCTGGGTTTCCCCTCTGCCTAGAACAGGGGAGGATGTCACTACTTCTTTATTACCTCTCTGTCTGTCTCACACACATACAAAAACAAACAAACAAAAAGATACTTGGCTCTAGAAGACCAAAGAACGATGCTAATTCTGCCCTGGCATCTCAGCTCTTAGCAGTCTGGTTCAGGGCAAGGGTATCAATGAAAACACACTGGCTCAACCGTGACCTCATACAAGTTGAACTTCCTTGTCTGCTTGTACTTCCTTTTTTTTTTTTTTTTTTTTTTCTCATTTGTGGCACCGAAGAATCAGATAGGTGATTTTTCTAAAATACATGAACTTGTGAACTAGGCGCTCAGTTCTCCTCATACTCAGGATTATGCACACACACACATATGCTGTAATCACAGGGAGGATGAAGAGGGCTGTTTGGTTTCTTTGAAAAGCGTGTGCTTCAGCAAACCCCATAATGTCCTGGTATGTGGGGGGGGGTGCTTAGGGAGTTGCCAGGCCTCCTTCACGGTTACCCTGGGACCGAGCATCATCTGAGCCAGGGGTAAACTCATTTGGATGACCTGTTTTGCATCATTTTTACCTCCACACCCAGCATAATGGCTTCCAGGCTTTAGGGCTTTTGTTATTTGTTTTTAAGTACCAAATACCTGTGTACCCCTTGATGCACAGAATTGAAAATCACTATATTGTCATAAAGAATTAGAATACTGCAGATAGAGTTAAGGGTCCTTTTATTCCCCATCATCTTTGGTGCCATTAAAGTTCATTTATTGCCCTGGCTGGTGTCGCTCAGTTGCTTGGACATCATCCCGTGCACCGAAAGGTTGCCAGTTTGGTTCCCAATCAGGGCACATGCTCAAGTTGCCGGCTCCATCCCTATTAAGGAGTGCGCAGGAGGCAACCGATTGATATTAATGTTCCTCTCACATTGATGTTCCTCTCTCTCCCCCACTCCCTTCCTCTCTCTCTCTCTCTAAAAAAAATAATCAATGAAAAATATTTAACAGTGCTCGGCCATGCCAGCCATTCAGTGATTCTCTCACATCATTGATGTTTCTATCTTTCTCTCCCTCTCCCTTCCTCTCTGAAATCAATAAAAATATTTTTAAAGAAACATTTAACAATAAAAAAGTTTCTTATTGTACACTTAGGAACTGTTAAAAAGATAAATTTTATATACATTTTATCGCAACAAAAACTTAAAAACAAACAAATAGTTCATTTAATCAGTTTGGGCACAGCTAGATATCCCACCTTTGTATCTGGTAACCAAAGGTGTGTGTTCTCTTCTTGAACTCCATCCTCCAGACTTTGTGGTCCTTAACTCATCCCTCACCCCGCCCCAGTCCATCAGCCAGCAGTGTTGCTTCCCCTCCTGGTCTTGTCCCCAGTCCTCTGCTGTCCCCATTCTGGGCCACACCGAGACAACTGCAAAAGGCTTCTCAGGGCTCCTCCCTGCTTTCCTCTTAGGTCTCCGGTAGTCCGTTTAGAGTGATCCTTTCAAACGCCCTGGTCCCTGCCCCCGCTCAGAGCTTCCCATCACACTTGGAATAAAACCCAACAAAGCCCGCCATGTCCCTCGATGTCTCCACTGCCTGCCTGGAGCCTTTTCCCCACATGGCCACATGGCTAGCTCTTATACTTCATTAGGGTCTTTCTCTCTTTTCTCCCCTAATATCATCACATGGATTATTTTCTTCATTGTATTCCAATCAGTTCCTTCTTTTGAGCACACCTGGTCACAGCATTGCCCAATACAAGGAACCCTTCCACTCAGTGCCTGCGTCTTTTTCATTCTCCGAGGCGCCAGCCTGCCGTCCTTCCATGGACGCCCCTGAGGTGTCATTGTTGGCTTCAGAATATGTCCCACCAAGGGCTTATAGAGCCCCGGGGTCAAAAATATTTGAAATCAATCTTTTTTTCTGTGGTATGTCATCAATTTGATATAATTATTAGTTTCTATTTACATACAATATCATGACATTTTGTTTGAATTTTATTTGGTATACCCATAGAGGCCTCGGCAGTTCTGTTAGTTTCTGCTGTGTGCTTCCTAAAGTTCCCTTCTATCTCACACACAAGCAGCCTGCGGTATACATGTTTTTACCTTACAGCAGATTCTAGGGGTCACTCCCCAGTGGTTCGGGGCACTCTCCATGGCGCGGGCCTGCTGTCATCTGGTCAGCAGGTCCCTGGTGACGGCTGTCGGAGTGGTCCACAGTCCCGAGCTAGTAAAAACAATGCTGTTGTAAATAACATCACCCTCTGTTGTTTGGACTTTCTAAACGTGTCTCTTCAGGGTAGATTTCTAGACGGGATTGCCCCGGATTGCATCCACACCCTTGCTTGTATCTAAGGGGCATTTCTGGGTGGCATGGCTTGCACTTGACCTCATGGCGGTGACAGTATTGCAGGAATACAAAGGAAGCCAGACCTTTTCCATCGGTGCAGTGCTTCCCTCCGACTCCCGGGGCAGCCCCGGACTTCAGCAGTGCGCTGCGAGCCGTTTGGAAGTGGTGCTTCCAATCTATTCACCACTTTGCTGCTGGCAGAGTTTTCCTTCTCCCTAAGACTGGGAGCATTGAAAAGCAAGCTCTGCTGGAACAGGCTAGGAACCCCACTTTTACAGTAACAAAAGGTCTCCCGTGAGTCAGGGGCTGACTCTGGGCGACGCTGGCAGCCATGCTTGGGTCCCTGAACTTCCGGAGAAGATGCAGGGAGCTCAGTAAGCCTGAGGGGGCTGGGACACCCCCCCACCGCCATCCGGCCCCACACCTGACCGGAGGGAGCGGTTCAGGAAAGCCGTGTCTTCGTGGCACCCAGTGAGCCCGGTGCTGACCTGCTCTCAGTGACTTACCCTAGTCATTCCAGTCGTTCCGAGCGCACACCACAGTGCCCGCACTGCAGTCTCCACGGTGTGGGGCGAAAGGGACGCCACTTGGGATAGACCGGCCACGGGACAGCGATCGGGCCACATGAGCTGTATAAGACAGGCAGCTCTCGGCTGGTATGCAGAGGCTAGGAATAGTCTTGCCCTTTTCCATAATGAGCTGCCAGCTGAGGGACTAGCAGATGGCTAATTCTGAGCCCACGATTCTTCTTAAGCCTTCCCTGGCCTCGTGTTCTTGTCCTCTTAGCCCAGCCATGCGAGCGTCACGGTTAGACTCTGATCTCAGCGTCCAGGGCCTCAAGTAGGCATTTCTGAAGTATACAAGGCAGGGGCCCTACCGGATGGAATGAAGAATAGGGGAGGCGCTGCTGTCAGTGTGAAAAATGGGGAGTGCCCAGCCTGGGGCGGCGGTGAGGGTGCTCCGCTGTGCCCTTCTCCTGGCTCTTTCCTTTCACCAGCACGGCTCTGCTCTTGCCTTGCGTTGTGAGGGAGGGTCTGGTGACCAAGGCTTACCTGACCTGGGGTCACTTTCCTTATGCCAGAACCCTGTGCAGCGGTTTCTGGTCGCCCAGGCTAGCCAGCATTTACGTGGCGCCTTTGTGACTTTTCTTCCTCTGGGGTGTGGGCACCTACTGTTGAGGTGAGGAAACGGACCTGCTCAGGTCCGTGTGTGGAGATGGCAAAGCCAGGGTTTGAGCTCAGGTTGGCCGGCTCATACCTGTGTGCTCTTTCTGCAGCGCCGCGTTGTGTGCCGCCTACCGAGGGCTGTGCCCCTGGCAGCGAGTTGTACTGTGCCCCAAGCAGCTCTTTGTTGAGGACACTTTGAGAAAACCCAAAGTACAGAAGCTATAGTAGCGCCCAAGCCCGGCCTTTGTGAAAAGGAGCTCCCCCGCTCTTGGGCCGACAGCTCCCTACCCCAGTGGTCAGCGGGCAGAAAAGCTACATAGTGTTTCCACTCGGGAAAATGCCGCCTGTGCAGGCCGCTCACTCTCCCGCACCCCAGGAATGGGACACAGGGTGATCACAGTGCAATTGGCCACCACCGCCAGCAGCCCACAGCCCCTAAAGAAATCTGCGACGGGGAGAATGTCCAGACCTGGGTGAGCACTGGGCGGCCTCGAGCCCTCCAGTGCTCACTCTTTCTGCAAACCGGTGTGTCCTCTGTGATACTTACATACTTGTTTAACACTTCAGGGAAGAAAAGTCGGAAGACCAGGACCTCCAGGGCCTCAAGGACAAACCCCTGAAGTTTAAAAAGTTGAAGAAGGACAAGAAAGAAGAAAGCAAGCATGAGCCCCTGCAGCCGCCAGCCCACCACTCTGCTGAACCAGCAGAGGCAGGCAAAGCGGAGACCTCGGAGGGGTCAGGCTCAGCCCCAGCCGTCCCGGAAGCTTCTGCCTCCCCAAAACAGCGGCGCTCCATCATTCGTGACCGGGGACCCATGTACGATGACCCCACTCTGCCTGAAGGTTGGACCCGGAAGCTTAAGCAAAGGAAATCTGGCCGCTCCGCTGGGAAGTATGATGTGTATTTGATCAAGTAAGTAAGGGCAACCAACTCCTGCCTCTACAGAGCCGGGAGCCCTGGGTGGGTGGGAAGTTGGGGACAGGAGCTAGTTGCTGCTAGTTGATCAAAAAAATGTATGTGCATAACCCCACCTGGGGTAAGATGGCTTCAGGAATGAGCACCGCTTGCAGGCATGGCTAGGTATGCTTGGAACGACTGTGAGTGGAAGTCACTGCCCTGAGCGAACATGCACAGGGTATGACAGTGTGAGGTGCCCTGCCAGCCTTTGAGGCCTTGTTTGAAGATGGAATAGCAGCAGAACCTGCCCAGGGTCACCATGAGAATGCCAGGAGAGACCACCTAGGAAGTGCTGAGGCCACGGCATCTGCCATAGGTAGTGGCCTGGGCTCGGGAGGCAAGCAGCGCTCCCTGGGGTTCCTGCCATTTCTCAGCTGAGAGGCTCCTCCCAGAACCCATCACCCTCCTCTTCTTTCTGGGGGAGTTGTTCTGTAACATTGCTTCATGAGCCAGAAAAAATAAAATAGATGAGCCGTAGAGCACAGTACACTCTGAATTGTGCTGGAAAGGTGGGCTCTCAGACAGGGCCTCTGGGGAAAGACACGGAGAGCTCCCATGTGCCTTTTCAGCTGTCCCTTTTGCATTTGTCCAGCCTTGCGGGAGGGTCACTGGGTGTTTTTGTTTGTTTTGATCTTAGAGAGAGATGGGGGAGAGAGAGAGAGAGATTGATATAAGAGAGAAACATTGATCAGTTGCCTCCCGCACGTCCTGACCATGGGATCAAACCCCCAACCTGGTTGTGTGCCCTGTCCGGGAATGGAACCCACTACCTTTCAGTGTATTAGGATGATGCTCCAACCAACTGAGCCACGCTGGCCAGGTCTTGGTTGTTTTTTTTGTTTTGTTTGGTTTGGTTTTTCTGGGTGTTTTCTATTAAAACAGTAACTTCCAAGCCTGAACTACAGAAAAGTGAATAAGTATATTTCAGGTCAGCCCCTTAGACAATTTTCAAAGGACATTTACGGACATTTGCAACCTTGTTTGGTCCCAGCAAGTCTGAGAAGGGTGAGCAAGGCATTATCTTATTGTCATCTGAGGAAGCCAATTCCCAGAAGTGCTAAAGCAGCATGCCCAGGTTCAGACAGGGTGCTCTACCGGCAGGTCACGCCCAGGCACCAGCCAGCAGAGTGGGCCCGGCCTGATGGCTAGGCAGGATCCCCAGGTCACACCGCTCCGGGGCCCAGCAGCGGCCTCAGTGGCATGCTGGTGACAGCGGTGGAGCAGCCAGCATCAGGCTGTTCTGGTATAGGAGCAGGCCATGTGGATGCCCACCACTGCCCGGCGACCTGATTGCTTCATGGGTAACCGCAGCCATGCCCCTCCAGGTTTAGCTCATCTTGGCTCTTCTTAAATGTGCCTCTGGCTCAGTATATGGTCAGGTACATGAGCTGCAGAACGTCTTCTGTTAGAGTTCGCCACTGCCTTCTGCTCTGCCCTGTCTCCTGCATTGCTGTAGAAGCCTCTAATCACGTATTGTGTCTCTCCACTTGCTCCCACAGTCCCCAGGGAAAAGCCTTTCGCTCTAAAGTGGAGTTGATTGCGTACTTCGAAAAGGTAGGCGACACCTCCCTGGACCCTAATGATTTTGACTTCACGGTCACTGGGAGAGGGAGCCCCTCCCGGCGAGAGCAGAAACCACCTAAGAAGCCCAAATCTCCCAAAGCTCCAGGAACTGGCAGAGGTCGGGGACGCCCCAAAGGGAGTGGCACCGCGAGACCCAAGGCAACAGCGTCAGAGGGCGTGCAGGTGAAAAGGGTCCTGGAGAAAAGTCCCGGCAAGCTGCTCGTCAAGTTGCCTTTTCAAACTTCGCCGGGAAGCAAGGCCGAAGGGGCTGGGGCCACCACATCCGCCCAGGTCATGGTGATCAAACGCCCCGGCAGGAAGCGAAAAGCCGAAGCCGACCCCCAGGCCATTCCCAAGAAACGGGGCCGAAAGCCAGGCAGTGTGGTGGCAGCTGCTGCCGCCGAGGCCAAGAAGAAAGCCGTGAAGGAGTCGTCCATCCGGTCTGTGCAAGAGACCGTGCTCCCCATCAAGAAGCGCAAGACCCGAGAGACGGTGAGCATTGAGGTGAAGGAGGTGGTGAAGCCGCTGCTGGTGTCCACCCTCGGGGAGAAGAGCGGGAAGGGACTGAAGACCTGCAAGAGCCCCGGGCGGAAAAGCAAGGAGAGCAGCCCCAAGGGGCGCAGCAGCAGCGCCTCCTCGCCCCCCAAGAAGGAGCACCACCACCACCACCACCACCACTCGGAGCCCCAGAAGGCACCCGCGCCGCTGTTCCCGCCCCCGCCCCCTCCGGAGCCCCAGAGCTCCGAGGACCCCGCCAGCCCCCCTGAGCCCCAGGACTTGAGCAGCAGCGTCTTCAAAGAGGAGAAGATGCCCAGAGGAGGCTCGATGGAGAGCGACGGCTGCCCCAAGGAGCCAGCTAAGACTCAGCCCACGGTCGCGACCACCGCCACGGCCACAGAAAAGTACAAACACCGAGGGGAGGGAGAGCGCAAAGACATTGTTTCGTCCTCCATGCCAAGGCCGAACAGAGAGGAGCCTGTGGACAGCCGGACGCCCGTGACCGAGAGAGTTAGCTGACTTTACACAGCGTGGATTGCAAAGCAAACCAACAAGAATAAAGGCAGCTGTTGTCTCTTCTCCTTATGGGTAGGGCTCTGACAAAGCTTCCCGATTAACTGAAATAAAAAATATTTTTTTTTTCTTTCAGTAAACTTAGAGTTTCGTGGCTTCAGGGTGGGAGTAGTTGGAGCATTGGGGATGTTTTTCTTACCGACAAGCACAGTCAGGTTGAAGACCTAACCAGGGCCAGAAGTAGCTTTGCACTTTTCTAATCTAGGCTCCTTCAACAAGGCTTGCTGCAGATACTACTGACCAGACAAGCTGTTGACCAGGCTTCTTAGGGTATGCCTGCACCTCCCCTCCCACCCCGCCCTCCCCCCGTGTGGCCGCTAAGGACAGAGAGCACTTAAGAGGACACTCCGTTTTTGGTGCCATTGGTGCCCCAGCCTCCGCTCTCCTCCTCCCCCCCCCCCGCCCCGCCCCGCCCCAGCCTCCCCGCCTCCCCCACTCTCCCCCAGGTTGGGACAAGGAGGTGTGAGGCAGGGGATAAGTCGTATTCTTTAGAGAAGAAGACGGAGATGGCCAGCGGCTACAGCCTGTGTGATCCCACTCGCGGTGGCACAAATCTGGCCCCACTCCGGCCCCAATCCAAAACTGACAAGGACATTCAAGGACGGGAGAGTAGCTCCTGTCCCCCCCAGTCTGGCACGGCTCAGAGGGGCCATCCTTCGAGCTGCTGGGTGTAGACCCGCCTGAGCCAGAGGAGAGGCTGGCCCAGGCCGGCCCCCGGTGGATGGCACTGGACAGAGGCTGTGGAGGCAGCGGCACGGGGTGTGGGCAGGTTGGCCCCGCCGCGGGCCCGCAGAGCACAGCGGAGACTCCTCAGCTGCCCAGAGCGGTCTGTGACTGGCAGTGAGAAGCTCAGTGGGGTGGGGGTGGGGGCCAAGGGGAAGGAGGGGAGAATGTTCTTCCAAAACTTTCCAATTCTACTCCTTGGGGACAGCTTAGAACTATTTGCACTATTGAGTATTCACGTTCCCACTTCAAAACAAACATGCTCTGAGAGCAAACTGGCTTGCGTTGGTGGCACTTCGTCCCTCAAGCCCCCCACCAGACACACGATGGTGTTTAGGGCCGCCTGGATCTGTAGATACCTGCGCTTGTTTTAAAGTGGGCTCAGCACATAGGGTTCCCACGAAGCTCCGAAACTCTAAGTGTTTGCTGCAATTTTATAAGGACTTCCTGACTGCTTTCTCTTCTCCCCCATTTCTGCCTTCGGCCGTTTTATCCTTTCATTTCTTCCCCTCCTCCCTCCTCACTCATCCCTTCTGTTCCAAGCAGCCCCAGTGCCCAGCTGTATCCCAAACTGATTCTGGTTCGTTCACGCCCTCAGAACTCGCCCCACCCTCGGCCTTTCCGCCACCAACCCCAGCCCAGCCTCACTCCATCCTGAGCCCCGAGGAAGCCCCGGGCTCTGCTGAGCCGACCCCACCCTAGCCCCTCAGCCTCTCTGAAGGGCAAGAGAGCAGCAAGGTCTTGCTCTCCGAAGTCAGAATCCAGATACTGAGCCTCCTCAACCTTCCACTTGAGCGAAGTGGGCGGGAGGAATCAGACCAGATTTGGATTTTGGAGCTGAGGGCAGAACACAGGCCCCCGTGGTCTGCCATAGTCATCGAGCGGCCCAGCCATGACCTTGGCCTCTCCCAGGCCCGGCTAGCGCAGTGCAGTGTGGCAGGGCAGCAGGCAGGATAGATGCAGATGCCCCAGACCTAGGCTGGCACCATGGCTAGGGTGCCCCCCCCCCTGCCCACCCAGGCTCCTCTATTAACCACAAGTTCTTTTCAAATGGAAAACATTTGGCTTTCGCTTGCTAGAGACTGGGTAGGGCCAGTGTAGCACACAGTTTCACGTCTGCACCAGGGCTGTGGTGTAGGGGCTTAGAGGCCTGGGTTTGCCGTGGGATCCCATCCTTTCAACCTCTCGGTTCAGGAAGTCCTTATCTAGCTGCATATCTTCATCATATTGGTATATCCTTTTCTGTGTTTACAGAGATGTCTCTTATATCTAAATCTGTCCAACTGAGAAGTACCTTATCAACGTAGCAAATGAGACAGCAGTCTTATGCTTCCAGAAATACCCACAAGCACGTCCCATGTGAGCTGCTGCCATGAACTGTCAAGTGCGTGTTGTCTTGTGTATTTCAGTTACTGTCCCCTGGCTTCCTTACTTTGGTGTAACCATGAAGGAGTAAAACATCCTAGAAACCGTCTAGCACTTCCTTGCCAGTCCTTAGTGATCGGGAACCATAGTTGACAGTTCCGATCAGTAGCTTAAGAAAAAAAACCATGTCTGTCTCTTCCGGAATGGTTAGAAGCAAGGGAGTTTGCCCATTCTGTTCGTAGAGTCGTAGTTGGCCTTCCTAGCATCTTTGTATCCATTTCCTTATGCTGCAGAAGCAAGTCCCACAAGCAATCCTCCTCTGCTGTGATTATCCGGGCTTCACTTCTGACTCCTCCCCAGGAGGGAAGGGGGGTCGGAGGAGAGAGCGAGTCCTTCGGGACCCCTCTTCCTCCAAGGACAAAAGGCTCCTGACCCCACAGTGGCCTTGCACTCCTGGCATCCCCAAAAGACACCTATCCGTGCGAGCGCGGCGTTAAGCCAGTTTGTCATGGAGACGCTATCCATTGTGATTGGTCGGTTTTTTGTGTGTTATATACCTAGTCCAGTGAAATATGGCTCCTGGGCCTAATGTCAGGAGCTGGCTGGCCACCCCATCAGCTCATTCATCTGGTCCTGGGAAGAGACGTGTGGGGCTCACCAGGCCCCCCCTTTCAACCCATGACAGTTATCCAGGGGCTGACTGGGCATTTATGGTCAAGAACACAGCATTTCAAGGGTCATTTTCTTTCTGTCCAGCCGGACCTGCAGCCCCCTCACTCCCCAGCTCCTTCCCCTAGAGTTCCAGAGCTGCAGGCAGTGCCTGAGGCTCCTTATGGTTTCCTCTTCCCCCTTTCTTCCATCTTCCCTCTTCTTCCCCAAATGAGGGCATCGTGAGTGAGTGACCTTTAAACAGGCCACCTTGGTGGTGTGTGTGTCACCCCAGCAGGCAGAGGCCCTGTAGCTCCCGTGCCACCCCTGTTCCTAGAATCAGGTGGCTGGAAGTTTGGAGGGAAAGCCTAAGTCCTGGAATTCTCACCAGCTTGTCCAGCCCAGTTCAGGGTGTGACCTTGATTTTGTGTGTACTTGAACACCACGAAGATTGGGGGGGGGGGGGGGGCATCTTTTAGGGACTGTGAAGAATACAGGAATTGCCTGACAACTTTCAGATCCCCATGGGTCTAGGTCACAGAGAGTCATGTTCCGTCTCCCCAACCGTCTTTCTAGTTGTTAGTTACTACCTCCTTTCTTGACAGAATTCTGTGTCCTCGAGCTCCTCCCACAATGCCCAGCCCAGCCCTGCCCTGCCCTACCTGTCTGCCCATTGGTGAGCTTGCCCTTACCAGTGGGATTGCTGGCTTTGACACTTCAGTGAACTGGGGAACTGGGCCACAACCAGGCTCTAGTGCGGTGCCCTTCTGTTGGCATAGAAGACACCTAAAAATGCCATGTCCCCAGTCCATCGGTGCCAAAGTAGCCAAGGACCCCAGCCCCTCAGCTCCCTGGAAGGTGAAAGTCGTGGTGGCGGCCTGGGGACGCTGGCCACGGCCAGCACCTGGCTTCTGCGGAGGCCCCACGCAAGTGCGGGCTACAGTCTCTTCAGTGGCATCATTTCAGACTAGAGCCAAAAACAGTGGCAGCGAGACCCGCAACAGCCCCAAGTTGTTGCCTGCTCCTCTGTCCGGTTTGTCATTGTCGTGACAGCCATCATGAAAGGGTACTAGCCAGAAACAAGCTTCCGTGTTCGGTGGGAAAGGAGTTTCTTAGCTGACAGGCCCTCTGGATTTTAAGTAACTCTTAAGAAGCAGATCGAGCCCAAGGAGGGAGCAAAGGTTATGAACTAACCCCACCAGGGGCCTGCCTGGATCTTGGGGAGCACTCCCACCGGCTCTCTGGACTGACGTGATCAGGGGAGGTCACAGGTACTGGTTCTTGGAGACCTTTGTACATCCGTTCCTAGCTGGTGTCATTGCCTCGAATTGCTTCCTGGTGCGAGTTTCACGCGCAAAGTCTAGGACCAGTGGCCCAGACCTCAGGAAGCAAGCTGTGTCGGGAGCCGAATGGGTGTTTGCCTAGCCAGCCCCCCAAGTGCCAGCTGCTGGTCTTGTGGGCGAGCACAGCATAACCAGGCCTGTGGCCGCGCTCCTGCCGTGTTGGATTTCTGCTCTTGCTCTGCTTTCGGCAAGGGTCCATCTTTGCTCTCGGTCAGTGAGCCCGTCCACTCTGGAGGGGTTTGTTGAGTCTCCATTTTTGTGTCTTTCTCTTTTAGATCAATCTTTAGAAAAGGCCTAATTGTTATAAATAGCTAGGATACTGCCTCTCCAGGGTCTTGAAGTTACATATTTTAGGGGGGGAGGGGGAACAGTGAACACTGAAACCCACTCTCAACAAAACAGAAGGAAAACCTAGAGAAATATAGGTCCAAAAGTACATTTCAATGTTTCCGAACAAATAAGAGCAAGCTTTTGTGAGGATTGTGATCTCAACATACTTGGAGCTCGGCCTGATGTGTGGTGAGCGCTGCAGGCAGAGGGGACTCCAGCCCCAAGCCACTGGGTCCGAGACTCGGGGCCGGTCCGCCGTTGGAGAACCCACCTCTCCTCGGGTAGCATCCCTGAGGTCTCGGCCTCAGCTCTGTCCTCTCTGGGGTGGCCTGGGGGCCAGTGGCCCACCTGAGCCCAAAGCTGCAGGCGCCCAGCTCTCGGTGTGGGAAGCAGAGTGGCCACGGGGACTCGCGCAGGCCTACATCAGTCTCGTTCCCAGCACCACGTGTCTCTTGCTTCGCTCTCATCTCCACAGAGCCTCCCCGAAGCTCTGATTTGTCGAGGAAAAACTGAGCTCTCACTAAGGCCCAGGTAACTAGAAAGGAAAGGGTGATGCCTCCCCCTTGACCTCTGCCTGCGGCCCAGCCTGCCCCCCGAGGACACTCCCTGCCCTGCTCTCCTAGGGCTCTAGGGCCTGATGAGGTGGCATCCCTCCTGAACTCGGAGGTGAGGACCGAGGCCTGAGCATTCACTGCGGCGTGTGCCCCGCTCGCCCCTCACCCTTGAGAGCCCCTGGGGTAGGAGCGGGGCTGTGTGTGAGGATAGGTGTCCGCACCCCTAGCAGAGCTGAGATCCTCACAGGGGAAGTCTGGCCTTTCGACTTCCAGAGCATTTGGGACACTTGCAAATTGTCTTCGCTCCTCTAGCTTCCCCTTCTATCTTACCTTTCTTTCCTCGGGTCCTGCTCAGCAGTGAGAGAAAGTAAGATGAAAAGGCCAAGAGGTTTGGCTTCTATCACTGGTAGCCCCTCTCCCTGCAGTGTTTGTGTGTCAAGTGACAAAGCTGTTTTTCCTGGTGACCCTGATTATATCCAGTATCTTATAGACTATAAGCATAGGCCTGCTTGGTCCTCTCTGTTCTGGGCTTTTGTTTTTGCTTTTTAGTTTTGCTTTTAGCTTTTCTGTCCCTTTTATTTAATGCACCGATTAGACACACAAAGCAAGTTGAATTTTTATATATATATCTGTATATTGCACAATTATAAACTCATTTTGCTTGTGGCTACACACACACACACACACATACACACACACAAACACACACCTGTTAAAATAATACCTGTTGCTTAATTACAATATTTCTGATAACCGTAGCATAGGACAAGGGAAAATAAAAACAAACAAAAAAACAAACAAAAAAAAAACTGAAAAATCTGTCTGCTGGTCACTTCTGTCCAAGCAGATCTGTGGTCTTTCCTCGCTTCTCTCAAGGGCTTCCCTGTGCCAAGCTGAGGAGGCTGCAGGCAGTGCCCGGGTTTTGCACTGTTTCTCCAGTGCTTGTGAGAGAGGTGCCAGGATACTGGTGCGGGACAGTTCACCTCCGCGGGTGGGTGCGAGAGCGCTCCCTTGCCCCTGGCAAAGTCCAGCATGTAGTTGGCACCGCCTGGTCCTCTTCCACCTCTGGGTGGGGCAGCTGGAGTCCATGGGGGTGGCCTGGTCCTCCCGCCCCCTCCAGTGACCGGTCAGAGTGATCACGTGCGGAGAGTCAGCTCCGCAGGCCTCCCCACCAGTAGGGCTCCCGCTTGGCCGAGTCCAGGAGCTGGAGGGAAGACGGGAGGCCTGTCGTGTCCTTGAACGTGTGAGCTGCACCAGGTAGAATGCCAGGGACCCAGAACCACAGAGAGAGTCCAGTCTCCTCTAGGAGGTAGCGAAGACTCCAGAAACGTCCCTTTCTCTTCTCCCATATCTTGCGAGTAACTGCATTTGCTTTTGTAATTATTAATGAGCAATATCTGCTAGAGTTTAGCTGTAACGATTCTTTTGATCATTTTTTTTTTTTTACGTAATTAAAAACACCAAAAAAATCCAGAAACTTGTTCTTCCAAAGCAGAGAGCATTATAATCACCAGGGCCAAAAGCTTCCCTTCCTGCGTCAATACTTCTTCTGAGGCCTGAATCCAAGAGAGAAACACTCATAGGCTCTTTGTGTGGCTGGGCCGCCCTCAGGCCTCCCAGAGGACCTGGTCTTCGGCCCGCCCCAGCCCACGGTCAGTATTAGCGGTGGGTCGTGACGTCCTTGCCCACCCCGCCTGCAAAGGGGCCGAGGAGGTGAGGAGGCCGTTGCCACCGATGCTTGGCCACTACCAGGTGGGTGTCCGCATGTGTCCACGTGCATGCTTTCCGACTGAGATGTGAAATCAGCACCCGAGTTAGCCTCACCCAGGGACCTCGCCTCGCCGGGCTGGAGCGGGGCCCGCCCAGTTCAGTGTTTCTGGGGAGCTGGACAGTGGAGTGCACAAGGCTTGCAGAACTTGAAGCCTTCTCCTTCCTTTGCTACCGAGGCCTCCTTTTCCGTTTGATTTGTCACTGCTTCAATCAATAACAGCCGCTCCAGAGTCAGTAGTTGATGAATATATGACCAAATATCACCAGGACTGTTACTCAATGTGTGCCGAGCCCTTTTATTGCGCTGGGCTCCTGTGTACCCGGACACTGTAACGTGTGCTGTGTTAGCTCTCCTCACCCTCCCCTTGTTTTTCCGGGGGTTTTCTGTTTGGGTTTGGTTTGGTTTTGATTTCCCCTTTTGTGTTCCAAACATGAGGTTCTCTCTACTGGTCCTCTTAACTGTGGTGTTGAGGCTTATATTTGTGTAATTGGTGGGTGAAAGGAACTTTGCTAAGTAAATCTCTTCTGTGTTTGAACTGAAGTTTGTATTGTAACCATGTTTAAAGTAATTGTTCCAGAGACAAATGCTTCTAGACACCTTTTCTTTACAAACAAAAGCATTCAGAGGGAGGGGATGGTGACTGAGACGAGAGGGGCTGTCCTGTCTCCCCAGGAGGGGAGACTCAAAGAGGTGACCCCTGCTCAGATCAGCCAGCAGCCACCCAAGAAAAGCAATCTTAAGCCAACAGACCGAATGGCTGATTTGTTGCCATTTTCCAAGTCAGAGCAAAACCAGACCTTGTTCCACCCAGTGGACATTTTTGCCTTCCCCTCCCCGAGATTATTAGCATCATTGATATTTTTAAGGACAGTCGAGGCTTATGTTCCTGCGAGGGCAGCCAGGTGGGGGGTGAGCAGGGCCAACCCGAAGCGGGCCTGAACCGAGTGGCTCAGACAGAAGGTGGGCATCTCCCTGGAGATCTCACTGGGGCCACAGGTCAGGCACATGTTGGCAGGGCAGACCGGCCACTCTTCGCCTGACGCGGCTCTTTCTAGACAGGCCAGGCAGTGGGCATTATCGTTTAGGACCCTCCATCACATCCCACCCTTACCCGGAGTGCACCTCACTAACGTGACCTCTCAGTCCCCAACCACCCCAGGTGACAGCGATGCCGGGACGGGAGGGTGCACTCTCTCTACTGTCATAAGACTCCCAGAAAAAGAAAAAAAAATTGGATGTGAGAAACCCCCTTCCCTTTCCATGGCAAAACCAGAGCCTCCTCCGAGAGGCCGTTACCCCCACCAGACGTTATCTGGGGTTCACAGAACAGGGACAGACGTGTGCTCCCTTAGCGCCTGGCAGCCCTTCTTCTGCAAGGCGATGGCAGTGCCGATTGTAGTGACCACTACACACGGGGTTTGGCAGCAGGACGACACAAGCAGGGTGGCCGCTCCCCCCCGAGGTGCGGGGACATGCCAGCCACCCTGTGCGGAGGGAAGCCCGCCGAGGGCAGGAGAGGTAGGCGAGGGTGCGGGGGGTGCCCCGACGGGCTTGGCTGGGGATGTCTCTAAAAGCCCTCTATTGCATTCACCTTCAGTTTTTGTGTTTTGGGACAATTACTTTAGGAAATAAGTAGATCGTTTTAAAACAAAAAAAAAATATATTGATTGCTTTTTTGTAGTGTTCAAAAAAAGGTTCTTTGTGTATAGCCAAATGACTGAAAGCACTGATATATTTAAAAACAAAAGGCAATTTATTAAGGAAATTTGTACCATTTCAGTAAACCTGTCTGAATGTACCTGTATACGTTTCAAAACAACCCCCCCACTGAATCCCTGTAACCTATTTATTATATAAAGAGTTTGCCTTATAAATTTACATAAAAATGTCCGTTTGTGTCTTTTGTTGTAAAATCAAGTGATTTTTTTTTTCATAAGGTTCTTTTAGTATTTGAAAAGATGGGCAGCACGCAGTTTTATTTTATTTTTGTAAGTTTTTTAATACGTGTGAAAGCAAAGACTACTCAGCATGCCTTTCTAAGTGACGCGTTTGCACCTTTTGTTGGGAAGTACTGTATCCTTTGCTGTTAGCATTCTCGATAAATCTCTCTGTGAAAGTGACTCAAGGTCTGGGCTTTCATTATCTGACAGCTCCCAGGACAGCGTGGCGGGGTGTCTCCTGAGTCGGTCTGGCTGTCCCTGAACTCAGGAGAGCCACCGCTTTCAGGACCGCAGTTCCACACACTGCCGCCCCTCGGGTGCCCCGAGGCCACACTTTCGGGGCACGCTGCTCCTGCGTGCAAATCCGCCCACTGTGCCCCAGGCCCAGAGGCACGTGGGCTCAGGCCTTCTGCACAGTAGCACATGATAGGGGCACCTCTTCGGTCTAGGGGTGCCAAGGTGCTTCTGCAAACACAACCCCCCTCAGTTCAGCCGCCTCCTGTGCTTCCTTACCAGGAAGATGACAAGACCTCCCTTCTGCCTCCCCCCGCCCCCCCGTATATATTTGTATTGATTTCAGAGAGGAAAGGAGAGGGGGAGAGAGACCGAAACAGCAATGATGAGAGAGCATCATTGATTGGCTGCTTCCTGCAGGCCCTATGCACTGACCAGGAATCAAACTGTGACTTCTTGGTTCATGGGTTGATGCTCAGCCACCCCGGCTGGGCTGTGCTTGTCTTCTTGAGGGAAAGATTTCAATCAAGAGACAAAGTGTAGAAAAGCAAGCAAGGATGCACCGATGGTAGCCAAAATATCATGGAGTCCCCTAGACTTCAGTGGATACATGCCTGAGGGGGGAGAGAATAGCATGGGCTTGCTTCCTGGGAGAGAACTCTGGGACCTTAATTTTCAGGAGTTTTAAAAAAGGTTGGGTGTTTAGGGGAGGTCTTAAGGGCAGATCAATAGAATATTCGTCAACTTTATGGTGATGTACCAAAATGAGATTATTCTCTTGTCTGTCCTTGAGTGTGGTTGGCAAATGGCAGTAATTGGATTTCTATCTTCTCCCTGAATAGGGTGATTTAAGCTATCTGCCCTCTGGGGAGAAGTGCAGACTACTCTTTTGTCGTCATTGTTGTTAATCCTTACCCGAGGATATTTTGCCATTGATTTTCAGAGTGAAAGGGAGGCCAAAACCGGTTTGGCTCTGTAGTAGAGCATAGGCCTGCTGACTGAAAGGTCCGGGGGTTCAATTCCGGTCAAGGGCATGTACCTTGGTTGCAGGCACATTCCCCGGTAGGCAGCTGATTGATGTTTCTCTCTCATCGATGTTTCTAGCTATCTTTCTCCCTTCCTCTCTGTAAAATATCAATAAAATATATTTTTTAAAAATAAAATAAAAAAATAGAGTGAAAGGGAGGAGAGACAGAGAGAGAGAAAAACATCAATGTGAGAGAGACACATCCATTGGTTGCCTTCTGCACATGCCCGACCAGGGGGCCTGCAACCTTAGTGCATGCCCTTGACTGGATTTGAACTCAGGGCTGCAGGTTGTCGCCCTATCTACTGAGGCAAACTGGCTAAGGCCATTTACTCTTTTTAAAAAAAAAAAAAAAAAAAAACATTTTTATAATTGATTTTAGCGAGACGAAGGGAGAGGGAGAGAGATAGAAACACCAATGATGAGAGAATAATTGATTGGCTGCCTCCCACATGTCCCCCACTGGGGATCTAGCCCTGACCTCCTGGTTCATAGGTCAATGCTCAGTAGCCGAGCCACGCCAGCCAGGCCAAACCATTTACTCTTAAGTATCTTTGGTTTAGGGAAGATAGGATTTACTAATTGGCTGCAAACTGTTGTTTAACTATCTGTCTTAGTTTCTCTATTCCACTTGTCCTGGAATTTTCCCAGCTTCTTAACCATTCTATACTACAAGACGCAGTGCATGAAATTCGTGCACAGGTAGGGTCCCTAGGCCTGGCCTGCAATCAGGGCTGATTGGAGCCTTATGGCTGCTGGCCAGGGCCTTCCTTTGTTCCACGCCGCCTCCTGGTGGTCAGCACACACATAGCAAGCAGTCGAACCCCTGGTGGGTTGAACTACGTAGGGGACAATTTGCATATTAGCCTTTTATTATATAGCATTAACACTGTCACCTGAGACCCTCCCATGGCCTCTGCTAAACTGCCTCCCTGCCCAAAGGGGGCGCTGTCATCACATTTGCAGGTATCATACCCTGCCTGTGCTACTTGGCTTTTGCATAAGGCTCTCAGGAGCTACCTGCCCCTTCACAGACATCCTCACCAGGAGGTTGCAGGGCTGGAGGGGACGACAACTGCCCGGTGTCCAGCATCACACGCAAATGTGGACATACCCATCAGAAGGTGCATTTGAAAATCCTGGACTTGAATGTTAAAACAAAGGGTTGAAATTCAGCATGTGTGTACTGAGTGTCTCTTGTGTGCCAGGCCTGTCTGGAGTGCTGCAGTCCATCAGTGAGCAAGCAAGGTCAAGTGCCTGTTCCCTTAGAGCTTGGTGTGTGTGTGTGTGTGTGCTTGATAATTTCCCATACTCAGGGTGTGGCTGGCCGCCTTTTGGGGAGTGGTTGTGGCTTCTGGGAAGGGGTTCCAATAGAGGCCCATATTTGGGTGGACCTGGTTTCTGTTAGTTTGTTTTTTAATATATTTTTATTGATTTAAAAAAAATTTTTTTTTTAGAGAGAGGAAGGGAGAGGGATAAAACATTGATGAGAGAGGAACCTCATTGACCAGCTGCCTCCTGCACGCTCCCCACAGGGGATCAAGCCCACAACCGAGGCATGTGCCCTGACTGGGAATCGAACCAGTGACCTCTTGGTTCCTGGCTCAACACTCAACACTCAACCGCTGAGCTGCACACTGGGTCTGGTTTCTGGAAACATCCCTACGTCCCTGGGAGGACAGCCCTCTGGGCTCGGGATCAAGACGACAAGGGGGACAGTGAGTGAAGGAGACCTCTTGCCTTGCAAGCATTCATGTATCTGGAGAAGCAAAAGAAGAAGACACCTGGTGCTGCTGGTGGGGGTCTTCCCCCCTCTAGTGGGGGAGGCTCAAGAAGGATGCACCCTAGATGCCGGGCACAGCAGGGGCCGAAGGCAGCTCTGTCAGAGGGGCCTAGGGAGCTTTCACCTCAACTTCCTCTTGGGGAGCTGTTTTGAGCTCAGCCTTGGCACGTGAGGGCACAGTCTGCAGAAGCCCCGGCCCATTCTAGGAACCCCAAGGAGCTCTGGACGGCTTAAGGCTGCTGACATGTGCAGAAAGCTACACATGAGGTGGGAAGGCAGGGGCCACATCGTGACAGCGGTGGAGGCTGCAGTGAAGAGCCAGGACCCATCAAAGCGCTTCGGAAAGCACAGAAGGGTCTTCAGCAGGAAAGCTCTGTAGCTTGATTTGTGCCCGAGAAGAACACCAGGGTAGAGACAGGCAGGGAAGCCAGGAAGTCAGCACACCTGTCCGGGTAAGAGGTACCGTGTTTCCCCGAAAATAAGACATCCTCCGAAAATGAGACCTCCTTCATGGAAACATAATACATCCCCTGAAAATAAGACCTAGTGCATCTTTGGGAGCAAAGATAATATAATATAAGACTGTCTTATTTTGGGGGAAACAGGGTAGTAGTGAGGGCAGGGGGCAGGTGGGGAGGAGATGTTCAGGAAAACTGGCTGATGATGCGGGGTGGAGGGTTGGAGGCTGCAGAGCATTGTGGCAACGGGCAAGAGAGACCAATGTGGCCAAGACGTCACACAGGCCGGGCACGGAGCTTGGTGCCTGTCCACTGCTTCAGAAAAGAGGGTGGGAGAAGCCATCCTCACAGGAGTGAGTGCAAACCGAGCCAGAAACGTGACAACATGAGGGCAGAGGGACAGCGGGAGCTAAAATCCCTTTTTAAAGAGAGAAGCACGGTTCATGTGGTAGGAAGGAGCCAGCACAAAAGGAAAAGTGGAAGGTATTGTTAAGAGGTAACACACGCTGGTGCGGGCTCCTGAAGGAGTGGGAAAGATGGGATCCAGGGCACAGGAGGTGGGCGAAAATACTCCGAGTTGGGGCGGGCAGCTGTACAAATTGCCAGAACGTTCTCCCTGCACCCAGCCACTCGGCCAGCTGACAGGACGCAGCCAGGGGGCCTTTGTATATGTAACCCCCATCTGACCCTGTTCTGCCGGCATCTCTGAGGACTCCCCATGCCTCCCAAATAAAGCCAAAACATCTAAATGGGACCTCCCTGTGACTGTCAACAAGACTCCAGCCCTTTCTGGAATGCTCCATGCCTTTGCCACAGCCTCCTTCCTCCTCCTCCTTCTCCTCCTCCTCCTCCTCCTCCTCCTCCTTCTCCTCCGTGCTGGGAACCGCTCTCCATCCCCCAGAGCCCCACTCAATGGCCCCCCCTCCTGGAAGCCCATCCTGCCGGCCTGAGCCCGCGCAGTGGCGCTGCCTTCCCAGGAAGAGACCGCGTGCGGCGCCCCCGTGTGGCCGAGGGCGGCAGCGGCGGCCTCGGCGGCGGCGGCCGCGGCGGGTAAGATGGTGGCGCCCCGGGCACCGCCTCTTCCGCCCGGGCGGGCGTCGCACGAGGCTGGCTTAAAGGGGAAGTGAGTCAGTGTCCGTGAACCCGGCCGGCCGAGGCCCCAAGAGGCCCCGGCCTGGCGACGGCGGCGGCGGCGGCAGCGGCGGCCATGGCTGGGGGCCCGGGCCCGGGGGACCCCGCGGCCCCCGGCGCCCAACACTTCTTGTACGAGGTGCCACCCTGGGTCATGTGCCGCTTCTACAAAGTGATGGACGCCCTGGAGCCCAGTGACTGGTGCCAGTTTGGTACGTGGCGGCGGGCCGGGAGGGGAGGGGAAGGGGGGGCGGGGCAGGGGGCGCGCCGGGCCCGGCGCCTAGGCCTGATGCCCCTGGTCCCGCAGCCGCCCTGATTGTGCGGGACCAGACGGAACTCCGGCTGTGCGAACGCTCCGAGCAGCGCACTGCCAGTGTCCTGTGGCCCTGGATCAACCGAAATGCCCGCGTGGCCGACCTCGTGCACATCCTCACGCACTTGCAGCTGCTCCGTGCGAGGGACATCATCACGGCCTGTGAGCGCGCAGCCCTGGGACCTGGGACCCCCGGAGCTGGAGGCTCCCACGGGGCTCCTCCCCCTGCCAAGGCCTAACCAGCCTTTCCTTCCTTAATGGCCCAGGGCACCCTCCCGCCCCCAACCCAACCTCCAGCACCAAAGCCCCGAGGACCAACTCCATCCCTGCACCCTCCGAGGCCAGGGTCCCCAGCCCCCCGAAGTTGCTATCATCAGCTTCAACCGCACTCTCCCCAGGTAAGATGGCTCTCATGTGGGGCTTGAAAGACCTGAGGGACAGGCCACCTTGACCATGGCCGTGGCTCGACACCTTGTCGCTGGTCTCTACCTGCCTCTCACTGGTGTCTTTATGAAGCTTTTCCAGGCTTCCAGACCCATTCTGGGCCTGAGCGCAGCCCTGTCCCAAGCCCTGCTAACCTCCAGCCGCTGCCACGGTCTCTAGAACCTTCTTCTACCAAGGTAGGTGGGTCCCCCCCGGAAAGGTTCCAGACAAGGAACAAGAAACCCAGACTTTTGTACACGAGGGGGCCCCCGCCGGTCCAGCTGGGAGGCAGCTGGGGTGCGGGGGAGCTTGCGGCGAGGGCTTAGGGGAGGAGACAGGACGTCACCTGATTGGGGTCTCTTTCCACAGCAGAGCCCAGAGAACCCAGCGTCCTTCCTGCAAGGGAACCACCCCTCTCCATTCTGCTGGCCCCTCCATGAGATTTCCCAGGGCACCCACAACTTCTCCGAGGAGCTGAAGATCGGGGAGGGCGGCTTCGGATGTGTGTACCGGGCTGTGCTGAGGAAAACGGTGTACGCTGTGAAGAGGCTGAAGGAGGTGGGCGTAGCGTCCTGGCACCTAGCATCTGAGGCCCTTTCTGATCTTCCCCCTGCTTCCCACACAGCCCTCCGCTCCCCCTGCCCAGGTCCCCAGCCCCTTGGTTGTTCTGGGCCCAGGACAGATGGCACTGGGAGCGGCCATCAAGCCTTGGCTATGAGAGATTCATGCTCCCTCCCCCACCCCCACCCCATTTTCCCCTGGGGGCTACAGGAGGCGGACCTGGAGTGGACCACTGTGAAGCAGAGCTTCCTGACCGAAGTGGAGCAGCTGTCACGGTGAGCCTGGGGCGGCCTTCCAGGACCACACCCCGCGGGACAGCTCCCTCGGCTCCGGAAACCTGCCCGGCCCAGCCTCGCTCGCTGCGGGGCCGGTAGGGACTGCTCACCCCCCTCTACGGCCAGACGGAGGCTGGGGGCCAGAGCACTGAGGCCCCACTTTTCCAAGCAGGTTTCGTCACCCAAACATCGTGGACTTTGCTGGCTACTGCGCTCAGAGTGGCTACTACTGCCTTGTCTACGGCTTCCTGCCCAACGGCTCCCTGGAAGACCGCCTCCACTTCCAGGTAGTCTCACCCGGCCTGGCACGCTTTCCCAGGGCTGCGGCACCTGGGCAGAGTGGGCAGCGGGCCCGGGCTCTCGGCCTCCGTGAGTGAGGCCCACCAGCAGGCAGGGCCTGGGCTCGGTCTTTGGCCCAAGGCGGGTCACCATTTTCCGTGGCCTCTCCCTGACTCTTCCTATATGCCCGGGAGCTGGGCCTTGGTGCCTGTCTAAGAAGGGAGTTATTGACTCAAATTTCTCCTCTTTTTTTTTTTTTTTTTTAAAATAGATTTTTATTGATTTCAAAGAGGAAGGGAGAGGGGGGAGGTACGCACATCAGCACCATTAATGATGAGAGAGAATCATTGACCGGCTGCCTCCTGCACGCCCCACACGGGACTGAGCTCGAAACCCGGGCATGTGACCTCCAGGTTCATAGGTCGACGCTCAACCAGTAAGCCGCGCCTCTTTGCAAACAGAGTAGCTGAAGGGTGTTGTCAGCATTGCCCTCCGGGAAAGAGGGCAGTGGGCCCCCGTCCTGTGAGGTGCCCGGATGACACAGGGATGAACTGTACAGTGTTGGGGGAAGTGGAGAGAGAGCAGCCTCCAACGACGTCCTGATCATCCTGGGACAAATGAATGAACTCCAGGAAGTGAGAACCGCCAAATTCTGTGCTGGCAGAGAGCATGTTCCTAGCCATTTTCCCAGCATGCTCTGTAAAGCAGTGGGACAGCTCACTCAATTCTCTCGTAAGGGAGCTAGCTCTTGGAGATTTTGCTCCTCGTTTTCCAGCGGGGGAAACTTAAGGCCTAGAGAGTGACGTGTTTGTCCAGATCCCACAGTGACAGGTGGGGGGAGGGTTGGGATCAAGGAACGGTGGTCCCCAGCCTCCCCCGTCCCCCTTTGCTCCCTCTGCTGCTCCAGACCCAGGCCTGCTCCCCTCTCTCCTGGCCTCAGCGACTGGACATCCTTCTGGGCACGGCCCGGGCTGTTCAGTTTTTACATCAGGACAGCCCCAGCCTCATCCATGGAGATGTCAAGAGGTAAGGAGGGGACACAGCCGGGCCCCGGGGTCCCCTGAGAGCTGCAGGAGTGGAGTCTATGGCAAGGCAATGATGCTCCCAAACCTTCCACCAGCAGAGAGTGTGGTCCAGGGGAGCCCCGCCCCACGGGCCCCTCATGAAAACAGGCCTGCCCTCTCCTGCTCAAGGTGGAAGTGGGGGGCACGGGGCAGCCCTGAGGCCTGGGACATCACGGCTGGGGGCCAGGGTCACTGAGTACCTGGCATGGGACAGATGTGGAAGCAAAAACCAAAGACAGGCCCCGCTGGTGTGCAGGGGCTGAACTGTGCAAGGGTGCTTGCAACCCCCCAGGTACTGGACTGTTCTGACAGTACCAACCACTCTGTGTGGGCACCGTGCGGTTTGGCGGCTTCGAGTCCCATGGCATCAGGGGCCAGGCAGGTGTGGGAGGGGAGAGCGAGCTGGGGGCCAGGGCCAAGCTCACAACTTGCCCTTCTTCCCTCAGTTCCAACGTGCTTCTGGATGATAGACTGATGCCTAAACTGGGAGACTTCGGCCTGGCCCGTCTCAGCCGTTTTGCAGCGGCCAAACCTGGCCAGAGCAGCACCGTGGCCCGGACGCAGACGGTGCGCGGCACCCTGGCCTACCTGCCGGAGGAATACATCAAGACCGGGAGGCTGGCTGTGGACACCGATACCTTCAGCTTCGGCGTGGTGAGCCACGGCCCTCTGCTGGCTGGAGGGGGCAGCTGAGGCCAGCCGGGGCTGGAGGGCCTGGAGAATTCCATGTGGAGACAAGGCCAACCTGCAGGAAGCTACAGGCCCCTCCCTCCCTGGCATGGGCCCCTTCTTTGGTCCTGTTACCTCATTTCATATTTGTCATTTTGCTTTTTTAAAATATATATTTTATTGCCAAAACCGATTTGGCTCAGGGGATGGAGCGTCGGCCTGCAGACTAAAAGGTCCCGGGTTCGATTCCAGTCAGGGACACGTACCTCGGTTGCGGGCACATCCCCAGTGGGGGGTGTGCAGGAGGCAGCTGATCGATGTTTCTCTCTCATCAATGTTTCTAACTCTCTATCCCTCTCTCTCTTCCTCTCTGTAAAAAATCAAGAAAATATAAATATTTTTTAAAATAAATAAATAAAATATATGTTTTATTGATTTCAGAGAAGGGAGAGAGAGAGAGAGAGAAGCATTCATGATGAGAATCATTGATCAGCTGCCTCCTGCATACCCCCTACTGGGGACCGGGCCCAAAACCCGGGCATGTGCCCTGACCAGGAATTGAACTGGTGACCTCCTGGCTCATAGGTCCACACTCAACCACTGAGCCACTCCTGCCAAGCTGTCATTTTGCATTCTTTTTCTTCAAGTTGGTGCTCCATACTGTCAAAGCGTCAGTCCCATGACTTCTAGCCAGGTCCCTGTAGTGTTCTGATCCTGATTGGCTCATCCAAGGGCTGGGCCAGTATGGCTACCCCACAAGCCCCCTCTGCTTGCAGCCCTCCCCATCAAGGCCTGGGGTGGCACCATCCCAGAAGCCACTGCTGTGCCCTTCATCCTGCTCTCTCTCCAGGTAGTTCTGGAAACCCTGACTGGCCAGAGGGCTGTGAGGACGTGCGGTGCCAAAGCCACGTACCTGGTGAGCCTCCTGAGGCAGGGCAGGGAGGGAGGCAGACAGGAAGCATGAGGGTCAGACAGGGGGCGGGCAGAGACAACCAACAGTTGCAGCCCTGGAGGGGTGGAATGTTCTGGAATGCAACCACAGAAGCCAACCTTTGCTGCTGCTGACTCACCTTTGAAAGTAGGCAGGGCACAGACAGCTTCCTTTTACCTTGCTGAAGAGAAACCTGTCTTTCTTCTGTAGATGCTCTGGGCTTTTTCAGACCCCACGCGGGCTGGGGGGGAAGGGAGGGGGTGTCCCAGCAAATCCCTGCTCTTTCTGGACCCCTTTGCGGACCGATGAGGAAACAGACTCAATGCCCAAGCAGCACTTTACCAACTGGTGTACCTCCGGCTGCTTCTGCTCCTGGCTTAGGGCCATTTCTGTCCATTGCCGGGTCTGGAACAGAACCAGGGAGCCAGACAGGAACCCTCTATCCCTCACCTTCCACACCCATCAGCACATCCCACCGGGGCTGCTCTCTGTCGTCATCACCGCCCCGGCTCTTCAGGGGGTGTCTTTCTTTGGATCCCTTCTGTTTGTTCTCCAAATTAATTGTTTAAAAACATAAAGAGCCCTGGCCCTGTAGCTCCACTGGTTGGAGTGTGGTCCGATGTGCCAAGGTTGTGGGTTCATACAGGAGTCAACCCATGAATGCATTCATAAGTGGAACAACGGGTCTCCCTCCCTCCCTCTCTCCCTTCCCTCTATTTCTCCCTCCCTCTTCTCTTCTCTCTCTAAAACAGGGGTGGGGAATGTCCAGCCCACAGGCCTTATAAGGCCCTTGAAATCATTTGGTCCGGCCCTGCCAAGGCATTAGGGGTGAGTTAATTAAACGTCTGACCAAATACAGCAGGCTGATTGTTAACCTGATGATTTTGCATGGCCCTGAGAATGCTGCGATAAATATCCAAATGGCCCTTGGCAGACAAAAGGGTCCCCACCCCTGCTCTAAAATCAGTAGAAAGGTGGGAAATGTAGAGATCAGGGAAGCCCCTTGTTTTCCCATTGTACTGGGGACGAAGTCCCACCGCCCCCAGCCTTCTCTCTGTCCTCTAGTCTCCCTGCTGCTGTCCTAGGGCCTCAAAAGCCACCCCCCACTCAGGTGCTTCCTCCTGGCCCTTCCTCTCTCAGAACTCAAAAGTGGCCTCCAATCCTGGGGTGTCTCTCCGCAGTACGTCCCCCTTCTTGGTTCCGCCCTCTCTGGTTAACTCACGCCTTGGGATCCCAGCTCAGGCGCCACTTGCTCACGGGCCTCCATTGCTTTTCTAGGCTGCTTGTCGGCGGCTCTCCCCTCTAGGAAGTTCCCCTCTGTGAAAGCGGCCCAGGCTGTTCTGTTTGTCGCTGTATCCCTAGGGGCCCGGGGCAGTGCTGGGCACACACAGTGGGTGCTTCACCAACCACAGTGAGACCACAGGAGTCAGTGACCGCGGGCCTGGGGAATTCAGCCAAAGGCACTGCCTCCCTAGTGGCCATGCTCACAGTGTCTGTCCCACAGAAAGACCTGGTTAAAGAGGAAGCTGAGGATGCCGGGGCGGCCCTGAAAAGCACCCAGACCACACTCCAAGCAGGTCTGGCCTCAGATGCCTGGGCTGCCCCAATCGCCTCTCAGATCTACAAGAAGCACCTGGACCCCAGGCCTGGGCCCTGCCCACCCGAGCTAGGCCTGGCCCTGGGCCGGCTGGCCTGCTGCTGCCTGCACCGCCGGGCTAAGAGGAGACCCCCCATGACCCAGGTATCCTGGGGGAGGGGGACAGAAAGCATTTGAGGCGCATTCCTGGCACTGCCCTGGCACCAAGTCTCCGTAGACTTCTCCCCCGTTGGTTCTGCCTGGGGTGGCGGGAGCTCCACTGAACTCTGCCTGGTGTATAGAGGCAAAGGGCTTTTGTCGCACCCCCTTCTGGATGCCCCGCACCACTGCACCTGCCTTTTTCTGTCCCTTCCCTGGCCCCCACCTCTTTCTCTCTGACAGTGGAGAATAGAGAAGCCCCATTTGAAGGCAGCAGGGCAGTGAGATTTACCTTCTTTTCTTTGACATATATTTTTATTGATTTCAGAGAGGAAGGGAGAGGGGGAGAGAGAGAGAGAAACATCAATGATGAGATCATTGATCAGCTGCTTCCTGCGCCCCCCCCCCCCACGAGCGTGTGCCCTGACCAGGAATGGACCCGAGACCTCCTGGTTCATAGGTTGACGCTCAACCCCTGAGCCACGCTGGCCAAGCGGGATTCACCTTCTAGAAGACCGAGAAGACATTCTCAGTCCTTAGCTCTGGCGCCTGTGACTCAGCGCTCCTTGGGGCAGGGACAAGGGGGGCAAGGGACAGCTTTCCCTTTAGAAAAGGGGATATACCATCTTAGTGGGCCCCGCAGCCTCCAGAGTGGCTTTGTGGGGCCTGGGGTGGCAGCCCAAGCCCCAAGGTGGGTCACAGGTGCCCCGGAGCAGCCTTTCGGTGTGAGTGTCTCCTGTGACTGGTCATGGCCAAGCTGGCCTGCCCCAGGGCAAGGTGAGCCCGCCCACCACGCGCCCTGAGCCCCTCTTTCTCCTCGCAGGTGTACGAGAGGTTGGAGAAGCTTCAGGTCACCGTGGCAGGGCCGTCCCTGGAGGCCGAGGCTGCCGGCCGCAACCCCCCTTCCCCGCAGGAAAACTCCTACATGTCCACCGCCAGCAATGCCAGTCCCTTGCAGCCCCTGGCAGTGCCCTCAGGAACCCCGGCCTCGGCGACAGAGCGGCTCCAGAAAGGCCCCAACCAGCCCGTGGAGAGTGATGAGAGCGTGTCTGGCGTGTCTGCCGCCCTGCGTTCCTGGCACCTGACCGCAGGCTGCCCTCCGGGCCCAGCCCTGCCAGACAGCCCTGCCCAGAGGGCTGCCACGTGGACCCCTGCACCCCTCGGGCAGGCCAGCTGTACTCAAGCGGGTGCCACCCGAGAGTCATGGGGGAGCAGCCCAGAGCCCCGGCCCACGGCTGTGGAAGGTAGCTGGGGGACAAGTGCCCAGAATAGGAACCAGGGGCCTCCTTTGGCAGCGCTCCCCATAACTTGCACCCCCAGCCTCTGGGATGAGGCCACTGGGGCCTGCTGTAAGCTCACTCTCTCCGTGGCCAGTTCCCGGCCTCCGTCCTAGGGCAGGTGGCCTGCCCAGCCTCGGAAAGGGGCCCAGGGGACAGCCTGGTGCTGTCATCTCCCCAGGCTGTGCCCCCCAGATGGGTGAGAGGAGGCCAGGAGCTCACTTCCTAAAAACTGGGGACAAGGAAAGCTCTGTTCATGGTCACCAGCCTCTTGTACCCGCTGGGGGCGCTGCCCTCGGGGCACGAGGACTTCTGCCCCGAAGGGGCCGGAAGCTAGGCTGGGGGGCTGGGAAATCTCGCGAGACCGAAGTGTCTCGTGAGGAGTGCCTAGGGACAACAACCCCTGAAGCTAGGACACTGCTCTCTCTTCCGCAGGATCACTCCTGGGCAGTTCTGCATCATCACAGCCACCACAGATTGTCATCAACCCGGCCCGACAGAAGATGGTGCAGAAGCTGGCCTTGTATGAGGACGGGGTCCTAGACAGCCTGCAGCTGCTGTCGTCCAGCTCCCTCCCAGGTACCCCGCGTGCGCTCTGCAGCTGGACGCTCGGCCTCGTGCCAGCCCCAAACAGCAGTGTCCTTTCTGGTGGCGCCCCGATGAGGCCCCTGCTCCCTCAGGGCGTGGGCCAGTGCGGAGGCAGGCCACCCACCTGTCTCACAATGGCTGGGAGCCCAGCCTGGCTCTGTGCCTCCCTCATTTTCTCCTAGAACAGCACCTTCCCTTAGCCCTGGGGTGCCAGCGCCCCCGCTTGCTTCCAGCAAGAATCTTCCATGCAGGTGCCATTTGAACAAGGAATAGAACCCCCCCCCCCCCTCATACCAGAGAGCATCCTGGGAGCCGCGGGGAACCACGGCCCGGCCCTCTGGCAGCCAAGGAGGCTCCCCCATTGACTGACTGGCATTTCCTCCCTCCGCAGGCTTGGGCCTGGACCACCGAAACAGGCGGGGCCCGGAAGAGAGTGATGACTTTCAGAGCTGATCTCTCCACCCAGGCAGATTCCCCCAAACCCGGAAGTCAAAGTTCTCATGGTCAGAAGTTCTCATAGCACACACAAACCCTCAGGAGCCCGTGGGCAGTAGGGACAGGGGCCCTGGCCTCGCGGGGCAGAGCAGACGGTGGCCCCTGTGCTGTAAGGGTGTGGGCACGGGCCAGACTCAGAGCCACCCGGGGCCGGCTGCCGGAAGCCGGCCGTAGGGCAGGACATCTCAAAGGCCTGCCTGCCTTCAGCCCAGCACTTGGGGGGAGAAGAAAGCCACTGACTGTCACGGGAGGGGTGTGTGGGGGAGGAATGCGGGCCAGAGGAGAGTGGGTGGGGCCACTAGTACAATGGGATGCAGCGGGGAGCCGGCTCCCCTGAGGGCTGGGTAAGGCGTGTGCAGCCCAGGCCAACAGCAGCAGCCCGCAGCCCCTCCCTTTGCCCTTTGCCGAAGCCAGGCAGGAAAACGCCACTCTGTGCAATAGTGCAGGTGAGGCCCGGGGCCCTCCCACCTGCTTATGATGTGGAAAAGTGAGGTGTGGTTACCCCTCCGGTTCAGTCCGCTAGCTAGAAGTGAGGGTTCTGAGAGACCCCAGAGAGTCCAGCAGCGCCCCACATCGAGCTAGTGACCGTAGGCTTCTCTGAGGAGCTGGGAGCTAGCCCGACATGACTGCCTGCCAGCCAGGCCACCCCTGGATGCCAGAGACGGGCTCCCGAACCCGGTCAGCCTCCCGAGGCCGCAGGCTCAGCACCAGGCCCAGGCACCGGTGTCACAAAGGGGCCACTTGTCAAGGCTCGCTTAGGCCCGAGGCCTGCGTTACCCAGACAGTGAGAAGCCCCAAGGTGAGAAGTTGGGATCAAGACAGAGAAAGAGGAACACGGAAACGGGACTTGCAGTTTGAGAAGCAAGTGAAGTCTCGGGGAGAAGGAGTGTCCTCGAAAGTAGCCCAGGGCTGTAGCACATGCTTACGGTGATTTTGTGTCCACAGTCACGACACACTACATGCCCCACAAAGCTAGGCATTGGTGAAGCCCAAGTTGTACTAGAGCAATAAAATCTTATGTTTCAATCTCTGGTTGTACTTGTGGAATCTGTTGCACCGAAAGCTTCAAGCTTTCCCAATGCTTTTCAACGCAGGCTTCCGGACTGCCCGACACAAAACCCCAGACTCCCCAAGTCGCTGGAAGTTCTCATTCCTGTTCCCAGTAAGTCACACAGGGTAGGTCCACAACACCGCTACCCATCAGTACTCTCACGGGTTGGTAAATGTTCCCTATATATTTTATGGGGTTTTTAAAAAATTACATTTTTGTTGATTTCAGAGAGGAAGAGATAGAAACATCAATGATGAGAGAGAGTCATCGATCGGCTGGCTGCCTCCTGCACGCGTCCCTTACTGGAGATCCAGCCCACAACCGGGGCATGTGCCCTTGACGGGAATCAAACCTGGGACCCTTCAGTCCGTAGGCCAATGCTCTATCCACTGAGCCAAACCAGCTAGAGCTATTTTATGGGTTTTGATAGTATTGTAAATGATACCTTGATAGCATTTTCCAATTGGTCATTGATAATGTATAGGAATACAATTGAGTTTCATCTATTGGCTCTGTATTCTGTGACCTTGCTTAAATTCCCTTATTTAGCTTTAGCAGTTTTTTTGGTAAAATGCCTTTGGATGGTACACAATCACTTCATCTGCAAATGAAGGCAGTTTTAACTCTTCCTTTTCCAATCTGCCTTTTAGTTCTTTTTCTTGCCTTATTGCACTAGCTAGAGCAGGGGTGGGCAAACTTTTTGACTCGAGGGCCACCATGGGTTCTTAAACTGGACCGGAGGGCCGGAACAAAAGCACCTGACCATGCTGGCACTCTCATCTTGGGCTGCTGGTGAAGGAGCGGAGGGGAGAGCAAGAGAACCCTCTGCTCTTTCGGCTCCGCGGGCCGGATAGAACAGCCGAACGGGCCGGCCGTAGTTTGCCCATGGCTAAGCTAGAGCCTCTAATCAAATGTTAAATACAAGCCCTGACCGGTTTGGCTTAGTGCATAGAGCATCAGCCTGTGGACTGAAGGGTCCTAGGCTCCATCCTGGTCAAGGACATGTACCTTGGTTACAGGCACATCCCCAGGGGGGGGAGGGTGCAGGAGGTAGCTGATCAATGTTTCTAACTATCTCTCTTCCTTCCTCTGTAAAAAATCAATAAAACACATTTTTTTAAAATGTTAAATACAAGTGGTGAAAGTAGACATCCTTGCCTGTTCTCAATTGTAGGTGCAAAGTTATTATCTTTCCGCATTAAGTATGATGCTAGCTGTAGGATTGTCAAACACATTTTGTCAATGTGATACACATCCATTGATTTTTCAAATATTAAACCAACTTTGCATTCCCTATTTAAAAAGAGTACTTGCTGAAATGCATTTGCTAATATCTCTTGAGAATTTTTGCGTTTATGTTCATGAAGGATATTGTAGTTTCCTGGTAATATCTTCATCAGGTTTTGGTACAAAGGCCTCATAAAAGAAATTCAAGTGTTCCCCTTCTCTTATTTTCTTAAAGGGCTTGTGTATGCTTGGTATTCTTTTCTTTCGATGTTTGATGGATTCACCAGTGAAGGCTTCTGTACTTCTTTGTGGGAGGTTTTTAATTACAAATTCAATTTCTTTAATTATCAGCCCATTCAGATTTTCTGCTTCATGCGTCAGTTTTAGAAATTTGGGTCTTTCAAGGAATTTGCCTATTTCATCTCAATTATAAAGTTAATAATCCCCTCCAAAACGTTCTATCAGCAGTTTTCAATATTTTTCATCTCATGGCACACATAAACTAATTACTAAAATTCTGCAGCACACCGAAAATATTTCTTGCCGAACTGACAAAAATAGGTATAATTTTGATTCATCCACACTACATGGCTATTGTGTTGGCTGTTGTCATTTTTTTATTTGACAACCTAAGGGAAAAGAGGTCAGTGCCCCTGACTAAATAGTCAGGTACTACATGTTTTGAAAATTCTTGGCAGCACACTGGTTGAAAATCACTGTCCTAGATAGCTTACCTGGATTTTATCAAACATTTTCAAAGTACCAAATTTTGGGTTAATTGATTTTTCGCCATTGTTTATCCATTATCTATTTTGTTAATGTCCACTCCTTACCTTTTCCTTTCTTTTGCTTACTTTGGAGTAATAAAACTTATTTTGGTTTTCATTTACTCACCTTTTTCCAACTTCTTAAACTGCAACCTTAAAATAATTGGTTTGAAACCTCTTTTTTTCCTAACATAAACATTTAAAGCTACAATTCCCTTTGAGAACAGCTTTAGCTGAATTCTACTTATTTGGATATGTTCTATTTTAATTATCATTCAGTTCATAATGTTCTCTTTCCGTGCAATTACTTCTTTAACTAATGTCTTACATAGAAGTACATTGAGTTCCCAAATATTTGGGGATTTTGCAGATAACTTTTCGTTATGTGTTTTTAATTCCATTGTGGTCAGAGAATTTACTCTGTATGATTTTATTCCTTTTAAAATTATTGAGACTTAGCTTGGTGAATGTTCCATATATATTTGTTGTTGTTGTTGTTGTTGTTGTTATTGTTGGTAATTCTCACCCGAGGATGTTTTTCCATTAATCTTCTTAGAGAGTGGAAGAGAGGAAAGGACAGAGAAAAACATCAATGTGAGAGAAACACATCGATTGGTTGTCTCCTGCATGCACCCTGACCAGGGCCCGGGGAGGAGCCTGCAACCAAGGTACATGCCCGTAACCGGAATCAAATCTGGGACCCTTCAGTCTGCAGGCCAACGCTCTATCCACTGAGCCAAACCTGCTAGGGCTATTCTATGTAGATTTTAAGAGTATATATTTTGCAGTTGGGTTGAGTATCAATTAGGTCAAGGTGGTGGATAGTGTTATTCAAGTCTTCTCCTTGCTGATTTTCTGTCTACCAGTTCTCTCTGGCAGACTGAGAGGAAATATCAGTCTCCAATTGTAATGGTGGATGCGTCTTCTTTCAGTTCTGTACGATTTTGCCGCATCTATTTTGCACTGGTGCATACACATTGAGGATTGTTAAGTTTTTTTGAGAAATTGACCCTTTTATTATCTTGATATGCCCCTCTTTATTTCTGGTAATAGTCCTCCTTTTGATGTCTGCTTTGTCAAGTCTAAATATAGCCACTCCAGCTTCTTTTTTAAAAAAATATACTTTTACTAGAGGCCTGATGCACAAAGATTCGTGCAAGAATGGGCCTTCCATGCCCTGGCTGCCAGCATCATCTTCTCTCTGGCCAGAGCTACCTTTCCTCTTTCCCATGCTGCCCAGAGGCCTGGAGCAGCTGGGGTGGTGCCAAATGCCTGTGTCGTCACCATGGTGATGACGCAGGTGTCCCACCCCTGCCACTCAGTGCCTGTGTATGCAAATTAACCCACCATATTTGTTGGGTTGATTTGCATACTCACTCCTGATTGGCTGGTGGGCATTGTGAAAGGTAAAGTCAATTTGCATCTTTCTCTTTCATTAGTGTAGATTGATTTTAGAGAGAGGGGAAGGGAAACATCAGTGCGAGAAAGAAACATCGATCGACTGCCTTCCTGCCTCCTGCATGTACTCTGACCACAAACTAGGTATGTGCCCTGACCCAGAATCGAACTGGTGACTTTTTGGTGCACAGGAAGACACTCAACCAACTGAGCCACACCAGCCAGGGCCAGCCCAACTTCGGTTTACTTAATTTGTTTTGCCGTATAACTTTTTCTCTTCTTTTAACCTATCTGTGTCTTTATATTTAAAGTGTACTTATAAGACAACATATGGTTTCAGCTTACTTTTAGAACCAGTCTGATAATATCTGCCTTTAATTGGTTTGCTTAATCCATTTACATGTAATGGTTGAGCTCAAGTCCACCATCACACTATTTGTTTCCCATTTGTTCCATCTGTTCTTTGTTCCTTTTTCCTTTGTTCCCTGACTTCTTTTGGATTCATCAAATGTTTCTAGCATTCTACTTTTTCTCCACTATTGGCTTATTCACTCTAATAACTCGTTCTGCTCAAGAGCCCCTCTTCTGCCCAGCTGGTGTGGCTCAGTGTTGAATGTCATCCTATGAACCAGAAGGTAACAGTTCGATTCCTGGTCAGGGCACATGCCTGGGTTGCGGGCTCACTTCCCAGTGGGGGATGTACAGGAGGCAGCCGATCCATGATTCTCTCCTATCATTGATATTTCTATCTCTCTCTCCTCCCCCTCTTCCTTCCTCTCTCTGAAATCAATAAAAAAAGATTTTTTAACAAAGAAGTATTTGTTTATAGATTAAACAGTATATTAGACATGTACTGTATATAAGAAAGGTTAAAACTAAATCATTTGGGGGGTCTGGAAGGAATTCATTCAATTTACATTATTTCTAATGGGGAAAAATGATTTGGTTTTCAAACAAATGGCTTCTCGAAAAGCCTTCCAGAACAAATCAAGCCTGGGAGACAAGGTTCCACTGTAATTCTTCAATCTTCAGGTCACCCCATCTTCCTCCTGCATGACCAATTTCTCCCTTGCTCCTGTATCTATTTTCATCAAATATGTTCCATTCTTTTTTTAAAAAATATGTATTTTATTGATTTTTTTACAGTGAGGAAGGGAGAGGGATAGAGAGTTAGAAACATCGATGAGAGAGAAACATCTATCAGCTGCCTCCTGCACACCCTCTACTGGGGATGTGCCTGCAACCAAGGTACATGCCTTTGACTGGACTTGAACCTGGGACCCTTCAGTCCGCAGGCCGACGCTCTATCCACTGAGCCAAACCAGTTAGGGCAAATATGTTCCATTCTTAAAGAGGTCATTTGACCTAAGACCTCTCTCCAATCACAACCCTAATTCTATGTTACTCTTTATAGCCAAACTTCTCAAAATAATTACCTATTTCCTCACTTCTTCTCTCTTCAACCCTTCCTAATCTGGCTCTGATCCCGCCACGCCACCAGAGTGGTTTCAGAGATACCAAGGTTCATGTTGCTACTTCCAGTGACCCTTCTCTGACTTCATCCTATGGATCTCTTGGTGCCCACACCCCCTCTGACTGCCCTCCTCTGGCAACCTCCCCAACATGCCCTCTCTGTCTCCTCTCCTCACCCTCTACAAGGTAGGAGTCCCTTGGGACTCACCCTGGACCCTCTTTGCTACCCCCACTCACTCTTGTAGTGAACTCACTCATTCTCATGGCTCTAAAGACCATCTATCTATTGATCATTCCCAAATAACGTCTCCAACAATGAGCTCTCCTCCGAGCTTTGCACCCATTCTTCCAAATGCCTGCCACAGGCATGGCTTCTGACGTCTCACAGGTGCCATAGCTTACCTGGCAAAGCAGAACTTTTTAAAAATATATACTTTATTGATTTTTTTACAGAGAGGAAGGGAGAGGGATAGAGAGAGAAACACAGATCACCCACCTCCTGCACACCCCCTACTGGGGATGTGCCTGCAACCAAGGTACATGCCCCTGACCGGAATCGAACCTGGGACCTTTCAGTCTGCAGGCTGATTCTCTATCCACTGAGCCAAACCGGTTTCAGCCAAAACAGAACTTTGGATTCCCAGTTGTCACAAGTTTTCAGTCTCTGTGTGCCCCTACCACCACCTACCCACGCGGCTGCCCGAGCCAGATCTCAAAAGTTAGGCTTTTTAAATAGAATTCATTAAGGAGGTTTAACTTAAAGGGAGAAAAGTACACAAACTGTACATGTATAGCTCAGTGATTTTTTGTGTGTTAATTCTCATCCGAGTATATTTCTTTCATTGAATTTTTTTTGAGAGAGAGAGAGAGAGGGGAAGAGAAGGGGGGAGGGGAGGACAGGAGGAAGGAGGAAAGGAGGGAGGAGAGAGAGAGAGATGCAAATGTCAGAGACACATTGGTGACACCTGGGCTGGAATCGGGCTTGCAACTCAGGTGCATACCCTTGACCGGAATCAAACCTGGACCCTTTGGTCCAAGGGCCGACACTCTAACTACCAGGCCAAACCAGTCAGGGCTGCGGTCCAGCTTTCGATGACAGGAGTGCCAGAGAATTTGTGCATGTGTTTAAAACCAGTACAAGGGCATTTCTGTCACCCTGGGAAGGTTCCTCACACAAGAGAGACCAGGGACACATAGATTAGTTTTGCATGTTCTTGAACTTCACAAGGTCGTGAAGATACTGTCCTTAGACTTTCAGAGACTTGGTTGCTTTACCTTTCATATTTAGGTCTAGCCCAGCTCCACGGTGGAATGTTGACCTGTGAACCAGGAAGTCACGGTTCAATTCCCGGGCAGGGCACGTGCCTGGGTTGCAGGCTCCAGCCCCTGTGGGAGGCATGCAAAAGGCCGCAGGTCAGTGATTCTCTCATCTATGATGTTTCTGTCTCTCCCTCCCTCTCCCTTCCTCTCTGATATCAATAAAAACATATTTTTCCACCATTTTTTTTATTAAGGTATTATATGTGTACATAGCTTACTTACCATTGCCCAAAAACATATTTTTTAAAAAGCTGAATATCTTTGCCAAAACCCGTTTGGCTCAGTGGATAGAGCGTCAGCCTGCGGACTGAAAGGTCCCCGGTTCGATTCCTGTCAAGGGTATGTACCTTGGTTGTGGGCACATCCCCAGTGGGGGGTGTGCAGGAGGCAGCTGATCGATGCTTCTCTCTCATCAATGTTTCTCTCTATCCCTCTCTCTTCCTCTCTGTAAAAAACCAACAAAAAATATATATATTTTTTAAAGCTGAATATCTTTAAAAAAAACATATTTAGGTCTATGCTTTTTCTCAAATTGATTTTTGTTTCTGGTGGTAGGTAGGCATCAAGATGTCCTGCTTTCCATATGGATATCCAATATTCCCACACCAGTTAGTAAAAGACTCTTTCCCCACTGAATCAATGTGGGAACTGTCTCATCTATCTCTTTTTTAAAAATATATATTTTATTGATTTTTTTACAGAGAGGAAGAGAGAAGGATAGAGTTAGAAACATCAATCAGTTGCCTCCTGTACACCCCCTGCTGGGGATGTGCCCCCAACCAAGGTACATGCCCTTGACCGGAATCGAACCCGGGACCAATCAGTCAGCAGGCCGATGCTCTCTCCACTGAGCCAAACCACTTAGGGCTCTCAGCTATCTCTTGACTGTATTTTCACAGGCCTGCTTCCAACCAGTGTTCTATTACATCAGTCTATCTGCCCCTGCAAAATACCACACTAGCTTAATTACTGTGGTCTTAGAATAAGTCTTGTTCTTTGTTTTGTTTTAAATATATTTTTACTGATTTCAGAGAGGAAGGGCAAGAGAAAGAAATAGAAATATCAGTGAGGAGAGAAAATCACCGATCTGCTGCCTCCTGCACGCCCCACACCGGGGATCAAGCCCAAAACCCAATCACGTGCCCTGACTGGGAAGTGAACCGTGACCTCCTGGTTCATAGGTCGGCACTAAACGACTGAGGCGCACCAGCTGGGCTAGAGTAAGGCTTAATTTCTGTTAGCAGTAGTAATTCCAACAGTTTGTTCTTCTTCAAGCATGTCTTAGTTATTACAGGCCCCTTGCATTTCCATATAAATGATGGGAGCAATTGGAATTCTCATCCACTGCTGGTGGGAATGTAAAATGGTTCCGCCACTTTGGAAAATGGTTTGGCAGTGTCTTAAAATATCCACTTACACCAGGGGTGGGGAACCTTTTTCCTGCCAAGGGCCATTTGGATATTTATAACATCATTCTTGAGCCATGCAAAAGTATCAACTTAAAAATTAGCCTGGGCCGAAACCGGTTTGGCTCAATGGATAGAGTGTCGGCCTGCAGACTGAAAGGTCCCGGGTTCGATTCCTGTCAAGGGCATGTACCTTGGTTGCGGGCACATCCCCGGTAGGGGGTGTGCAAGAGGCAGCTGATCGATGATCCTCTCTCATCGATGTTTCTAACTCTCTATCCCTCTCCCTTCCTCTCTGTAAAAGATCAATAAAATATATTTTTTTAAGAATTAGCCTGGTATGCCCAGCCGGCGTGGCTCAGTGGTTGAGCGATGACCTATGAACCAGGTCACAGTTCGATTCCCACTCAGGGCACATGCCTGGGTTGTGGGCTCTATCCCCAGTATGGGGCGTGCAGGAGGCAGCCGATCAATGATTCTTTCTCATCATGATGTTTCTATCTCTCTCCCTTATTCTCTAAAATTAATAAATATATATATATTTATTTAAATTAGCCTGCTATATTTGGTCAAACATTTCATTAACTCACCCCTAATGCCTTGGCAGGGCCAGACCAACTGAATTCTCAGTGGAGAGAGCCCGCGGGCCGTACATTCCCCACCCCTGACATACACTGTGATACAAGTGCTCCACCTGAGGACTTCCCCAAGAGGAACGGATTTTATACTGCCACACAAAGCCTTGTACACAAGTGTTCGCAGCAGCTCTATTCACAATAGCGGGACAGTACAAGCAATCCAAATGGCCATCAGGTGGCTGGATAAACAAAGTGTGTGTTCACACAAGGAAAGACAACTTAGTAACAACAACAACAACAACAAGTCTATTGGAGTCAGAATAACTACACTGGCCAAAAGGAGCCAGACAAAAAAAAAAAGAAAGAAAGAAAGAAAGAAAAAGGCCTAAGGGCAGGATGACTTCATTTACATACAATTCTAGAAAATGCACTTATCTCTCTTTACAGAAAGCTGATCAGTGATCGCCTAAGGGCAGCCGGGGAGGGGTGGGCTGGAGGTACCAGTACAAGGAAACTCTTGGGAGTGATGGACGCGTTCATTCCATTGTGGTGCCAGTTTCACAGATAAAACCTTCAAAATGTAGGCTTTAAATATGTGCAGTTTATTTTACGCCAACTCTATCTCAATAAAGCTGTTTTTAAAATATATATTGTGTCTCAGCCATGGCCAGTAGCTCCATTTGTTAGAACATCATCCGGATATGCCAAGGTTTCCGGTTCCATCCCCATCAGGGCACATTAAAGAGTCAATCAGTGAATGCATAGATAAGTGGAACAGCAAATCAATGTTTCTCTCTTTCTCCCTCCCTCTCTAAAATCAATCTATAAATAAATTTAGAATATCTATTGTGTCTCTTTTAAGCAGCATTTTGTTGGGGTGTTTTCCCTTTAATCCAGCCTACCAATGATTATCCATTTACATTTTATTTTATTTTTTAATATATTTTTATTGATTTCAGAGAGGAAGGGAACTGGAAAGAGAGAGACAGAAACATCAATGATGAGAGAGACAATCATTGATCAGCTGCCTCCTGCACGCCCTCCACTGGGGACGGAGCCCGCAACCCGGGCATGTGTCCTGACTGGGAATCGAACTATGACCTCCTGGTTCAGAGCTCTCCGCTCAACCGCTGAGCCAAGACAGCTGGGAGGTGGACTATACATTTATATTTATATGTTTTTTAATTTAAACATATTTTATTGATTTTCCACAGAGAGGAAGGTAGAGGGATAGAGAGCTAGAAACGTCGATGAGAGAGAAACATCGACCAGCTGCCTCCTGCACACCTCCTACCGGGGATGTGCCCACAACCAAGGTACATGCCCTTGACCGGAATCGAACCTGGGACCTTTCAGTCCACAGACCAACACTCTATCCACTGAGCCAAACCTGTTTCGGCTATATTTAAAAGTGTTTGCTGACATGTTTGTTTTTGGGGGGTTTTTTGTGTGGGTTTTGTGTGTGTGTGTGTGTTTATTGTGGTAAAATATACATGACATACTATTTATTATTTGAACCATTTGTGTGTAGCTCAGTGGCAGTACATACAGTCACAGGGTCATCCAATCGCCACTAACTGAACCCCAAACCTCTTTCATCATCCAGTTACTGGCCCAGTAACTCCCCTCCCCCGTCCTCATGTGTATAAGAGCCCATTTGTTGTCTGAGGGCCCATCTGCTCTTCGTCCCTCCCCTTCTCACCTTCTTCCAGTGTGTCTGTCACCTGAGTTATTACTCTAGTCACCCTAACATTTGGGTCTGCATCCTGGCATTGACCCCGCCCCCTTGCCTTTGACACTGTTCTTTTTATGCATTTTTAACCCCCCAAAGGCTTTTAAATATATTTTTTATTTATTTATTATTGATTTCAGAAAAGAAGGAAGAGGGAAAGAGTGAAACATCAGTGATGAGAGAGAATCACTGATCGGCTGCCTCCTGTATATCCCACCCTGGGGATAGAGCCCTCAACCTGGGGATGTGCCCTGACCAGGAATGGAACTGTGATCTCCTGGTTCATAGGCTGATGCTCAACCACTGAGCCACACCAGCCGGGCCCAAAAGATATTATTGGTGTTGCTTTAAGCATCTATTTTTTGCTACATTTACATACTCCCTTTCTAGTGCTCTCCATGTTCTCCCATCTTGGATCCCTCCCTCCCTTCCTTTTCTTTCTCAAGTTACTTCATTTCTTGGCAGAAAATAGGGTCAGGGAAATAAATAACCAGAGGATAACATCACTACAAGAAACATTACCAAATATGAGCCATTTCAGCTGTTTCCTAGTCTTGACTACAGTACCCAGACCTTCCATGGGTTTGACACCAAAGAAGTCCGTATATTTTGAGTAACACCTTACATAGCCAGTACCCTATGGCTGGCCCCCTAGAATCCAAGGGAAACGCGTGTCCCCTTCCTGTGTTTATGAAGAGGGCTGGCGCAAAGGTGCTAGAGTCTTCCACGGCTTTATTAAGACATAATTCACATCCCCTAAGGTCCATGTGTTTAAAACATGCAATTCGACGGTTTCTCATATAGCTGCCGAGTTGTGCAACCAGCAACGTGACCTAATTCGGGGCATTTCTCTCACTGCTAGGAAACACTGTGCCCATTAGCCATCACTCCCCATCTTCCCATCCTCTGCCCAGCCTGAGGCAATTACTAACTTACTTTCTGTCTCTATGGTTTTACTGATTCTGAATATTTCATACAAATGGGATCATTCAGATGTGATCTTTGGGGTTTGACTTCTTTTCCTTAACATAATGATTGCAAGGTTCACGCAGATTGTAGCATCTGTCAGTTCTCCATTCCTTTTAAATATATATATATATGAAATATTCTTTTTAAATAGGTATATATATGAAACAAATATATACATGTGTGTGTGTGTGTGTGTGTGTGTGTGTGTGTGTGTGTGTGTGTGTTTCACAGAGGAAGAGAGAGGGAGAGATAGAAACATCAATGATGAGCCCTGACTGGTTTGGCTCAGTGAATCGAGCATCGGCCTGCGGACTGAAAGGTCCCAGGTTCAATTCCGGTCAAGGGCATGCACCTTGGTTTCGGGCACATTCCCAGTAGGGGATGTGCAAGAGGCAGCAGATCAATGTTTCTAACTCTCTATCCCTCTCCCTTCCTCTCTGTAAAAAATCAATAAAATATGTTTTAAAAAGAAAAAGAAACACCAATGACGAGAGAGAATCATTGATCCGCTGCCTCCTGCAGGCCCCACACTTGGGATCAAGCCTGCAACCTGGGTGGGAACCCTGAGGGAAGGGAACCGTGACCTCCCGGTTCATAGGTCCATGCTCAATCACTGAGCCACGCCAGCGGGGACTACTCCATTCGGCTTTATGGCAGAACAATATCCCATTGTGTAGATAGGCCACGTTTTGTTTGGATGCGTTCATCAGTCCATGGACAGTTGGGCTGCTTCCATTTGGGCCTACCATGAATAGTGCCACTGTGAACTTTTGTGTCGCAGTGTTTGGGTGGCCTTGTTTTAATCTCTCTAGGAGTGGAACTGCTAGGTCACGTGGTCCTTTACCCGACTGACTTTGTAGCTACGTGGCTTAATATCTGTAACCTTCTTGAATCTGGGCTTTCAGGGGTTTTTTGTCAGCTTTGCAAAATTCTCAGTCACTATCTCTTTAAACGTTGCTTCTGTCCTTTCTCCTCTGCCGTTTGGGGACAAGCCAGGGTGACTGGTGCTCGCCTCCGCCTCTTACGTGGGCCCTTATCTCAAGGATTGTAGCCCTTGGAGTCATGCCTTTGCTGCTTGTTCTCCAATTCCTTCAGGGGCTCATTACAGAAGACATCTTGTACATCTTGTTTTTTTTTTAATCCTCACCCAATGATTTTGTTTTTCATTTATTTTTAGGGAGAATGGAAGAGAGAGGGAAAGACAGAGAGAAACACCGATGTGAGAGAAACAAGTCCATTGGTTGCCTCCTGCATGCGCCCTGACCAGAGCCTGGGCCGGGGAGGAGCCTGCAACTGAGGTACGTGCCCTTGACCCGAATCAAACCCAGGACCAATACTCTATCCACTGAGCCAAACCAGCTAGGGCTTTGTCCATCTTTTTTTTAAAAAAAATATTTTTTTATAGATTTCAGAGAGGACAGAAGAGGGAGACAGAAACATCAACGATGAAAAAGAATTTGTGTGTAGCTCAGTGGCAGTACATACAGTCACAGGGTCATCCAATCGCCACTAACTGAACCCCAAACCTCTTTCATCATCCAGTTACTGGCCCAGCAAGCAGTAACTCCCCTTCCCCGTCCTCATGTGTATAAGAGCCCATTTGTTGTCTGAGGGCCCATCTGCTCTTCGTCCCTCCCCTTCTCACCTTCTTCCAGTGTGTCTGTCACCTGAGTTATTACTCTCGCCACCCTAACATTTGGGTCTGCATCCTGGCATTGACCCCGCCTTTGACACTGTTCTTTTCATGCATTTTTAACCCCCAAAGGCTTTTTAAAAATATGTATACATTTTTATTGATTTCAGAGAGGAAGGGAGAGGGAGAGAGAGAAACATCAGTGATGAGAGAGAATCATTGATCGACTGCCTCCTGCACGCCCCACACTGGGGACCAAGCCCACAACCCGGGGACGTGCCCTGACCAGGATGGAACTGTGACCTCCTCGTTCATAGGTCGATGCTCAACCACTGAGCTATGCCAGCCGGGCCATTTTGTCCATCTTTTTTTTTTTTTTTATATATTTTATTGATATTTTACAGAGAGGAAGGGAGAGAGATAGAGAGCTAGAAACATCGATGAGAGAGAAACATCGACCAGCTGCCTCCTGCACACCCTCCACCAGGGATGTGCCCGCAACCAGTGTACACGCCCTTGACCGGAATCGAACCCGGGACCTTTCAGTCCGTAGACCGACGCTCTACCACTGAGCCAAACCGGTTTCGGCTGTCCATCTTGAATAGCCATTTTCAGTGAGAGTCTGATATACCCTCGTGGCCAGAATCAGAAGTCTCCAGAAGGTATACTTGACTCCTCCCATCCCCTCACATCCCCAACACCAAATAACCAACACATTTTATCTTCTTCCAGGTTTGGATATATCTCCCATTTGCCTGGTACCGTCCCCAAGGGCCCCACCCTAGCCACCATCATCTCTGTGAAGGCTGTGGGTACCCCACCCTGCCTCGCCCTCCAGCCTCCTGGCCTGCCTCCTGTTCTGTCAACACAGCAGGGTCACTCGGCAGAACCCAGATGGGCAACTCTGCTCTGGTTCACCCTCATTCAGACAGATCTGTGCCCGGGCAAGACAGAGGAAGCAATACTGAACCTGCATCCCTTAGCTCTTGTCTCAGTCCAATTAATGAACCATATTCATGGTGTGTGTGTGTGTGTGTGTGTGTGTTTCCTAAAAATCTCCAAGAACCATGCCTGTGGTCTCCAGGCCACCAGTTGCTGTAGCAACCTGAGTAAGCACTGGCGCAAGGAAGCTTGCTTCACACAGGCAGGCGGCAGAAGGGTCGAGAAGGGAGCTCCGCCAGTGGGGGCTGCATGTTCGGCAAAGAAGAGGGAGGGAGTCTCCCGGGGACAGGAGAGCAGAGAAAGGATGCAGAGCCGAGGAGAAGCTAGAAGCGGGGGCCACATCTCCTCTCAGCAGACTGCAGATGTGACATCAGAAGCCCTCCCTCCCCCGCTGTTTTCTCGGGATGAGAATGAAAGCAGGTGAAGCGGGGACTGGAGACGGCCCTCTGGGGTTGGCTTTTCTGCTGAGTCACTGCCTTAATGGCCACCCCAGATACCCGACTCCCCCTCTCTTCGCCTGTTTCTAAGGCAACCAGCGAGCGGGCTGGAGGGTGGCCAACCTGGGATCGCAGCGACTCCCGTTCCTGGCCACTATGTGGCCATATTTGTTTTTCTCGCCAGAGCGTTTCTCTACAGTCCGATTTTGGAAACAACAAAACAAAAAAAACAACCGTTTTCTTTTCCAAATACCTGATCATTACAGAGAAATCCAAACAGCGCGGCAGGGGAGTGTAGAGTAAGAAAAAGCCCTGTCCGCCCTCCCAGCCTGAACTCGCCTTCCCATCCACTTCCCGTGACTCAGACCCCCGTTCGCCCGCCTGCACCTTGCACCCGGCCTCGCACCCAACACGCAGGCTGCTCCTGGCCCAGATGAGCCTCACTTTCTGTCTGCAAAGCTGCAGAGTAGTGTGAATAGGGTTCCCGAGTTCCTTAACTGGTCCTCCGTGGAGGGTCAATTAGATTATTTCCAATTTTCCTGTTTGTGCTTTTGCCATCATAAACAATCCTGCAGCCCTGACCGGTTTAGCTCAGTGGATAGAGCGTCAGTCTGCGGACTCAAGGGTCCCAGGTTCGATTCCGGTCAAGGGCATGTACCCTGGTCGAGGGCACATCCCCAGTAGGAGATGTGCAGGAGGCAGCTGATCAATGTTTCTCTCTCATCGATGTTTCTGACTCTCTATCCCTCTCCCTTCCTCTCTGTGAAAAATCAATAAAATATATATCTTTAAAAATCCTGCAGCCTGGCCAGCATGGCTCAGTGGTTGAGCATCAATCTATGAACCAGGAGGTCACAGCTCAATTCCCAGTCAGGGCACATGCCTGGGTTGTAGGCTCAATCCCCAGTGTGGGGCAGGCAGGAGGCAGCCAATCAATGATCATCTCCTCATGGATGTTTCTGTCTCTCTCTCCCTCTCCCTTCCTCTCTGAAATCAATAAAAAAAAATATTTAAAAATAAAATAAACAGTCCTGCATCCTTGCACGTGTGCATTTTTGCACACGGAAGCGAGGGTATCTCGAAGCAAAACTCCTTTTTGATAAATGAAAACTAAAGTAGCCTCCAGGACACCGAGCTCCGGCAAAAGTTTCACTTTTGCAAATGTAATCAGCGAAAAAGCACATCTTGTTTTTTATTGCCATTTCTTTCCGTCTGAGTGAGATTAGATATTCCTTTATTGTCTCACTGGCCTTTTGAGTTTCTCTTTTCATGTGGGCTCGCGAGTCATATACGTGATCAGATTTCCACTGGGTTGTGGGGGGTTTTCTTCTTGGTGAGGAGAGTTCTTTCGAAATTCAGGAGGGAGGGTAACCCTTGGTCTCTGCTGGGTTTTGATGTGCCTTTGACATTGTTCATGCAAAAATGTACTCATCTTTTAGTCTATGGCATCTGGCTGGCAATATCAGGCTTAGAAAGGCTTTCCCCATTTTGAGATTATTTTTTAAGACCTAGTCCTATTTTCTTGGGTGATGAGTTTATCTTTTCATGCTTACGGTAAATATTTTACTCAGAAGACCAACACTGATCGGATAGGTATACACAGAGAAGTGTGCCCGACAAACAGAGGTTACTCACTCTTTCGCCGAAACCGGTTTGGCTCAATGGATAGAGCGTCAGCCTGGGGACTGAAAGGTCCCGGGTTCGATTCCGGTCAAGGGCATGTACCTTGGTTGTGGGCACATTCCCCGGTAGGGGGTGTGCAAGAGGCAGCTGGTTCATGTTTCTCTCTCATCGACATTTCTAGCTCTCTATCTCTCTCCCTTCCTCTCTGTAAAATATCAATAAAATATTTTTTTAAAAAAAAGAAAGAAAGAAAAGTGGGGGGACAAAGATCACATATGAGATGGAAGTGCCAGCCACGGCACTGAGTCTCTATAGGCCCGGAGGCCCTGCAATGGGACAGGTGCAACCCGTGGCCTGGGTTGAACGCATTGTTCCATTAGGGGCAAAAATAGAACATCGGGGACCAGCTATGGTTACGGGAAATATTAATGCTGCTCTGTTAACCATAATTGCCTTGTGCTGGTTCAAGTAAGGGCATTCTGACCTGGCTGGAAATTGTACGCCCCCGGGACCTGGGAGTCAACCTTGGACCTCAGAGTCAACCTTAAAGCTTATATTCAGGAACTGCCTATCATCGTGGAAAGATTAATAGCCTAGTTGTCTAGACAGTAGAGTCCCACCCCAGCTTCCTACTTCCCCATGCCTGTAGTCCCTGCTTCCCCGTGTAATCCTTGTCCTACCCTATATAAGCAGCTGGCTTATGAGGGGCTGCAGAGCAGGTTTTTGTGGGTGACTTGCTGCTCCCCCATGCTGCCGGCGGTATTGGAATAAACACGCATATATGATTCACCCCTGTCTCTGCTGAATTGGCTCAAGTAGTGGACAGACAGCCCGGACGCATTGATTGTCCGGTTACCATTGTAGCCTTTCATAAAGGCATTCATGCAAGGCGGGGAACTCGGAGATCCTCGTGTGTAAGAAGAAATGAGATCTTCCCATACTCGGGTTGGGGCCTGCTGGGGGGTGGGAGCTGTATCTTTCCCTGCCCCCCGTGGCCATCTGGCTTTGGACACCACTCTGCATCTTTGGCTAATTACCTTGGAAACCGAACACGGCCTACATTGAGGATGTGTGTGTGGTTTCTCTCTACCTGTGGGCAGCCACCAGAGCCACTAAGAGGTGATAAAGGGGGACTTCCCCCCTGTTTTCCCAATTGCAACTGTTGGCTGGAGACTCCCCAAAATGACCCCCATAACAAACCCGTTGCTCAGACAAAGCTGAGTTTGCTGTAATGACGCACCACCGCAAAGGAAGCGAGAAGGAACGCACAGCTCTTTGGAGCATTGGGTGGCAGTTTCGAGGTGGGACCTCCAAGTCAGGCGGAAGTGATGGCATCGTGTTGGTTTGGCGGACACGGCCTGGGCCAGGCTCGGACAGAACCACACGATGATCCACAAATTGCTTACCTTCCCGGAGCAAGTATGTCCTGGCATCAGAAGTTACTCTGGCCCTGGCTGGTTTGGCCTGTGGACTGAGAGGTCCCGGGTTCCATTCTGGTCAGGGGCTCTCGCCCCAGTGGGGGCGTGCTCGGATGATGGTCCTTTCTCATCATTGATGTTTGTTTCCCTCTCCCTTCCTCTCTGAAATCAACAAAAATATTTTTTTTAAAAAGAAGTTACTTTGTTTTGCTGTTACCACTTTGACGATAGGATGCGAAAGGATTCCCTGTCCCAGGCTGTTTGTCCTGGGGGCAGGAAGGCACGTTCTATCTCTCCTCCCTTCCCCTCTGAAATCAATAATGATACATTTCTTTAAAAAAAAAAAAAAAAGATGACTTGTTGGTTAAGCCAAGCCAAGATCATTGCTCAAAAGGGAGGCTACAACCAGAGCCTTAGAAGCTTCTGGGAAGGGTGAGGTCAAGGGTGGGGTGTTTGGAATAAGGGTGGGTACTTCAAGGGAGGGCTTTGAGGTGCCTGGAGGAACGAAGAGCCCTCCTAAAAGCCCCGCGGAGTGAGCTATTGTTCTCAGCTGGGGGCTGTTTACCAGGAGGCAGGCTGCTTGAATAATCTAAAGCTTGGATAAATGGATTTTCAGGAGTTCCTGAAATGAACAATTAAGTTACTTGCAACTTCCTCTTCCTAAACAAGAATTTCCTGGCAATGCAAAGCCTGTTACTACAGGGAAGACGAGAGGCCGGGTGAGGAGCGATGGTTTCGGTTCTTGCCCAAGGAGCTCCCAGTCTGAGCTGCAGTCTGGGGCAAGCGGCCTCGCTGTGGGGCTCCCTTAGGGGTGCGGGACCGGCCCTTCTGACGCCACCAGCTGCCACGGAGCTGTCCGGACATGACGTGTGCCACTGGAAGGGAGTTGTTGGGAGGAGGGACTTGCCCTCTGCAAAGCCAAGGGAGGGAGGGTTGCCCCGAGAGGATGACTCCTGGAGACCACGGGTGCTTGACTGGTCCCTGTCTGACTTGGGAGGTGCAAACCTGGGGGCTGGAGGCGGCTGGACGCGGCTGGGGGCCCAGCTGCGCACAGCCTGTTCTCGGCCAGCTTTCGGCAGAGCAAGGAAATGGTTTGTGTGTTTTTTTAAATATATTTTTATTGATTTCAGAGAGAAAGGGAGAGGGAGAAATAGAAACATCAATGATGAGAATCATTGACGGGCTGCCTCCTGCACGCTTTCCACTGGGGATCGAACCTGCAACCCAGGCATGTGCCCTGACCGGGAATCAAGCTCATGACCTCTTGGTTCATAGCTCATGACCTCTTGGTTCATAGGTCCGTGCTCAACCCCTGAGCCACGCCAGCCAGGCGAGATGATGGCTTCAAGGGGGCTGTCTCTCCGACTCCTACCCATGGGCATCTCCTACTGGGGCCCCCAGTAGAGGTCGGAGCCCCAGGCGGATGGACTTCCTGGCAAGGGAGCGCTTTGAACTGGGTACAAGGATAATTTTTGAAAGTAAACATCATTGGTTTCAAGAACCATAATGAGACCCGACAAACGATGGACTCGGCCTTTGAGGTCGTAAGGGGGATTTGGTACAACCCAGTGGTGGAGCAAGTGCTGGTAAAAATAAAACCACTTTGCCCTGGCGCAGCGGTCGGCAAACTCATCAGTCCACAGAGCCAAATGTCAACAGGACAACGATTGACATTTCTTTGGAGAGCCACATTTTTAAACTTAAACTTCTTCTAACACCACTTCTTCAAAACAGACTCGCCCAGGCCGTGGTATTTTGTGGAAGAGCCACACTCAAGGGGCCAAAGAGCCGCGTGTGGCTCGCGAGCCGCAGTTTGCCGACCACGGCGCAGATCGGCTCAGCGGTTGGAGCCTAGGCCTCACGCACCAAAGGATTACAGACTCGATTCCCAGTCAAGGGCACGTACCTGTGCTGTAGGCGGCAGGAATGGCAGCGGTGGGGTCAGACCAACCCTGGGTTCAGCAACCTGGGTTCTTGGGTCCTGGCTAGGAAAGAATTCAGAGCAAGACCCCACCTGGCAGAGAAATTTCTTGGTTAGATTATAGAGGCAGAATAGTAAATCCTAGACGAGATGGGTTTAGGAAACAAGGTATGAAGGTTAAAAAAAAAAAAAGGCCCTTGGAGCTGAGGAATGAGCGAGCTAAGGATAGGTGGGGGTAAGTAGAGGCAAGAGCACCCTGGGGCCTCCACCCTAAGGGTTTTAAGGGCCGGGATTTTAGGGGCGGTCCCAGGGAAGGTCTCAATAGAACATCCAGCATTTTCCAGGCGTGTCCTTTCGGGGTGGTGGTCCCCACTGACTGGCTGGCCGGCGCCAGGGCGGGGCCATTGCTGCAGGCCGCTGGTCCTGAGGGCACAGGTTTGGGTGCTCATCTGGGCCTGGAGCTGAAATGCAGCTGAGGCCTGGGTGTCCTCTCCAGCGAGGAAGGGCCGGGGACTCCAAACCACAGGCCCAGCATCTGCTGGGGGAGGGGAGGTCCCCCTGGGCGCGGGGTCCCAGCCCACCATTGCTCGTCCCTAGCTGGGCACCTGGGCTTTCCGCCCCGGAGACCGTCAGTGGCTGGCTCTGCTCATCTCTAACCCAGGGGTGGGCAAACTTTTGGACTCGAGGGCCACCATGGGTTCTTAAACTGGACCGGAGGGCTGGAACAAAAGCAACCTGACGACGCCAGCACTCTCATCTTGGGCTGCTGGTGAAGGAGCGGAGGGGAGAGCAAGAGAACCCTCCGCACTTTCGGCTCCGCGGGCCGGATAGAACAGCCGAATGGGCCGGATCTGGCCCGCGGGCCGTAGTTTGCCCTCGGCAGGTCTAACTGCCTACAGCACCTGGATTGCAGGTTCCATCCCCTGCCCCGGGGCACTTGTGGGAGGCAACCCAACTCCTCCTTTCCTCCCTCCCTCCCTTCCTCCCTCCCTCCCTCCTCCCTCCCTCTAAAAATCAATGGAGAAAATATCCTTGGGTGAGGATTAACAAAAAATAAACCCATTTCCTGTATACACTTCCAAAGAGTTGAGACTTCTACAAAAAGCCTGTTGAAGGAGTGAAACCAGATGCGAAAAGAGAAAATGATGCCCCGTCTCAGATGAGGCCCGGTGAAGAGAGCCAGGATCCGGGCTGGCAATGCGACGCCACTGCTGCCCCACGAGCCATTCCAGAGGCTAGGCGGCCGCTGCTCTCAGACACCCCGTCTATCGGCTGGGCTGTGGGCAGTCTCCCACCACCCCAGTCGGAGCCACGGCAGCGGGCGAGCACCCTGCACCGTGGGGCCCAGTTGCCAAGAGAAACACAGCTGCATGTCACCAAGAGATGATGTCATGATGACCGCTCTCTTGCCCGCTGGTTGGTTTTTCTGGTTGGTGGTGTTACTACAGGAGATGGACACAGAACGTGTCCCCTTTCCCCCTACATTTTCTAACTTATTTTTACATAGAAACCCACTGTTTAGTGCCCTGTTCATTTGTAACCAGCCAACGGACTGCATTTGTGTGTGTTTTTTATTTATTTTATTTTATGTGAGTGTGTGTGTGTGTTTTAAAAGACTTTCCGCTGTTTCTCTTGGACTTGTCAGTGGTACAATCATCTTATGTACAAATAATGAGAGCTTTGTTTTGTCTTTTCCAGCACATATTCCTTCTATTTCTCTTTTTCTTTTTAATATATTTTGTATTGATTTCAGAGAGGAAGGGAGAGGGAGAGAGAAATAGGAACATCAGTGATGAGAATCATGGATCAGCTGCCTCCTGCTCACCCCACACTGAGGATCGAGCCCGCAACCCAGGCATGTGCCCTGACTGGGACTTGGACTGCGACCTCCTGGTTCATAGGTCTGTGCTCAACCACTGAGCCACACCGGCCAGGCAGTATTTCTCTTTTTCAGTGTTAAACAATAATGACGATTATGGGACTATGGTCTTGTTCTCAGCTAATGAAATTGCTCCTGTGGCTTCACCCTTAAGCATAACATTGCCTGTTGGCTTGATATATATATATTAAAATATATTTTATTGATTTTTTACAGAGAGGAAGGGAGAGGGATAGAGAGCTAGAAAAGTCAATGAGAGAGAAACATCGACCAGCTGCCTCCTGCACACCCCTTACCGAGGATGTGCCCGCAACCAAGGTACATGCCCTTGACCAGAATCGAACCCGGGACCTTTCAGTCCGCAGACCGACACTCTACCACTGAGCCAAACTGGTTTTGGCTTGATTTAGATATATTGAAGAAAGAAATATATATATATATACAGTATCAGCTCATGAAGTTATCTGTTGCAGATTTCACTTTCTAAAAATGTCTGGGATAATATTGCCCATCCCGCTTGCGTTTCCAAGACATTCCCACTCCCTCATCAAGAAGTGGGGTCCCGCCCGGCCAGCACTGCTCAGTGGTTGAGCATCGACCTATGAACCAGGAGGTCACGGTTCCATTCCCTCTCAGGGCGCATGCCCGGGTTGTGGGCTCCATCCTCAGTAGGGGGCATGCAGGAGACGGTCAACCAATGATTCTCTCTCATTGATGTTTCTATCTCTCCCTCTCCCTTCCTCTCTAAATCAATAAAAAGAAAATGATGCCTAGCCGGTTTGGCTCAGTGGATAGAGAGACAAGCCTGCGAACTGAAGGGTCCCGGGTTCGATTCCGGTCAAGGGCACACACCCAGGTTGTGGACTCGATCCCCTTGGGGGGCATGCAGGAGGCAGCTGATCAATGATCCTCTCTCATCATTGATGTTTCTATCTCTTCCTCTCCCTTCCTCTCTGAAATCAATTTATTTATTTATTTTTATTTTTAAAATTTTTTATTATTTTATTAAGGTATTATCTGTGTACATAGCTTACCATTGCCCCCCCCCACTTCCCATTCATGCCCTCCCTCCCCAGAGTTCTGTGTTCGTTGGTTGTACTTATGTTCATGCTTACCAGTCCCTCGGTTGTTCTCCTATCTCCCCCGAGGTCTCCTTCCCCTCCCCGCTGTCATTTGACAATCTGCTTGTTCTATGGTGACCATCTCAGGACCCCATGAATAGAATCCGCTCCTCATTTGGCAGTCTGCCCGCTTTATGGTGACTATCTCAGGACCATATGAATAGAGTCCGCTCCTCCTCTGGTTTTCACCGCCCCTTGCCGTGGGTCCCACTGCTTCCCCTGGGACACACGGCTCGCCCGGGGCACTCTGCACCCTGGGACACTCGGCTCACCCGGGGCACACAGCCCCCTGGGACACTCGGCTCACCCGGGGCACACGGCCCCTCTAGGGTGTTGGGGTCGCATATTGGAGGCGCCGCACTAGCTCCCTGCTAGCATGGCAGGCAGGCTGGGACAGCTGCAGTTGGGCTGAGATGGTTGCAGGCGGGGGGACCACCTTCAAAGGTGTCTCGTTCGGTGTGGGAGTGGAGCAGCTGCAGACATGGAGGCTAAATTCTGAGGTCGCCCACTCCCTGAGCCCAAGGCGTGGTGAGCTCTGTTCTCGGTGGATTTCCTTTATTCTCGGTGGCAGTGGCGGGTGGCGGTGCCAGGTGCAGCAGTGACGGTCGCTCCTGCGGTTCAATTACCACTGTAGTTTTAAAGTTCACATGGCGGTGGTGGCGAGAGCTTCGGCTTGGCCATGCGGCATCGGAGGAAGGGCTCGCCTGGGTGGCTAATGGAAGGCGCCGTGCCATTTCCTCACCAGCGCGCTCCATCTCCCTCCCAGCATGGTGGGTGTGCTGGGAAGATTGTGGGCGGGCTGTGATGGCTGCGTGGGGAGAGTCCGCCCTCAATGGTGTCCTCTTTGTTGTGGATGTGGAGCTGCTGTGGATGCAGAGGCTAATTTCTGAAGCCACACTCCCTGTGAGCCCTGGACGTAGTGAGCTCTGATTTCGGTGGATTCCCATTCTTGGGGGCGGCGGCGGCGGGGGCGGCAGCGATGGTAGCTCCTGTGGCTCAATTTCCCCTGTAGTTTTAAAATCCGCATGGCGGTAGTGTCTGATGCTTTGGCCTGACCATGCGGCAGTGGAGAGAGGATTCTCCGGGTCTGCCAATGGAAGGCGCAGCGCCAGCACAGCGCTCGCGAAGGCCTGCCAGAGCAGGCTACGGGCGGTGGCAGCGGTGGAGGCCGCGGGATCCGCGGGTGTGGCGCAAAGGCAGGGCCGAGCTGGTCGCGGGCGGTGGCGGAGAGTCCCCGCGATGTCTTAGTCTTTCAGACTTAGTGGAACGCTTCCCCTGAGCCAGGACAAGCAGCACCACAAATATTGGCCAGCTCAGTGCTGCCCCTCTACAGGTGACAGTAGGGGCATCCTCACCTCGGTAGGCCTTTGCTCTTGGAGGTCTTAACCAGTGGAAGGCAGCACGGTACAGAACTGCCCCACCTTCTCAGTCCTCCGCTGAAATCAATTTTCTTAAAAAGGTGGGGTCCTCTGGACCCTGCATGGGCCTCTGTGACTGCTTTGACCCAATGGTGTGTGGCAGAAGGGAACTAGTCTAAACTTCCAAGGTGAGGTCCCTCTCTTGAGATGTCCACCTTGGGAACGGCACACCTGCTGTGGGGAAGGTGACACGAAGAGGGCCGTGTGCACGGGGGCCAATGCCCTCTGTCCTCAGCCCCAGCTGAGCTCCCAGCTGACATTCAGCACCAAGTTCAAAGAACTTTTTGATGTCTGCTGATGTCATCTTTTCCTCCGTTGACGCGTTCATATTACTAATTATAATGACGTACTTCCTAATTGAGTCATCGCTGCACTTTTGGAATGAACTCTACTCGGCTGTGGTATATTAATTTCTTAATCTGCTTTTGCATTACACGAATTTTAAAAAATATGTCTTTATTGATTTGAGAGGGAGAGAGAAACATTGATGTGAGAGAGGAAACATTGATTGGTTGCCTTCACATGCCCCTCCTCCCCCGCCACTGGGGATCAAACCTGCAACCTTTTGGCTCAACAACTGAGCCACACAGGCCAGGGCTAATTTTTGTTTGTTTTTCTTTTTTTGTTAATCCTCACCCGAGGATATCTTTCCATTGACTTTTAGGAAGAGTGGGAGAGAGAGGGAAAAAGAGAGAAATATTCACCCTGACCAGTTTTTCTCAGTGGATAGAGTGTCAGGCCATGGACTGGGGTCCTGGGTTCCATTCTGGTTGAGGCCATCCATGTACCTGGGTTGTGGGCTCAATCCCCAGTGGGGGGTGTGCAGGAGGCAGCTGATCTATGTTTCTCTCTCATCGATGTTTCTAACTCTCTCTATCCCTCTCCCTTCCTTTCTGAAAAAAGTCAATAAAAATATATTTTAAAAAAGAGAGAGAGCCAAAACCGGTTTGGCTCAGTGGATAGAGTGTAGGCCTGCGGACTGAAAGGTCCCAGGTTTGATTCTGGTCAAGGGCATGTACCTTGGTTTCGGGTACATCTCCGGTAGGGGGTGTGCAAGAGGCAGCTGATCAATGTTTCTCTCTCATCGATGATGTTTCTCTCTATCCTTCTCTCTTCCTCTCTGTAAAAAATCAATAAAATAAAAAAATAAAATAAAAATAAATGGAAAAATAACCTCAGGTGAGGATTTAAAAAATTTAAAAAGAGAGAGAGAGAGAAATACATCAATTGGTTGCCACTAGCATGAGCCCTAACCAGAAGCCTGCAACCGAGGTACTTGCCCTTGACCAGAACCCAGGACCCTTTGGTCCACAGGCCAATACTCTATCCGCTGGGCCAAACCGATATTTATCAGTGATAATGACCTGCAGTTTTCTTTGCGGGGTGTGTGATCTTTGTCAAGTCTGGAAACCAGATTGAGTCGGTCAGTCAGCCCAGGGTACCTGCTAAGCAGCGGCTGTGGCTCTGGACTCGGAGCAGTGACTGGGACACAGACGGCCTCTGAGGTACTAATGTTCTCCTAGGAGAAGGAGGTTCGTCCAGTTTCATGGCACACATTTAGAAGCTCTTCTTTACTTCTTTGGTTTCTGGAAGGCCAGAAAGAATTCATTTGAGTCCTGAGGCTGGGGTAGGGGTGTCTGCCTGACAACCCATTCCTTCTCTGCTCAGCTGTTCTCTGTCTTCTGGGATCAATGTTGGCGGTCAGTCCCCCCTGTGGGGCCCGGTGTGAGCCTTAGAACCCCTCAGCTCATCGCAGTGTTCGAGTCCCTCCCAGCCTGTCACTTAAGGCCACCGCTCAGACCCAGAACCCACCTCACTTTGGGTTTACAGAGGTTCAAGAGTGAGATGGCCAGCCCTCACCAGTTTAGCTCAGTGGATAGAGCGTCCGCCTTCAGACCAAAGGATCTGGGTTCCATTCCAATCAAGGGCACGTACTTCGGTTGCAGGCTCCATCCAAACCGTAGTCTGGGTGCAAGCGGGAGGCAACCAACTTATGTGTCTCTCTCACGTGGATGTTCTACTCTCTCTCCTCCCCCTCCTAACCACTCTCTCCAAATATCAATGGGAAAATATCCTTGGGTAAGGATTAACAACAGACAGACAAAAAAGAGCGAGGAAGACAGCCTTAAGGGGCCCCAGTGCTTCTCTCTGGGGGACCCTGCCACTCCTCCCCTCCCTCCCCCTTGTCCTCCCTCTCCCCTCCTCCCACTCTTCCGCCTGCCTCCTGCCCTCCCCACTAGGACAGATGCAGACGAGATGTGCAACCTCATTAGTCATGGGGAAATGCATGATAAAACCACAATGAGATAGCTGTACACACACCGCAGGATGACTAACCCTAAAGAGACTGGTCATACCCAGTGCTGACGAGGACGGGGAGCCAGGGGAAATGTAAACTGGGACAAGCCACTTTGAATAGCTGTTGGGCGGTGTCTTGTGAACTTGAACTTCGCCTGCCCTAAGCATGCAATTCCACTTCAAGGCGTGTACCAAAGAGAAATGAATGCCTATGTTCACATAAAAAGGCTTGTACACGAGTGTCTGCAGCGCCTTTATTTGTTAGAAATGAAGCAAATACACATAAGCAAAGCTGTCATATACCCCTGCCATGGTATGCTACTGGGTAATAAAACAGAATGAATGTGCTGATAGGTGAATGCATGTCACACACATGTGCTGTATGCTGCAATTTCTATGAAGTTCTAGAACATACAAAACCCATCTGTGAGCCGGGACCGGTTTGGCTCAGTGGATAGAGCGTCAGCCTGCGGACTGAAAGGTCCCGGGTTCGATTCTGGTCAAGGGCATGTACCTTGGTTGCGGGCACATCCCCAGTAGGGGGTGTGCAAGAGGCAGCTGATCAATGATTCTCTCTCATCGATGTTTCTAACTCTCTATCCTCTCTCTTCCTCTCTGTGAAAAATCAATAAAATATATTAAAAAAAAAAAACCCATCTGTGGCCCTAGCCGGTTTGGCTCAGTGGATAGAGCGTCAGCCTTCAGACTGAAGGGTCCCAGGTTCGATTTCAGTCAAGGGCACATGCCCGGGTTGCAGGCTCGATCCCCAGTGATGTTTCTCTCCATTCCTCTCTGAAATCAATTAAAATATATATATTTTTAAAACCATCTGTAGTGATAGAGGTCACAATAGTATTTACCTTTGGTGGTTGGTTTAATGGAACCTCCACTAAATATATAGGGAAAGTTCAAGGTGTTTTTCTAATATGTTTTGGCTCAATAAAAAATAATTTCAGTATGTGAACCTCTAAAGCTGGCACTTTAAGGGCCGCTTTCACTATCACCCACCAGTTTTATGTAGTTATTCTTATTAATGTAGTTCTAAGTATTTTTATATATGTTTTTTTTTAGAGGGAGAGGGGGAGGGGAGAGAGAGGGGAGGGAGGGGGAGGGGGAGAGGGAGGGAGATGAAAGCATCGATGAGATCGATAAGCTGCCTCCACATGCCCCACACTAGGGATCAAGCCTGCCATTGGGGCACATGTCCTGACCAAGAATTGAACCTTGGTCTCCTGGTTCAAGGTCAACGCTCAACCAGTGAGCCATGCTTTTTATTTCTTAAGAGTTTTTTTCTCCATATATTTTTATTGATTTCAGAGAGGAAGGGAAGGGAGAGGGAGAGAGAGAGAGAGAGAAACATGAATGATGAGAGAGATTCATTGATCAGCTGCCTCCTGCATGCTTGATCCACAAGGGATCAAGCCCAAAACCCGGGCATGTGCCCTTGACCAGAATCAAACCTGGGCCCTTCGGTCCACAGGCTGATGCTCTATCCACCGAGTCAAAGCAGCTGGGGCTGTCTTTATTTTTTTTTTTAAATATATATATTTTATTGATTTTTTACAGAGAGGAAGAGAGAGGGATAGAGAGTTAGAAACATCGATGAGAGAGAATCATCAATCAGCTGCCTCTTGCACACCCCCTACTGGGGGTGTGCCCGCAACCAAGGTACATGCCCTTAAGTGGAATCGAACCCAGGACTTTTCAGTCCGTAGGCTGACGCTCTATCCACCAAACCAAACCGGTTTCGGCTGGGGCTGTCTTTAGATGCCACTTGTAGACATGGGGTGCCCTGGGAGGACACCAGCCCCTCAGAGAGCGCTTAGTCACAGGCTTGTCCCATTTTCATGGAACTGTATTTGCTTGATCTAATACCTCCACAGGAAGCTCATAATAATGTCCCTCTGTGATGCTAGATTTATCAATTTCTCCCTGGAGTTCTGTCCACTTTTGTTTTGTACACTTTGAACCTCTTTTAACATTATTCCTACGATGTTTTTTGTTTTGTCCCAAAGTCTATTTAGTCTAATATTAATAGAGCTACGCCAGCTGTCTCTGGATGAGTAGGTGCCTAGTGTGTCTTTTTCCTCATTCTTTCACATGTAATCTTCCTGCACACGTGTTTTAGGTGTGTCTCTAGTAGCATATGCCTGGGGTTGTAGTTTTGATGCAATATGACAATCTCTGTCACTTCTTTTTTTTTTTTTTAAATATGTTCATTGATTTCAGAGAGGAAGGGAGAGGGAGAGAGAGATAGAAACATCAATGCTGAGAAAGAATCACTGATCGGCTGCCTCCTGCATGGCCCACACTGGGGATCCAGCCAGCAACCCGGGCATGTGCCCTTGACCAGAATCGAACTTGGCACCCTTCAGTCCTCAGGCCAGTGCCCTATCCACTGAGCCACACCAGCTAGGGCATTTCTGTCACTTCTGACAGTCCCCTGATCTGATGTCCTCTCAGAGGTGGAATCTGTTGTTTGCTATGTCTTCCCCCAACCTCAGCCCCGGCAGAAGCTTCTAGTGGGGCAGGCTCAGCTCATTGTTTTCAGCGTCACGGGCTCTGTTCCTCCACCAGTTGGGGTTGTACAATATAAAGAACAAATCTGCAGGGGGAGGCCCATCTGAAGAGCAGAACAGAAGAATTTCCGATGGTAAACATTTCTTGAATGGCTTGCAGGGCAGGGCGCTCTCTGCTGCAGCTGAGAAGCTAAGGTGCGGCACGGCGGCCTCCCACGTGTACACTTGACCCGTGACACATCCGAGTGCAAGTGCTATTGCATTCCTGATGAGAGACTTTTGAAAATGAAGAATGTGCTTTCAAACCATAACAAGATACCATCTTCACACCCACTGGGATGGTTATAATAAAAATAAAAAGATAAAGCCAGGCCAGTGTGACCCAATGGTTGGGCGTCAGCCTATGAAACAGGAGGTCAAGGGCCGAGACTGGTTTGGCTCAGTGGATAGAGCCTCGGTCTGCAGACTGAAGGGTCCCAGGTTCGCTTCCAGTCAAGGGCATATACATTGGTTGCGGGCATATCCCAGGTGGGGCGTGTGCAGGAGGTGGCTGGTTGATGTTTCTCTCTCATCGATGTTTCTGGCTTTCTATCTCCCTTCCTCTCTGTTAAAAATCAATAAAATATGTTTTTTTAAAAATATATAAATTAAAAAAAAAAAAGAAACAGGAGGTCAGGGTTTGATTCCCGGTCAGAGCACATGCCTGGGTTGTGGGCTCGATCCCCAGTGGGGGGCATGCAGGAAGCAGCCGATCAATGATTCTCTCTCATAATTAATGTTTCTGGCTCTCTCCCTCTGCCTTCCTCTCTGAAATCAACAACAAGTCTATTTTTTAAAAGTGGATCAGTGGGTGCCAGGGGCTGCAGAGAGGGGGATGGGGACTGAATGCGTACGGGCCTGGGTTTCTTTTTGGGTTGAGGAAGATGTTCTGGAATTAGGTACCAGTAGTGATGATGGAGGCCCGGCCCTGTGAATGTACCAACAGCCACTGAAAAGGTACACTTTGACAGGATAAAACTGTGCTCTGTAATTTATATCTCAGTTTTTTAACATGTATTTTATTGATTTTTCACAGAGAGGAAGGGAGAGGGATAGAGTTAGAAATATCCATGAGAGAGCCGGAACTGGTTTGGCTCAGTGGTAGAGCATCGGTCTGCGGACTGAAAGGTCCCGGGTTCGATTCCGGTCAAGGGCGTGTACATTGGTTGTGGGCACATTCCCCGGTAGGGGGTGTGCAAGAGGCAGCTGGTTGATGTTTCTCTCTCATCAACGTTTCTAACTCTCTATCTCTCTCCCTTCCTCTCTGTAAAATATCAATTAAAAATATATTAAAAAAAAGAAATATCGATGAGAGAGAAACATCGACCAGCCGCCTCCTGCACGCCCCCTACTGGGGATGTGCCCGCAACCAAGGTACATGCCCTTGACCGGAATCGAACCCGGGACCCCTCAGTCCGCAGACCGACGCTCTACCACTGAGCCAAACCGGTTTTGGCTATATCTCAATTTGTAAATGTATTTTCGAAATGAGGTCTGGATCCCAAGTCGGGGTGGCGAGGGCTCCAGTTACAAACAACCAAGTAGCAGCCAAGAGCAAGGGAGGGAAGTGGCTAGGGCCACCTTGCCCACTTCCCACCTCCAGTGACCTTGAAGCTCATTCAACTTCTCTAAACTCGCTTTCCTCGACAGTAAGCCCTCAGTCATGGTTAGCTCGTTCCCAGAACGGCGTGTCTCCTCCTCCATAATGCAGCGAGGGGCTTGGAAGAGTTGACACCTTATTGTATGATGAGCTTGGGCTGCCTTTATGGGTTACCCCGTCTAACCCTCACACCCACCCCACACCACAAGGGAGAGGGGCTGGGAAAAAGAGAGGAAACTGAGGCACGAAGAGCTTATGAAACTCACTCGAAGCCTCTGGCCTGGTGAATTGCAGAGATCAATGTTGTTGTTTGCTGGGTTGTTTTTAAAATGTATTTTTATTGACTTCAGAGAGGAAGGGAGAGGGATAGAGAGATAGAAACATCCATGATGAGAGAGAATCGCTGATCAGCTGCCTCCTGCATGCCCCCACACTGGGGATCGAGCCCCCAACCTGGGCATGTGCTCTGACCAGGAATCGAACCATGACCTCCTGGTTCATAGGTCCAACACTCAACTACTGAGCCACACCTGGTGGGCCAGAGATCAATGTTGACTTTAAAAAAATGTGGCTGCCTGGCCTAGGTAATTGCCCTTGACCAGAACTCACCCAGGACCCTTCAGTCCACAGGTGGGTGCTCTATCAACTGAGCCAGTGGTTGGCAAACTCATTAGTCAACAGAGCCAAATATCAACAGTACAACGATTGAAATTTCTTTGGAGAGCCACATTTTTTAAACTTAAACTTCTTCTTCAAGAGGCTTTTACAATTTCCCAAGTCTAGTTGAATAAGGCTGTCTCCCGGCATAGACACAGCTGATCCTCACAGCCAATTGGCCTGGAGGTCAGTTCCTCCCAGTGATACCAACAACAATCAAGACTTAACTATAATAAGGTTGTATACACAGTCCACAAAGGGGTGCACCAAGAGTGTCCACCTCAGGTAACTGGGAGGCTGACCCACTGAACCATATAGGACACCTTAGTACACATAGCCACCCTACCAACTCAGGGAAGCAGCGAAAATGCTGAGACAAGGAAACAGATCACAAATGAAAGAAATGGAGGACAAAAAGCAACTGGATATAGAGTTCAAAACCATGGCTATAAGTTTTTTCAAGAATTTCCTAGAAAAGGCAGATAAAATAAATGAGAACTATGAGGATATGAAAAGGGGTCAACTAGAAATAAAGAATACATTGTCTGAAATAAAAAAAATATATATTATACAGAGTCCTAAAAACAGAATGGAAGATCGCAAGAATCAAGTCAAAGATTTGGAACACAAAGAGCCAGAGGACACTCCTCCACAGAAGCAAGAAGACAAAAGAATCCAGAAAGTTGAAGATAGTGTAAGAAACCTCTGGGACAACTTCAAGCAAACCAACATCAGAATTATGGGGGTCCCAGAAGAGAGAGAGCAAGATACCGAAAACATATTGGAAGAAATAGTGACAGAAAACTTTCCCCACCTGGTGAAAGAAATAGACTTACAAGTCCAGGAAGCACACAGAACCCCAAACAAAAAGAATCCAAAGAGAACCACACCAAGACACATCATAATTAAAATTCCAAGAGCAAAAGACAAAGAGAGAATATTAAAAGCAGCAAGAGAAAAGCAGGTAGTTACCTATAAAGGAGCACCCATACGATTGTCAGCTGATTTATCAACAGAAACCATGCAGGCCAGACAGGAATGGCAAGAAATATTCAAGGTGATTAATAGCAAGAACCTACAGCCAAAATTACTCTACCCAGCAAAACTATCACTCAGAATCTAAGGCCAGATAAAGAGCTTCACAAATAAAAAAAAAAGCTAAAGGAGTTCATCACCGCCAAACCAGAATTATATGAATTGCTGAAGGGGGTTCTTTAGGAAGAGGAAGAAAATAAAGATAAAAATTATGAACAATAGCCGAAACTGGTTTGGCTCAGTGATAGAGCATCGGTCTGCGGACTGAAAGGTCCCAGGTTCGATTCCAGTCAAGGGCATGTACCTTGATTGCGGGCACATCCCCAGTGGGGGGTGTGCAGGAGGCAACTATCCATGATTCTCTCTCATTGATGTTTCTAACTCTCTATCCCTCTCTCTTCCTCTCTGTAAAAAATCAATAAAATATATTTTTAAAAATATATAAATAAATAAATAAAAACCAAGGGAATTAAAAAATCTGATGAACAGTATTAACTTTTGAATATAATAGAATCAGAGGTATGGAAGGGGAGTGGACTGACGATTCTCAGGGAAAAGGGGAGTGGGGGGTGGGGGAAGAGACTGAACATAAACTGTGCACCTATGGATGAGGACAATGGGGGTGGGGAAAGGGCAGAGGGAGGGGTGGGAACCTCGTGGAGGGGAGCAATGGAGGGGAAAAAATGAGGAACATTTGTAATAATATGAACAATAAAAATTTATTAAATAATAAAAAAAATTCTAATGCCACTTCTTCAAAATAGTCTCGCCCAGGCCATGGTATTCTGTGGAAGAGCCACACTCACGGGGCCAAAGAGCCGCATATGGCTTGAGAGCCGCAGTTTGCTGACCACGGCACTAAGCCAAACCAACTAGGACAGAATTTCCTTCCTTTGAATCCTGTTTTGTCCATCCATTTTTTTGACAGACCTTTTAGTTAATATGAATAATACTGCTATGTACCTGAGTGTACAAATCTCTTAGAGCCCCTGCTTCCATTTGTTGGGTACGTACCCAGGAGTGAAATTCCTTGATCATATGCTAAGTCTCTATTGATTGATTGATTGATTGATTTTTTACAGAGAGGAAGAGAGAGGGATAGAGAGTTATAAACATGGATGAGAGAGAATCATCAATCAACTGCCTCTTGCACACCCCCTACTGGGGATGTGCCCGCAACCAAGGTACATGCCCTTGACCAGAATCGAACCCGGGACCTTTCAGTCGGCAGGCTGACGCTCTATCCACTGAGCCAAACCGGTTTTGGCTCTATTTATTTGTTTATTTTTTAAGGCAACCTCACCTTTGAACCAGGAAAGGCAAACAAGGAAGAAATGAAATTCTACTTCACTCCTCACAGTACCAAGTACTGGCAAGGCCGTGGCGCCGTGGAAGCTCAGGTGGGGAGTCATTTCAGCAACCACTTTGGCAAGGGATTTGGCAGCTTCCAGTCAAGTTCAAGTGTAGCTGCGCCGCACACAAGCTCAGTGTATATCCTATATAATAAAGGCTAATATGCAAATTGTCCCCTCGACCAGGAGTTCGACCAGCAGGCAGGCTGGCCAACCACCCATGTCCCCTCCACCTGAACAGGCTGGCCTGATCCCACCCATGCACAAATTCATGCACCGAGCCTCTAATATATATATCTCCCAGTGGTTGGCAAATGGCGGCTCAAGAGCCACATGTGGCTCAAGAGCTGCTGTTTGCCGCTCTGTTGACTAATAAGTTTGCCTACCACTGGACCAGACTAAATGTTACCATGTAGTTGGAAGCTGTGAGGGTTAGGCAATTGTGGCATATTGTGAGCAAAGAGGTAAAGGATAGTATATGACAGTGGTCGGCAAACTCATTAGTCAACAGAGCAGTAAACAGTGGGTCGACGACCACTGATCTATACTGAGTGGCCATATTATTTTGCGTTCAGAGATCATAATAATCTGGCCACTCAGTGTATATGGCTGATGCATATGCCCACTCCTTTGAAAAGCATGAGAGCCCGGCCGGTGTGGCTCAGCAGTTGAGCAGTGACCCAGGCACCAGGAGGTTACGGGTTTGATTCCCAGTCAGGGCACATGCCCGGGGTTGCGGGCTCGATCCCTTGTAGAGGCATGCAGGAGGCAGCCGATCCATGATGTTTCTATCTCTCTATCCCTCTCTCTTCCTCTCTCTCTAAAAAGCAATAAAATACAAATTTTTTAAAAAGGCATGAGACCATGTTTTTTGGAGTATTGAACTTTATTTTTGCCTTAATCTCTATTTAGTAGTTCCGAGATGTATGCTCTATTATTCTACTTGTTAAAATGTTAAGATATTCTATGTAGCCCCAAAGGTGGGTAAAAGTATAAATAATGCTTAAATAAATAAACTAAAAGGTGTCACTACAGCTGGATTTTTGGGAGAAAATGAACATATAACCACAGGCTATGTGTAATAAAAACAATGGCACCTTAAGATTGCACTACTTTGCGGAAACCGGTTTGGCTCAGTGGATAGAGCGTCAGCTTGTGGACTGAAGGGTCCCGGGTTCGATTCCTGTCAGGGGCTTGTGCCTTGGTTGCGGGCACATCCCCAGTGAGGGGTGTGAGGGAGGCAGCTGATCGGTGTGTCTCTCTCATCGATGTTTCGTGAAATTTTTAAAAAAATATATTGTATTGATATTTTATAGAGAGGAATGGAGAGAGATAGAGAGCTAGAAATGTCGATGAGAGAAAAACATCGACCAGCTGCCTTTTGCACACCCCCTACCGGGGATGTGCCCGCAACCAATGTACATGCCCTTGACCGGCATCGAACCCGGGACCTTTCAGTCCGCAGACCGATGCTCCACCACTGAGCCAAACCGGTTTCGGCTCATCGATGTTTCTAACTATCTCTCTCCCTTCCTCTCTGTAAAAAATCAATAAAATATATATATTTTTTAAAAAGATTGCACTATTTTATGCATTCTTTTCTATGCCATTTCATAGCCTGCACTTGAATCTCCAAAGAAATGATGTATGATGTCCCAGTGTCCCTTATTAATAAGCTTTTTCTCAAGACCAAAAATAAAAATAAAAATAAATAAATAATTTTTTTTTAAAAAAGGCACAAGAGCATGCCGGGAGCTAGATACACCCAACTCTGGCTGCTGTTCCTCTGGGGCTGGAGGCCGGGGAGGGGACTCCAGCTCCAGCTGTTAGGTTTCATGTCTTTCAGAGGAAGCGGCCTGTGCTGGCTAAGAGGTGAGGGGACAAGACACCCCAGTGGGGGCCCCAGTCGAAGTGGGGCGGGGCGGGGCGAGAAGAGGCAGAAGTAAAACCAGAAGTCAGCAGTTCTGAAGAGAAGCAGAAGGCAAAGATCAAAGCGAAAGGCGGGGAAACAGGAAAAAAAAGAAAAAAAAAGGCTAGAAAAGCATGAAAATGGTTCGAAGGACCTGCTGTGCCCTAACCCGGGCTGCCACGGAGCTCTGGGGACTCACAGCGGGCCCTGGCGACCAGCCAGCCCCCTGCCCGGCCCTGCGGGGCCCCAACAGCCGCCGGGCACTTCCCAGCGAGGCCGCGGGGGCCCAAGGGGCACCTAGGATGGAGCCCGCTGGTCTCAGCCACGGGCATGGGGCCTGCAGAAACGTATCGGGGCTGAGAAACATGGGCCACATGCCTCCACTTAGCGGGGGAAGAGGTGACCCTGATCACATGGCTATTTGGGGGCTCGCTTGGGGACACAGGTCACTTAGTTGATTTTTATTTTTATTTTATTTATTTTTTAATATATTTTATTGATATTTTACAGAGAGGAAGGGAGAGAGACAGAGAGCCAGAAACGTCGATGAGAGAGAAACATCGACCAGCTGCCTCCTGCACACCCCCCACTGGGGATGTGCCCGCAACCAATGTACATGCCCTTGACCGGAATCGAACCCGGGACCTTTCAGTCCGCAGACCAACGCTCCACCACTGAGCCAAACCGACCTCGCCACTTAGTTGATTTTTATCCAAAGATGTCTACTCGTGGAGACATTAGTGGTGAGAAGGAAGTGCTTTGCCTGTCGGCTGTGCCCAACTTGAAGTGCAGACAAACAAAATAGCCATTGTTCTCTGGGGCGCGGGGAACATCTCACACAGGGTTTGCGAATTTCCTCCTCAATTAAAACGTGATCACAAGTGCACTAGCTTCGCTAAACCACCATGCTGACAATGAGGACAGCTGCTCTGTTTTATTTCTAAATGTACATTTTAACTAGGTTTTGATAATTATTGTCCTTAATATTTTTAATTTAAAAAAATTGGGAGAGAGAGAGAGAGAGAGAGAGAGAGAGAGAGAGAGAGAGAGAGAGAGAGACATTGATGGGATTGGCTGCCTCCTGCCGATCAAATCTGCAACCTGGGCATGTGCTCTGACCGGGAGTTGAACCAGCAATCTTTTGGTGCACGGGACGACATCCAAATGGGATGCCATCCAAGAAACTGAGCCACACCAGCCGGGCCAATATTTTTATAATTAAAATGTTATCCATGAAAAAGATCTGAAGCAGCTATAGGTGTTAAGATTTGACAAAGCTGGCTGATGTGGAGACAAGTAAAATCTAGATAACCAGAAAACTGTTTTAAGCAAGACTAGAAACCCAGAAGCTAGGAAGGAAAAGTCAGACATAGCACTGGCGGTGTGGTTCAGTGGTTAGTGTCAACCGCCCTGACATGGAAGGGTCTTGGGTATGATTTCTGCTCAAGGGCATGTACGTGGGTTGAAAGTTCAATCCCTGGCCTCAGTTGGGGCCTGTGTGGGAGGCAACCTATCAGCTGTGTCTCTCTCACATCAATGTCTCTCTATCTCTCTCCCTCCCTTCCACTCTCTATGAAAAAAATCAATGGAGAAAATATCTGCAGGTAAGGATTAACACAAACAAGGAGAAAAAAAAGATGTATAGACACCTGTGACTACATCAATCTTCAAGCACGTTGCTTTGGGATACCTATAAAGCCAAAAGCCAAACCACAGATGAAGAAAACGTATTTATCATCTGTATGACAGATGACTGGTTAATATTTACAATATAAAAATGGCTTCTGGCTGAAACCGGTTTTGGCTCAGTGGATAGAGCATCGCCTGCGGACTGAAAGGTCCCGGGTTCGATTCCGGTCAAGGGCATGTACCTCAGTTGTGGGCACATCCCCAGTAGGGGGTGTGCAAGAGGCAGCTGATCGATGATTCTCTCTCATCGATGTTTCTAACTCTCTATCCCTCTCTCTTCCTCTCTGTAAAAAATCAATAAAATATATATATTTTTTAAAATGGCTTCTGCACAAAGGATATAAACAAGGACCTTCCAGAACAAACACAGACTTCTAATAGACGCGCGCACAAGCACCAGGTGTGCACGTGTGTGCATGTGTATGTGCACATGTGTGGAGAAGGCATGAGTTAGATGAAACAGTGTGCTAACACCTGCTGGGGGGTGGGGGCCCAGGGAGCTCTCTCTTGTCCCTGGTAGAAATGTGAATCATCAGTCAGTGGGAAAAGCAACCGGTGTGCCCTTAAAAAAAAAAAAAGATTTGTTATTGATTTTGAGAGAGAGAGAGAAACATCGATGTGAGTGTGAAACATCAATTGACCATCTCCTGCACACCTCCCACCAGGGATGGAGCCTGAAACCTGGGCATGTGCCCTGACTGGGAATCGAACCGGCGACCTTTCGTTGTACGGGACCACGCCCAACCAATTGAGCCACACCAGCCAGGGCCCCTGTGCCCTTCAATCACACTCCTGAGACTGACCCACAGAAAGACGAGCTCCAGGGTGCAGAGGGGCACCCGTGCACTTTCTTTTTATTTTATTTTAATTTTTTGTTCATCCTCACCTGATATTTCTTTCATTGATTTTTTAAAAAAAATTTTTTTTAGAGAGAGTGGAAGGGAGGGGGAGAGACACACAGAGAGAAACATCAATGTGAGAGACACACATCGATTGCTTGCCTCCTTCCTGTATGTGCCCCGACCTGGGGCTGGAGACCCAGTCTGCAACCGAGCTGTGTGAACCTTGACCGGAATCGAACCCAAGACCCTTTAGTCCACGGGCTGGCGCTCTAGCCACTGAGCTAAACGGGCTAGGGCGCACCCGTGCATTATCTAGCAGGGAATCAGTGTGCTGGATGAGGACAGGCTGAAGTAGTCGGAGGATCACAGAAGGCCACTGGCGCCTGGGGCAGCGCCGGTGTGGCGCCAACACGGTGGAGCCGGGAGAGCAAGTGCACGGGATTCTGTGCCCCACAGCGGAGCCACCAGATTCCAGACAGTCCTCCCCGGGGGCTCTTGTCCCTGCCCCCACCCTGAGCCTGTGTCACCTACACAATCAGAGCCAAACCAGCTCGTCTAGGTTCGCTGGGGGGCAAATCTCCGAGCCCTGGTATGCTACGGGAGAGGCAGAGCAACAGGAGTGGACAGGACCCGGCGGGGCTTTGGGCCGGGAGGGGATGGGGGCCCCGGGCTGCTGATACTCAGTGTTGCAACTTGCAGCCAAGACCAACTTCTAGAGTTTCAGTTTCTGTGAAATGTGGGGGTTGGCGCAGATGGTTTCTAAGATTCCTCCCAGCTTTGGAACGTCTAAACCGTTAGGCCAAACGTGGGGAGAGGGCCCCGTTTGGTAGCTATGGGCTTCTCAGCTGTGCTGTGGGGGGTAGGGGGTGGGGGGTCGGGGGTGGGGGGGGAGTGGAAGATGGAGTTGATGATAGTGACAACAACGGATCAAGGAACAGGGAGGGGCAAGAAGAACTCCTTAGAGCACAGCCGGGTGGGGGCAAAGTCACCAGCCTCTTTCCTTCGGCATCTCAAATGTTGCTGGCACTCTTGAACCCCTCGGGGGTGGGGGGAGGGGGGAGGCAGGGCTGAGGCGGTCTGTGGTCCCAGCCCCATGAAGCCAGGGCTGGAGGGGACCAGGAGCTGCAGGGCTAATGCTGGCCACACTTTGTGAGACTGCACTCATCAAAAAAACGGGGGCAGGAAGAGAAAGTTCCAGGCCTCTGGCTTTAACTGGGTCAGTTCAATGGAGGTTTATCTGGCTTAGCAAATAGAAACACGTTCCCCGTTCAATCTGAATTTCAGATAACAAGGAAGAAGTTTTCAAGGTAATCTCATGTGATAGATATTTTGTTTGTTTATCTTTTTGTTTGGTTAATCCTCGCCCGAGGATATTTTCCCATTGATTTTTAGAGAGAGTGAAGGGAGGGGGAGAGACAGAGAGAACCATTGCGTTGGGTTGCCTCCCCCACGCACCCTGCCCAGCCAGGCCCTGGGATCTAACCTGCAACCGAGTTACGTGCCTTTGACCAGAATCAAACCCAGTACCCTTCAGTCCAAGATCTGACACTCTATCCACGGAGCCAAACCGGCTAGGGCATCTCATGTGATATTTTATGTGTTTTTCTATACATATATTTTTAATTGATTTCAGAGAGGAAGGGAGAGGGAACTAGAAACATCAGTGATGAGAGAGAATCATTGATCTGCTGCCTCCTGCACGCCCCCCTACTGGGGATCGAGCCCGAAACCCAAGCAAGTTGCCCTTGACCAGAATCAAACCCAGGCTGACGCTCTATCCACTGAGCCAAACCGGCTAGGGCTCATGTGATATTGTAGACATACTGACGCTAAAACATTCATCGTCCTGCATTTCATCTAACAAGCAGGAGAGTGGTCTGGGCCTCCGGAGGTCTCTTCCGAGGGACCTTTGGGTGAAGGTCACCTTCCCAGGTCCTCCCCAGGCTGAGTGGTGAAGTCCCGCTGTGGATCCCCCACCCCCACCCCGGCCCAGCGGTGCTCTAGTTCTCCCTGAAACCATCCTCAATCACCCTAATCTGAGCCTACCACCTGTTTCCTGTGGGGAGGCAGCCTGACACGGGTGTGGAATGAAAACCACAAGGTTCTCAGGGTCATTTACGAAGTATTGGTAGAAATCAAAGAAGTAATTGGTGCTTGTGCTTCCAGCGTGTGGAATGAGCGGCGCTAGGCTGCAAGTCCCAACAATTCTCAGAGGATCCACTCTGCCAGCCGAGTAAACAGCGACGGGGAGAGAAACAGCAAAAGGGGGGGAACCACCACCCAGATGCGAGGTGAACAGCCCGCCCCCATCATTCCTCCACCCTCTCGCCCTCATCTCTAACCGAGCCACCCAACGAAGCACATCCTCTCTCCCTCCCTCTGGCCTCTTTGAGATAACGGCAGCCTCTCTGGAGACGCCCACGGTCTTTTTCCTCTTGTAGGGCGCCCAGAGCCTCGGAGACAACCGTAATGGAATAAAGCTGTGTCCCCCAACTAATGCTGCCCCCGCTCTTCACCTGCTGGCATGCCTTGCCTCGGGCTCCCAAGTCCTGCGCTGGGCCCACCATCTGCCCAGGCCTTTGGGGAGGGGGGGAGGCTGGTTGGCTGGCACCCAAGCAGAGGCAGCCCCCATAAGCTCGCACCTGCTGGGCTCTTCAGGTGACAGCTTGGTTGAGATCCACCACCCGGTTTAGATGTGCCCAGCCAAGGAGAGATCATCCAGCCCAGGTACCCAGTTTCAAAAGCATCTTGGTAGTCATAGCAACGGTCCGCATGCCAACCTGAGAGGCTCTAGGGAAAGTCCTCAGGGGCCACTGAGCTAATGCACATGGATGACCTGTCCTGAGATGCCATCCTTTCTCTGCCCTAACCTTTTTTTTTTTTTTTAATATTATATTGATTTTTTTACAGAGAGGAAGGGAGAGGGATAGAAAGGTAGAAACATCGATGAGAGAGATACATTGATCAGCTGCCTCCTGCACACTCCCTACTGGGGATGTGCCCACAACCAGGGTACAACCAGGGACCCTTCAGTCTGCAGGCCGACGCTCTATCCACTGTGCCAAACCGGTTGAGAGAGAGAGAGAGAGAGAGAGAGAGAGAGAGAGAGAGAGACTTTAGAAAGGAAGGGAAAGGGAGAGATAGAAATATCAATGATGAGAGAGAATCATGGACTGGCTGCCTCCTGTCACCCCACACTGGGGATCAAGCCCACAACCTGGGCATGTGCCCTGACCAGGAATTGAACTGTGACCTCCTGGTTCATAGGGCGACGTTCAACCACTGAGCCATGCTGGCTGGACCCGCAATAATTTTTAAAGCTATTTTATCAGAGGCACTGACCTCTTTTCCCTTACATTGTCACATTGTCAAATAGAAAATGACAATACCCAACACAATAAGCTGTCCGGTGTAAATTAATTAAAATTATATCTATTTCATTTTGTCAGATATATATATATATATATATATATATATATATATATATATATACATATAATGTGTGTGTGCTGATTTCTAGTAATTAGTTTATGTATGTCATGAGATGAAAAAGGTTGAAAATCACTGCTCTCAGGACATCTAAGACACACCCTGGCTGAGGGTGGACCCACCAAGCAACATTCTGTTGAGAATTCCATTTTTAACATTTGTGCCCTGACCGGTTTGGCTCAGTGGACAGTGTCAGCCTGCGAATTCAAGGGTCCCAGGTTTGATTCCAGTCAAGGGCATGTACCTTGGTTGTGGGCACATCCCTAGTAGGGGGTGTGCAGGAGGTAGCTGATCGATGTTTTTTACTTTCTATCCCTCTCCCTTCCGCTCTGTAAAAAAGCAATACAATATATTTTTTAAAATATATTTTATTTTTTATTTTATTTTTTAAAATATATTTTTTATTGATATTTTACAGAGAGGAAGGGAGAGAGATAGAGAGCTAGAAACATCGATGAGAGAGAAACATCGACCAGCTGCCTCTTGCACACCCCCCACCAGGGATGTGCCCACAACCAAGGTACATGCCCTTGACCGGAATCGAACCCGGGACCCCTCAGTCCGCAGGCCGACGCTCTATCCATTGAGCCAAACCGGTTTCGGCGCAATAAAATATTTTTTAAAACATTTGTGTGTTTCCTCATCTAAATGCACCGCACCCTGCCTTGTTCCACAAAAGCTACGGAGAGACGTGGCTTCCATGTGACCTGCTGTTAGCTTGGCAGTTAAGATGTCACAGTGAGTTAGTGCTCTGGCCTTCTGATTTCCCTATCAATCTGCTGGGCACGTATTTCATGTGACTCACTCTCCCTGACCCTCACCTCTTGGGGACACTCTTGGGTAACCCCACTGCCTGGCCAGAAGCTACCCTACCCCACTGTCACCAGCCCACACTGTCACCCACATCCTGAAGTCCTAGCAAACAACCATTCTCTCTCCCACTGCAAGCATCAGGAATTTCTTGGGGTCATTATCCCCAACATTTTATTTATCTATTTTATTTTAAAATTTTTAAAATATATTTTTATTGGTATCAGAGAGGGAGCGGGAGAGAGAGACAGATACATCAGTGATGAAAGAGAATCATTGATCAGCTGCCTCCTGCATGTCCCCTACTGGGGACTGAGCCCACAACCCGGGCATGTGCCCTTGACCAGAATTGAACCTGCAACCCTTCAGTCTACAGGCTGACACTCTATATCCACTGAGCCAAACCAGTTAGAGCTATTTTATTTTTTAAATATATTTTTATTGATATCAAAGAGGAAGGGGGAGGGAGAAAGAGATAGAAGCATCAATGATGAGAGAATCACTGGCCAGCTGCCTCCTGCATGCCCCACACTGGGGATGGAGCCCGCAACCCAGGCACATGCCCTGACCAGGAATCAAACTGTGACCTCCTGGTTTAACACTTAACCACTGAGCCATGCTGGCTAGGCACCCAACATTTTCTTTTTTCTTTTTTTTTTTTTGGCACCCAACATTTTCTTTTGAACAATTTCATAATACAGAGCAGTTAAAAGGATCGTGCAATAGGGAATACCATTTCACGCCTGAATATTGAAGCCCATAACTTCGAAGGAGAGAACATCGCCCACGTAATAATCATATCTTATCACGCGCAGGGAATTTAATACTGAGGACAACATGTCACCTGATCATCCATTCTGACATTGGGGCCAGCGGCTGTCAGCAGCCTCTTTCCACACTCTACTGCATCTTCCTCTTAGGAGGGGATTGCTGGCAAGGGTTGAGATGTGTCAGAAATAAGAATGCAAAGTGGAACTGAAGCACGTCACAGACTTTGGACCAGAAGTGGCCCGTGAGCCGCTGGAAGAGACGCCACCGGGCCAGCTGATGGTCACACAGCTTGAGGACCACAAAGCCCAGGCAGGAGAGCACTCCCAGAACCAAGTACGCCCCTGAGCACGTGCCGCCGTGGCGCCTGTGGACACGCAGGGCCAGGCTCACGGCGGCAACAATGTGCACGCCCAGTGCGACCTCAAAGCCCCGGGGATGCAGCAGGGCGAGGCCGTAACTGGACAGCGAGAGGCACTCGATGGCGAGGAGCAGGCGGGGCTCCCAGCCCCTGTCCAGGTAGAGGCACCAGGCCACGGGCCACGCGAAGATGGGCAAGGTGAACCACTGGTCCAGCACAGCAGCCGGGTGCGTCTGCAGCCCGATCCGCAGCCACTGCACGGGGCCGTAGACCATCGCCATGGCCGCGAAGACATCCTTCAGGTAACGGGCCCGCTGCACCTTACTGGGGTGCCCCCGGGCACTGACATTCCTCTGCAGCCAGTGCACTCCCAGGAGCACGTAGGCCACGTTGATGAGCGAGTTGAAGGGCATGGCTAGGAAGGTGGGGAGGCCGGCTACCGGGGCTTCTGCATAGTGCTCATAGCCCACCTCCACAAAGACGCTTTCAAAAACACCCACGTAGACGGTGGCCACGCAGAGGCAGGTGGCCACGGCCACATGGCAGAGGGCCTGCCCGGACGTGGGCTTCATCTGGAAGCCTCGTTGTGACTTGGGGCGGAGAGCTTCCGAGAGTGGCAGCCTTCGCTGTCCTTTGAGAAGTCAGACGCACAGCTTTTGCACAAACACTCCTGGGCCTCCCAGCTGAGCCAGCAGGAAGGCGTCCCGTGATTTCCGACGCAGATGCTACAACCTTGCCCTGGAGTGGCGGTGGCGAGGCTGGGCGGAGGCGGAGGCGGCGCTGATTGGCTGGCACAAGTGGAGGGCTGTTCTGCCTTTTTCCTTTGTGGTTAGAAAAAGAATGTGGTTAGAAAGAAAACCATCCAAAGAAGAGCCTCCATCTTGCCGACTCTCAGCCTCAGGATCCACCAACAGTTTTCATCAGAAAACAAATACACACACACACACACACACACCCCAAAAACAAGTAAAAGTGAAATGATACCTACAGCACTAGAAATACCTATAGCACCAGTATGTTCACCTTCTTACACGTGGCTTCTAGAATCTTCTTTTGCCAAGGCATTTTGTGCCTCTTGACACCTATGCTGTTCTATTCTTATCCGTGGACTATAAAAAATCCTGCTCTTGCCCTAGCTGGTTTGGCTCAGTGAATAGAGCGTCAGCCTGTGTACTGAAGGGCCCCGGGTTCGATTCTGGTCAAGGGCACATACCCAGGTTGCCGGCTCGATCCCCAGTAGGGGGCGTGCAGGAGGCAGCTAATCAATGATTTCTCTCTCTCATCATTGATGTTTCTATCTCTCTCTCCCTCTTCCTTCCTCTCTGAAACCAATAAAAGTATATTTTTAAAAATCCTGCTCCTGCCAAAACCGGTTTGGCTCAGTGGTAGAGCGTTGGTCTGCGGACTGAAAGGTCCCAGGTTCGATTCCGGTCAAGGGCATGTACCTTGGTTGCGGGCACTTCCCCCGTAGGGGGTGTGCAGGAGGCAGCTGGTTGATGTGTCTCTCTCATCGACGTTTCTAGCTCTCTATCTCTCTCCCTTCCTCTCTGTAAAATATCAATAAAATATATTTTTTTAAAAATAAAAATAAAAATAAATTAAAAATCCTGCTCCTTGCCCTAGTTCCCTTAGAGCTACTGTATTTAGAGACACCAACGTCCCCAGGTCTGTTCTTACAACCAGAATGGGTTTTCACTCTTCTGTGATGTTATAAATGTGGAAGTTTCCAGGCTAGCCCCCAAACCCTTTTGGCCAAATACCCAGTTGAACAAGAGACCATTAGCTGTGGTCTGAGCTCTGGAATCCCAGGCAAGAGATGCTGTGGGGCTGGAGGAGGAGGAATGGGGTGGGGGTCGGGGTGGGGAGGAATATGAGCATGTCTTCTCTGCTTCTTGGGTGTGAGGCCAGGCAGCACGGGGCGCCGCTACCCTGGCTCACCCTTCTGCCCTCCCCAGAGTTACTATCCCCCCCCCCATCACCCTCTTTCCTTGTCCCACAATACAACTTTCCATTTCCTGCAGTCACAGAAGCAAATAATTTATTTACTGATTTTTATTGATTTTCGAGAGAGGAAGGGGGTGAGAGAAACATTGATTTGTTGTTCCACTTCTTTATGCATTCATTGGTTGATTCTTTTTAAAAACATATATTTTTTTTTATTGATTTCAGAGAGGAAGGAAGAGGGAGAGAGATAGAAACATCAATGATGAGATAGAATCATTGATAGGCTGCCTCCTGCATGCCCGCCACAGGGGATCAAGCCCACAACAGGGGCATGTGCCCTTATTGGGAATAGAACCGTGACCTCCTGGTTCATAGGTTGAAACTCAACCACAGAGCCATGCCTGCTAATTCTTTTTAAAAAATATATGTATTTTATTCATTTTTTTTACAGAGAGGAAAGGAGAGAGATAGAGAGTTAGAAACATCGATGAGAGAGAATCTTTGATCAGCTGCCTCTTGCACACCTCCTACTGGGGATGTGCCCACAACCCAGGTACATGCCCTTGACCAGAATCAAACTCGGGACCTTTCAGTCCACAGGCCCACGCTCCATCCACTGAGCCAAACCGATTTTGGCTGCTGATTCTTTTTTCCCCTTTAAAAAACCTTTATTGTTGAAAGTATTATATATGTCCCCGCTCTCCCTCCCCCATTGGTCCCCTTCAGCCTGTCCCTGCTTCCCCATTGGTTGGTTCTTGTGCATCCTAAGATCCAACCTGCAACCTCAGTATACCCGGAAGACACTCTAACCAACTGAGCTACCTGGTGAGGGCCAGCAGACAAACAATTTAAAAACAAAATAGACTTTTCATTGACTGTCACCTGCTTTGGGGCCAGATAGGGGTGAGTTGGCCTAGTAGTCTAAAAATGTATTAACAACGTAAGAAGAGGTTCCATGATCTGAAAATGACTCAAAGCCAAGATAGAAGACAGGCAGGCAAGCATGGGAAAGAAAAGAACTGTCTGTCTCCCCCACCTGCTAATGTGTGACCTTGGGGCTTACCCATTCTGGTCCTCAGTTTGCATACCTGTAGAATGGGGATGCTACCAGTGCCCCCACAGACTTCTTGTGTAAATTAGGTGAGTTCTTATATATGCAGACTGATAAGCACCATTTATTTATTTTTAAAAATATATATTTTATTGCCGAAACCGGTTTTGCTCAGTGGATAGAGCGTCAGCCTGCGGACTGAGGGGTCCCAGGTTCGATTCCGGTCAAGGGCATGTACCTTGGTTGCGGGCACATCCCCAGTAGGGAGTGTGCAGGAGGCAGCTGATAGATGATTCTCTCTCATCGATGTTTCTAACTCTCTGTCCCTCTCTCTTCCTCTCTGTAAAAAATCAATAAAAAATATTTTTAAAAAATAAATAAAAATATATACCGTATTTGCCGGCATATAAGACGATTTTTTGGCCCTGAAAAATATGCCTCCAAGTGGGGGGTAGTCTTATACGGTGAGTATATAACAAACCCTGTATTTTGAGTGGAAATATTAGGGGGTCGTCTTATACGCCTAGTCGTCTTATACGCCGGCAAATACGGTATTTTCAGGGCCAAAAAATCGTCTTATACGCCGGCAAATACGGTATTTTATTGATATTTTACAGAGAGGAAGGGAGAGAGATAGAGAGCCAGAAATGTCGATGAGAGAGAAACATCCACCAGGTGCCTCCTACACACCCCCTACTGGGGGCATCCAATGTACATGTCCCTGACCGGAATCGAACCCAGGACCTTTCAGTCCGCAGACCGACGCTCTACTACTGAGCCAAACTGGTTTCGGTAAGCACCATTTATTTCTGAGATGCAATGTATATCCCCCTTCCTGCAGTTTAGGCCCTGAAAGGGTAGGACAGGGCTGATTCTTTGCTTTCCCTTCAGTGCTCAGTGAAGACCTACTCAATTCCCATTCAATCCAAGCGCCAGGCCAGCACCTTTGCTTTACCCCCTTCCTCTTTCATTGGTCCTAGTTGCCACTTTACTTCTCAGCTGGGCGGGAGGGGACCCGCCTGCATTCTCTGGGGAGGGGCCTGCTGGGCCTCGTGCTGAGCTTTTTTGCTCCTGTCTGTCCTGCCTTGAGGACCTGCTCTAAAGGAGGACCGCGCCGCCTGGCATTTCCATGAGTGAATGGAAGCCCTCCCCCTCCCCTGCATCTCCTGGCTGACCACAAGTCTCCACCTGAGCAGGTGGCACTGTCGGCTAAGGAGCCTCCGGGCCGCCCCTGCCCTGGGGTTCCCACTTCTAGGGTGGTGGCTGCTAATGTGTTCTGGACACAGGCATCCTCAGCATCTTCCTCACATAGCCCTGGATCGGATCATGCCAGCCCTTGCTCAACACCCTTCAGTGCCTGGCTCATCACTCCATGTACAATCCCACCACAATCTCTTGGCCAGACAGCAAAATGCTGTCCCCATGTGGCCCCGGGAGCCTTCCAGGCCCAGTCTGTCTGTCCTCCAGCTGCAACGAGACTGGTCCTCCTTCCACCCTGCACCTCACCTGGCCTGCTCACACCCCCAATTCTTCTCGGCCACTTCTTTTTTAAATGTTTTATTTATTTAAAAAATATATTTCATTGATTTTTAAAAAAATATATTTTATTGATATTTTACAGAGAGGAAGGGAGAGAGATAGAGAGTTAGAAACGTTGATGAGAGAGAAACATCAACCAGCTGCCTTTTGCACACCCCCTACCGGGGAATGTGCCCGCAACCAATGTACATGCCCTTGACCGGAATCGAACCCGGGACCTTTCAGTCCGCAGACCGACGCTCTACCACTGAGCCAAACCGGTTTCGGCTGTTTCGTTGATTTTTCACAGAGAGGAAGAGAGAGGGATAGAGAGCCAGAAACATTGATGAGAGAATCATCTATCAGCTTCCCCCTGTACACTCCCCACCGGGGATATGCCTGCAACCAAGGCACATGCCCTTGATGGGAATCGAACCCGGGACCTTCCAGTCCGCAGGCTGACGCTCTATCCACTGAGCCAAATCGGTTTCGGCTCTTTTTTTTGTGTGAAGTACATATTTATTGATTTCAGAGAGGGAAACATCAGGGATGAGAGAGAATCATCAATCAGCTGCCTCCTGAACACCCCCCACTGGGGATGGAGCCTGCAATCTAGGTACGCATCCTGACCGGGAATCAAACCCTGATCTCCTGGTTCATAGGTCAACGCTCACCCACTGAGCCATGCCGGCTTGGCTCAGGCACTTCATTCAGCACTCCTGCTTGTGGCTGGGACAGGAGCTAAGTCCCACCCTGCACCCATCTGGGGCCTGGCTCCTGGCTCCCTGGTGTGAAGTGCCAGGCCTTCAGGGCCCCATGTAGCCCGATCTAGCCTGACCCTCCTCTCTGCTGGCCAGCATGGAGAAGAGCCATGGACAAGAGTCAAACACTGTCAATTTGATAGGGAAGGAGGTCCAGGAAAGGGGTGGAAAGTGACTTCTCTCCGGCCAACCTGGCAGAGTCCACTGGAGTCCTTGTGCAAGCTGAAAGTGACATGTAATCAAACCAAATTCCCAAGTCCATCAGGAAGACCACTGCTGGGTGCTTTATGGCCCAGCTACAGAGGTACCCTTGAACTGCCACGACCCTTGTTACAGGACACTCAGTTCTTCATAGATTCCCCCAGGGCCTGGCACACAAGGCACAAAGGATCCATAGCATCGGCTCCCTGTTCTGGGGTCTTCTGGGGGTGATGGGGGGGGGGTCCTGCAAAGCATGACAGTCTCCTGGCTAAGGGGCTAACATATGTTCCTTCAGATTCATTCTCCTGCTTCCTGGGGTGATCTGCATGTAAATAGAAGCCACTATCACCTGTCACAGTGGTGGCTTCTTTGGCCTGTAGCATTTGACAACTGCTGCTGGTGCCCCAGACTACCCTAATCACCCTTGCTGCCTTTCTGCAGATAAGGTGACGCCAGCCCGAGAGCTGCAATGTGGGACACCCCCAAAAAAGGTGAGGTCCCTCTGAGCCACCTGAACGCCTAAGAAACCTGGAGCAACCACAGGGCTTCCTGGACTCTGGCAAGAGAATCCCTGAGTGTGGGCAAGGCCCCTGGGAACCAGCAGCTCGGCTTCCTTATTTCACACGGGAGAGACCCAGGGCCCAAGAGGGGAGGTGAATGGCCAAGGTCATTTAGGGCAGTTGGTAGCACCTCCACACAGGTGAGGCCTCTTTGGCCTTTCTCAAACAAATGCTCCCAAATGTATAAAGAAAAACAGGATTATGACAAAAAATGAATGTCAAAAGACACTAAAATATTTTTGAAAATGTGAGCTAGGGTTATATATGTGCTTCTTTACTTATAGGTTAAATTCCAGGATCTCCAGGCAGGTTGAATAACTACAGTGATTTCAAAGTAGTTATTCTGCCTGCCAATATGGCTTGTCATTTAATTAATTTCAGGATATCTACAACAAAAGCTATGAGATATGAAATGACTGCTCTGTCATTTTCATTCGTGACAGTCACCTCCTAATGCTCTGTGCTCGGCGGTCTATATTCGTAATTGCGGGAAAGGCCAAATTTCGGCTAGAGGCTGGTGAAAATAAAGAGGAAATAGAGATGGAAGTGGAAAAAAATCATCTATTGTCACTGCAAGTTCCCAAACACCTGCGCAGACCCCTGCACTACAGTCTGAGTCTAGCAGTGAGCATGACAGTGCAACCAGCACCCAGGCGGCCTCTCGCAAGACTTGTAACGGATCTGGAACCCGGGGGCGACGTCAGTACCCACCTTTGAAGGTTGTTGTGAGAATTCACAGTACTGGCGCGAAAAGGCCAGCGATCACCATCCGGGTACTTTGTCTCCCTCACTTTGCTGGGGGAAATTCAAATCTCAAAAAAGGGCGGACCCGAAAAGCGGGCTTGCGCATGCGCCCGGGGCGGGGCGCGAGGCTATGGGAAGCAGGCGGGGCGGGGTGACGCGAGGTGACGCGAGGCTGCGCTGAACTCTCCCGCGCCCGCCCGCCCGCCCGCCCGCCCTCCCTCCCGGCTCCAGCGCCGCCAGCCTGGCTGCCCGCCCTGCGGCCGGCTGGGCCGGGAGCTGCTTAGCGCGGCGCCCTGGCGCGCGGCCCGGATCCTAGCGTTGGGGAGGGAGCGAGCGGCGGCGGCCCCCGGGGGCGGAGCTGGCAGGCCTGGGAGCCGGCTGCGTCACCGCCCACTCTCGCCCCGCCTCCAGCTCGCCGGCGTGGGGCTCGAGCTGCCTTTTCGGCGGACTCTGGGTTTACGGAGCGGCGAAACGTTCGCTGCCCGACTCGAGGCGAGACTTTAGTGACTCCTTTCATCTACCCTCAGCAATCAATACCCTGTACCCACTGCCCAAAAAAGGCAGTTCCTCGGGCGTGTGTCCCACAAGGGCCCGGGTAACAGTTCCCAAGGGGGGCGGGGCCAAGCTCGTCAGAAGCATTCTCATCCGGGTATTCCCTAGATGCCGCAGCCGCCATCTTTGTTTTGTGCTGAAAGTCGCTATTGACGCCCGCGGACAGCCGGGCGAGAGGAAGTGGCAAGATGGCGGCTCCCACGGCGGAGGCGTGGAAGAGCGCTGAGGGGTACCGCGGGGATGGGCGCGCCTGCGCCTGACCCGGGCGTAGCCTAAGCCCGAGATAAGCGCGCAGCGACCCCAGGCCCTAGCCTCGGGACAACGCGGGGGCTCCTTTAAGAGGCGAAGCGGAGCGAAGGCGGGAGGGGTTGTGACGTCACCCGATCCCGCCCCCTCGCCCGACCGTCGCAGCCGCCATGTTTAGTTGTTACTTCTTCACACAAGATGGCGGCTCCCAGGGAGGAGGCATGAGCACCCTGCCGTTACCGCTCCTCATGCCGTACAGTTGCCACTTCACTGCCTAACCTGGCTCTTTGAAGCGGCTCCTGTGGGAAGGACTCATAAGGTGGGAATCTAGGATCCGACGCTGCCTTGCGTTTTGATTGCAGTGGAAGAACTGACCCAGGAAGAAGAGAATAGGGGAGAAGGGGGAGCTAATCTCAAGATGGCGGCTCCCAGGGCGGCAGGCGCAGCCTGAGCAGCTGAGGCGAACTGACGGGAGAGGTTCAAGACCTCACAAGCCGTGAGAACTGCTAGCGTCTGAGCAGTCCCTGAGAATTCCTGCTCATTCCACTGGCCTCCGGCGCGCCTCTCTTCCTTACGAGTGTCGAGACTGTTTTGGAAGCGGCGGCTGCACTAAGCGCTGGGCGGGGAAGCGGGACGGTCTCAAGATGGCGGCTCCCACAATTGTGGTCTGAGCGCCGGCGGGGCTGGGACAACCGCGGCGCTTGTGGCTCCTATCCACCCGCCCCGGAAGCCGGCCAGTGCGGGGGACTTGGGGGGTGTGGGAACCGGGCCGGGGCTCCGCCATTTCCGGCGGGTGTGGGCTACGACTGAGGAAGGGAGGAGAGAGAGGCGGCTCAAGATGGCGGCTCCCAGGTCCTCCCGCCCGAGCTTATAAGCCGGAGCGCCCGGGCAAGTAGTCAGAGCGGCTGGACTCGTATGCCTCCAGCTTCTCGGGCCTATCCGCTCCACAGCTTCGGGACGCTGTTGAAGAGTCGGGTGAAAAAGAAGACGGAAAAGAGCTGAAGGGAAGGAGGATAGTTAAGATGGCGGCCTCCATGGAGCCGTCCACCGCTGTGTGAGGAACTGCTTCTCCCCGAGAGCTGCCTTAGACTAAAGGGGGTGTGTGGGAGGTGTTGGGGGGCTCCTTTCCCGCGTTGTGACTTTTCCCCATCGCTCCCTTTCCCGGAACTATGGCTTCGGCCGTGTCGCCCGCCAACTCTCCAGCGGTGCTCCTTCAGCCCCGCTGGAAGCGAGTGGTAGGCTGGTCGGGTCCGGTGCCCCGACCCCGTCACGGCCACCGCGCCGTGGCCATCAAGGAGCTCATCGTGGTGTTCGGCGGCGGCAACGAAGGGATAGTGGATGAACTGCACGTGTACAACACGGGTGAGTGCAAAGCCCGCCAGATCCTGGGCTCTTTCCCTCCTTCCATCTATCCCCCCCTCCTTCCTTTTCCCTCCCTTCATCTCCTCTCCTTCCCTCCATCCATCACTTCCCTCACCTCTCCTCTCTCTCCTCCCCTCCCTTTTCTCCCCCTTTTCCCATTCCTCTCCTCCTTCCACACCGATCCGGCTTTCTTCCCTCCACAATCCTTTCCTCTGCCTCGTTTCTCTGCTTTTTCCCCCCCGTCCTTACACCCCCTGACTCATGTGTTTGAGGGGCGCTTTCATTATTGAAGAGGAACCGTCTAGTCCGGCTGGTGCGGGGGCGTCGCCAGTGGTGGTGACTTCAGACATACACCGTTACCCGGGCGAGCGGGCTGGCGGATGCGTCCCTTGGTGCAGGCTGATTCCCACCCCCTCCTTCCCTCCCTCCCTCCCTCCCTCCCTCCTTCCTCCTGCGCCTGCTCAGCTATTCATCGCTAGTGCTCATTCGGGAGAGATGACAACTTCTAGATTACAGATGAGTTCTGTCTCGAGGAAAGGGGCAGACGCCAGCAGCCAAATCCCGATTTGGGTGGGGGTCGGGGGGGGGGGGGCTTATGTGCTTGGCGGCTAACCTCCCAGAGATGGTGCAGGAGCCTCGAGGAGCCACAGATCAGGCAGCATTGCCGCCTCCCTCTCTTGGCATTCACTTCTGCAGTGTTTCTCTTCACATTATCGGTTTTCTTAATCCTCGGATATAAGAGATGAATTCGTGATTCCCACAGCGGGCTTAGGTGGTCCCTTACCTGACTCTCCTCTTCCTGAGGTTGGGAGAGGTTAAATGTCCATGTTCATGCCGAACCCGAACCCGAGGCCTAGTTTTATTGGGAGGAGAGGGGGGAGCGGGATTGGGTGGCCGAAAGAACGCCCGAAGGGGCTTCTGTCTTTAGGTATGCTGGCCTGTGGCTGGCTCTCAGCCTTTTGCCTGCTGTCCTTGCTAGGTCTCTAGGGCCCGGCCGCATCCTCCTGCAGCCCCCTCCCCACGGTGGCCACTTGGCCCCGTTTGCACACCTATTGCCTCATTCTGAGTGGGCTGTTGAATGGCTGCTGGCCCGCAGTACCTCCCCTCGCTCGTAAGGAGGGGCTTAAGGCGTTGTCACCGGGAGCATTGGGCCTGTGTCTGTTGTGTTCTGGGTGAGAGCCTGAGGGACCAAGGCCTGGGGGTGGGCAGGGGAAAGCCCCCCTCCCCTGCCTCAGACAGAGCTCTCCTCTGCAGCCACAGGAGAGACGGGTTCTGGTGGGACATAGCCAGGGGCCATGTACCAGCAGCTCTTTTCATCTTGCTAGCATATCTAGCAAAACATCTTGTGCTCCAGATCCATCCTCCCCCAGGCTCTGGGGTCCTTAAGTTGGGGCACTCCCCCCCCCCCCCCAAGCTCTGAAGTTGCCCCGGGGTGGAGAACTGGCAGCCGCAGGGAGAAGTTAATTGGAGTGGCAACGGTTAGAGCTGGGTTCTTGGTTGGGCGCTTCCCCCCCCCCACCCCCCCAGGCAGAGTGCAGTTTTCTCTGAACCTTGTAGGTTGTTGCCCCCAGCCTACCAAGTTTGACTTTCAAAGGCTGGTGGGTTGCAGTGACCCTTTGCGTTCCGGGTCTCAGCACCTGTTGCCTCCAGCAGCGAGGCCAGGCTGGTTGGTGGTGCTCCGTGCCAGCTCAGACAGCTGCTGGTGGCAGCAATTAGCCCAGTAAGGTAAGACTGATGGGGTAGGGCTGTTTTTAGAGAGGCCGTTGCCCCGAGCAGAACCTCAGCTCCTTGGACCAACTTGATTCTCCCAAGGCCTGGAGCGGGCTCCTTGGCAGGGAAATACCATTTTAGAAAGTAGGGCAGGGGCCTAATTAGCATCAACTCGACTCCAAAGTCCACTTCTTCCTGGGGCCTCTGCATATTCGTTACTTTATTACAAGGCTTCTGCCTTGATTGGTCCCCAGCCTATAAGGATATGTTGGGGAGTCCGGCGTGGCCAGCCCTCCTGAAGGGCTGCAGCCCCAATTCTTCCAGGGGAGCGCTTCGCAAACGCCCTGGCCAACTAGGCGATTCCCAGGAGAGTGACTAGCGACCCTACTCCCTTCCCTGTTCCTGAGCGTATATGCTCTGACAGATATGGTCAAATAACGGTGCAGAGATCTCTGGCCTTTCTGTAGCTGCAACCTGTGTTCCCCGGAGAGATGGGGCTCGGTGTTGCCTCCCTACCAGTGGTGGCCCAGATGCCCCTCCTCCTTGGCTGCTGCCTCCACAGCTGCCCTCCTGCTTACCTTTGTCGTTTTCAAATACGTTTTTATTAATTTCAGAGAGGGAGGGAGGGAGGGAGGGAGAGAGAGAGAGAGAGAGAGAGAGAGAGAGAGAGAGAGAGAAAGAGAGAAACATCAACGATGAGAACCATCGATCAGCTGCCTCCTGCATGTCCCACACTGGGGATCAAGCCCACAACCCAGGCATGTGCCCTGACCAGGAATCGAACCGTGACCTCCGGGTTCATAGGTCGACGCTCAACCACTGAGCCACACCGGCCGGGCACCTTTCCTTTGTTCTAAATGAGGTCAGCATATTGTCCTGAGGTCTCTCTTGCCCTTTTCCTTCTGCAGGATGAGAGCTCAGAGACTCGCTGATAGGCCAGCGATCCCTGTTGCTAAGATAAAAGACTCCAGGGGGCGCGTTCAGGAGGTGGGAGGCACTTTGCTGGTTTGGTTAGCTCTACATGGGGCGGGGGGGGGGGGGGGTAACAAGGGAGAATGAGGAGTGGCAGGTGTGTGAGAGTTCTTCCTCTTCGACAGTCACTACAGCAGCTGTGGGACACTTGACTGGCTGTTGGGAGGTCTTAGGGTAGCCGTCCTTGACCTCGGGGCATTTTACTTCAGCCCAGCAAAGCGGATTAATGAGAAGACCTGGTGCTGACAGGGTGGGGTGCGACCTGGTGAGGGGAGGACATGGCCAGTTGCCAAAGAAGCCACCCAAGGCTGGTTGGCCTCAGTGGTTCTTTAAGGTCTGCCAACCGTCTCAGCTGGAAGGAGCCTTGGAAAATATCTGGTAAAACTTCCTTGTTTTTGCACATGAGGAAATTGGGGTCCAAGAAGGGAAGTGACAGGTCCAGGGTCACCCCGCCAGCTGCTTTCAGAGCTTGGCAGGAGTACAGCCCTCTCCAGAGACCGTTAGACGGTCTCCTCCTTCACAGGCGGAGACCACCACCTTGGAGAGGCCTCCGTGTTCCTCCGTCCCTCTAGCCAATTAGGCACTGCCCCAAGATTGTCTCAAATCTGTTCCCCCTCCATCCGGGGCCCTCTCCTCACATGGCTCTTGCAGTCACTTCCTGATTGGCCCCGTTAGTTTCATTTGTCGGGAAATCCCGTTCGCCCTTCGAGGCCTAGCTCCAATGGTCCCCTCTTCTGAGAAGCCCCCCCACCCCCAGTCATCGCCCCTGCTCCGTGCAGACCTCCTCCTTGGCTGCTCTCCCTGTGGCGGGAGGAGGACATGGCAGCTTCCCTACGAGATTGGGAGTCTGAGTCCTCGAGCTATCTCCCCTGTGCCTCCCGCCGCTGACGCTGCCACACAGGAAGTGCCTCCGCGTGACAGCGAACAAAAAGGCAGTTGGTGCGGCTGGACCATCTACCCGCCGTGTGGCTTTGGGTCTCTGGGTGGTGGTGCATAGAGGCTGGCGGGGCAGCAGCTTCTAGAGGCAGAGTTGGCACAGCATGGCGAGGGGTGGGGGAACTGATAAGACGCAGAAGCTGGGGTTTCAGGCCTGTTGAGGAAAGAGAAGGTGGAGTCGTATTTCTGGCCATCCCACGAAGGGTCCCAGGTGCAGGCGGCCTCCCTTCCTCAAAGCCCCCTCCCAGCTGAGAGCCGGACCAAACCAGAGCACATCAGGAAGGAGAGACCCAGAGATTAGGTTGCACAACACTCCCCACTCGATGAGCTAGAGATAATATTAAGGGGCGACTGCGAGCAGCTGTCATATTTAAGAGACGGTTGCCTGTGCCATCTCGGGGGCCGCCCTGGGGCTGGGGATGAAATGAAGAGAGGCAGTTCACAACCTCGTACCCGAACCACTGCCCTGCCTGGAGTGTTCTAGAATGAGATCGGGACCTCTTTGGGCACCATAGAATGCTCTTAGGACATCCCAGGTTACGTCTATTCTGGAAGCTGGGTCGGTGATGACTGTCTTGGGAAACTGGTAGGCTGATGCCATTTGCCATGCAGCTTTGCCCCGGCCCTGAGGTGGGCATCTAGCGATCCCTTTAAGTGACGAGGTTCTTGTCTGTGTCTGTTTTGCTCTGTGACCTCAGGTAAGTCACTTCCCCTCCCTGGGTTCGTTTTCTTTATCAATTAAGGGGCTTTGGCTGAGATGGTCTCAGAGATTTCTGTCAGCTTTAATCCCGCTAACTTGGATGAGATCCCTTTCGGGGACCATTCATGCAGGGCCGTCTGCCTCGGCATGGGGAGCTGCTGGCTTTTCTCGGTGTGTATGTGCAGGAGGAATGAGAGAAAGGCAGTGAGCCGGGACCTGGATCTGGGCGCATGCGCATGCGCACGGCAGGCAGTACGGCATTGCACCTCTGCTAGGAACATGGCAGAGGAGGGGAGAGGAGGATCGGTGCTAGGCATCCTTAAGTCCCCATGACTCAGCTAAACCATGGCGAGGACAGACGGCCTCTTCCAAACCAACCTGTAGAGTTGTGCGGTGGGGAGTGACCGGAAGGGCTGTATCTGTCTCAGGAGGTCCAGCTGTGCTTTTATTTATCATTTTATTTTTTTCTCCTGTCATTTTTATTTAGTTCGGTACATGGCAAAATAGAAATGCATAACAATATGGTAGTCTCTTGTGCAAGTAAAATCTGTAGCCAACATTTTATATAACAAAAGAAAGCTGAATCGGTAAGTTACTGGAAAAAGGAACAAGGAATAGGAAAAAAATACATTTTAAATAAATAGTAGAGGACAGTTACAATAAAGATCTAGCACCCTTGTTTCTAGCTCCGTTTTTGTTTTTTGGTTTTTTTTTACAAAATAAAATCAACTTGTAATATTGTGAGCTGCCAGGAGGACATAAACACTAGCCCTTTCAAAAGACAAAACGTTATCTTGATGTAACAGCTTGTTCTTCGTTCTTAACTGGAGTTAACCTTTGTTTTGCAGTCTTCTTTTTAAAAATATATTTTTACTGACTTCACAGAGGAAGGGAGAGAGATAGAAACCTCAGTGATGAGAGAGAATTATTGATCGGCTGCCTCTCGCATGCCCCCACCGGGGATCAAGCCCACAACCTCCGGGAACCGAACTGTGACCTACAGATTCCTAGATCGGCGCTCAACCACTGAGCCATTCCGGCTAGGTTCACAGTCTTCTTTCAATGGTGGTAGTTTGGCAAGATTTTTAAAAAATATATATTTTATTGATCTTTTACAGAGAGGAAGAGAGAGGAATAAAGAGTTAGAAACATCGATGAGAGAGAATCATGGATCAGCTGCCTCTTGCACACCCCCTACTGGGGATGTGCCTGCAACCAAGATACATGCCCTTGACCTGAATCGAACCCGGGACCTTTCAGTCCTCAGGCTGATGCTCTATCCATTGAGCCAAACCGGTTTCGGCTGGCAAGATTTTTTTTTTTATCAGGAAATCCAGCTGTAGTGTCTAGGGCTGTGGTTGCTTGGTCTGCACCTGACAAAGGCAGTCTACACTGGCCGTCGCCAACTGGTGGTCCGTGAGACCCAAAAGGTTGGCTACCGCTGGTCTACACCACAGATCACTGTATTCCCAAGGATGACTTCAATTTATTTAGGATACAACAAGCCCCAAATGATGCGACCACTTGTCAGTATTACATTTCTGCCTACAGACTTGGGTGGGATTAGCAGCCAACTTCAGACACATTGGTGCCAGTGATCACAGGTTTGGGTTCTGGCTCTTCAGGGTCAGGGGTGATATCGGAGTGAGCATTTATGATCAGCGCCTATTCTGCTAGGTGACCTTCACCAATCATTGTGGCCTCCCCAATGATCTTGCTTTAGGGTGGATCACTGGCCCAGGTCCTATAGTCACATCGCTCTGGTTTCACTTTCTGTGTACACAGCTGCCCCCGGAGCAGTCTTCACACTTCTGAGTTTCCTCTGCCGTGGTTTTTTGCAGTTGTGCTTTTAGAGGAGGGCAGGCCTTCCGGGCAAGATGCATGGTGGGCCTTGGGGGGGTGGGGGGGGGCCTATGTCAGTGACCAATTGCATTGGTGAGCGGAAAGTCAGGCCAAGAAGCGGCAAGCAGCTGGGGCCTCCCAAGGCCCTCCCCCCCTGACTAGTCAGATCCCAGTTGGTCCTCCGTTTACACCCAAATCCCAATCCCTTTGCATGCTCATGTTGACCAAAACAGATATAGGAACATGGCAGCAAGCAGGGTTGAAACTGGCCCCCAGTTTGAGGATTTGCCTCCGGGTTCATAGGTTGACGCTCAACCACTGAGCCACGCTGGCCAGACTTTTCCCCCCAATCACCGTTTATCCCCTCTCTGCCCTCTTCCACCTCCACCTATCTCCCCCAACCCTGCCAATCACCACACTGTTGTCCATGTCCATGAGTTCTCTGCTGCCTGGCTTCTGCGTCATCCTCTTCCTTGGTGGCCGGCAGAGACTGTTAGATGACACAGCTCATGCCCCCTCTGGCTTTTCAGGGTATTCTGGAAAGGTGTGGGTGTGGCACGGGGAGACGGAGGATGTGGACCATTGCCCAGGAGACCCCAGCAGAGATTGTTCTTGTGTGGCCTTGCGCCCCACTCCCACAGGCCAGGCTGCCTTGATTGGCTTCCCTTGGGTGCCCCGCATCTGCAAGGACGAGGGGACACCAACCAGTACCAGTTGCTCTTTCAGCCACTTAAAAGTGCAGTCATGGCCCCTAAGAGGAGGAGCCTGGGGCCGCCGAGCGAGTAGTCTGGTATCAGAAGTTTCTTTCTGATGACCCACTGAGCGGTAGGGGAAGGAAGTCGGTGGCCACGTTCCCAGAAGCTGATGAATTATCTTGGTCAGTGACTTCCGGCTTCCTAACGCAAACTTGACGCGAAGCAGGGTGCTCGCAGGCTGTTTTGAGGTGACCTCTGAAGTCAAGAGGCTTAGAAGAGAGCTGAGGTGGAGGGCCACAGCCTTGGAAATAGAGGCGCTGCCGCCTCAGCCCCTCCTTTCTGGGACCATATTCTGTAGGCCGGTTTTGGGGAGTAATAAAAGTGAGGACTCGCCGAAACCGGTTTGGCTCAGTGGGTAGAGCGTCGGTCTTCGGACTGAGAGGTCCCGGGTTCGATTCCGGTCAAGGGCATGTACATTGGTTGCGGGCACATCCCCAGTGGGGAGTGTACAAGAGGCAGCTGGTCGATGTTTCTCTATCATTGACGTTTCTAGCTCTCTATCCCTCTCCCTTCCTCTCTGTAAAATATCAATAAAATATATATTTTTTTAAAAAGTGAGGACTGGTTCTGGGAGTTCCCAAGTCATTCTGACATCTGCTTCCTTTTGTTCACCAGCAACCAACCAGTGGTTCATCCCAGCTGTGCGAGGGGACATCCCCCCGGGCTGTGCAGCCTATGGCTTTGTGTGCGACGGGACACGCCTGCTGGTGTTTGGTGGAATGGTAGAGTATGGGAAGTACAGCAATGACCTCTACGAGCTCCAGGTAATGGCCCCTGATGTGCTCCTTACAGTGGGGGCGGGGGTGGGGAGGTGGGATGGGGGCAATGAAGAAAGCATGATGGGGGGAAGGGGGTGGCCAGCTCCTCCTGACATGACAGGTAGCTTGGGCTCAGAAGGCGGGCTCATCCCCAACTCAATCACCGAGTCTTGATTTTGCAGGCAAGTCGGTGGGAGTGGAAGAGACTCAAAGCAAAGACACCCAAAAACGGGCCCCCTCCGTGTCCTCGGCTCGGGCACAGCTTCTCTCTTGTGGGCAACAAATGCTACCTGTTTGGGGGTTTGGCCAACGATAGCGAGGACCCCAAGAACAACATTCCGAGGTGAGGCTATGTCCTCTTCATGTGGAATCCCACGTGCCAGCCAGCCCCACCATGCCAAGTTTCCTTTGTGCAAGGAGAGGGTGGCGCTAGATGCCCTGCAAGGAGCTTTTAGGCACTGAGGTCTCCAGCCTGGAAGAGGAGGTATTGGGCAAGAAGGGCCTAGCCAGGAGGTAGATACCTCCCTAGCCTTGGGCTGGTTCCTACTCCTTGGACCCAGTTTATTTTGTTTTATTATTTCTTAAGATACATACTGATTTCTGAGAAGAAAGGAGAGAGAGAGAAACATCAATGTTGAGAGTCATTGATCGGCTGCCTCCTGCACACCCCACACTGGGGATTGAGCCCACAACCCAGGCATGTGCCCTGATTGGGAATCGAACCATGACCTCCTGGTTCATAGGTCGATGTGCAACAACTGAGCCATGCCGGCTGGGCACCTAGGACTCAGTTTAGAGCCAGCATTTTCCCAGACTTCTGGTGCCTGTAGGGTTAGTGATGGTTATTTTTATTTTCCATGGCTGGTGGCCAAGGAAAGTTTGGAGGCAATACCACGCCCAGCATGCCCTGTCTTGCCGCTCCTCTTGGCCTCAGGTTCATCCTTAGGAGCTTCTGGCAACCCCGCCTTGGGGATGAGGGTAGAAGAACTTGGTCATGTGGCCATAGCTCCCTTTGTCTCCCAAGGAAGCCTCCATTCACCCAGAGAAGCTGGTGAGCCATCTGGCACAGTTCGCCATAGCTGACCTTTCTTCTCCAGGTACCTGAATGACTTATACATCCTGGAATTACGGCCAGGCTCCGGAGTGGTGGCCTGGGACATCCCCATCACTTACGGCGTCCTGCCCCCACCGCGGGAGTCACACACTGCCGTGGTCTACACTGAGAAAGACAACAAGAAGTCCAAGCTGGTCATCTATGGAGGGATGAGCGGCTGCCGCCTGGGGGACCTCTGGACCCTAGATATTGGTAAGATGTGGGTGTGGCGCCGAAACCGGTTTGGCTCAGTAGATAGAGCGTCAGCCTGCAGACTGAAAGGTCTCAGGTTTGATTCCGGTCAAGGGCATGTACCTTGGTTGTGGGCACATCCCCAGTAGGGGGTGTACAAGAGGCAGCTGATCAATGATTCTCTCATCGATGTTTCTAGCTCTCTATCCCTCTCTCTTCCTCTCTGTAAAAAATCAATTATATATATATTTTAAGATATATTTTTTATCCTTATTTTTCTTTATATCATCATTTTATCATTTTGTAGAGCAGAACAACAACATTAAATGATTTACTCTTTCCATTTAAAAAACATACAAAAACCCTAATCTTATGGAGCACAAACATATTTCATTGCAGAGGATATAGCTGAGATGCATGATGTAAATAACTACATGATTTTATAGAGACACCAGTTGATAAATACTCCCATGGAGAGTTTGTGTATCTTTTTACTAGGTAAAGGATTTCTATATCCTTTTATTATTCTTTTTTATTTCTTTCAAGTCATTCAGTTAATAAAATATATATTTTTTAAAAAAAGATGTGGGGGTGGCCTCTCCAGCAGCCTGAGAGCAAAGCTGGTCTGCTGTGTGGCCAGCGTGGGGTCCCTAGGGAGGAGGAGGAGGAGGAGGAGGAGTGTCCTTGTCATGGGAGGGTGAGGGCAGGCAGTACCCTGTTCAGGGTTATCGTATCTGCCCCGAGATTGTGGCAGGTTTTTTTTTCTCCAAAAAGAACAAGGAGACCAACGGGGGAAGTCGGGGCCTTTCCAAAATGGAATTGTCTAGATTAGATAGCACTAGTTCCTGCCGATTCCTCAGTGCTCAGCCTGTACTGGGAGCATTGCACACTGGTCTGTCCCAGTTAAGAGGGTCTCAGGAGCCCGGGAGACCTCTGGGGGCTTCTTAGGTTGGTAAGCAGGGAGGGTGTCCGGAGTGGTACAAAGAAGTATGGGTTTTTTGACCTGAAGAAGGCGACATTGTTTAGGAGGATAGACTCAATCAGTGTGGGTACCCAAAGGAAACAGCGTGGTGATGTTTTTAAATGTATTTTTATTGGTTTCAGAGAGGAAAGGAGAGGGAGGGAGAGAGAAACATCAATGATGAGAGAATCACTGATCAGCTGCCTCCTGCACGCCCCACACTGGGGATTGAGCCTGCAACCCGGGCATGCGCCCTGCCCAGGAATCAAACTGTGACCTCCTGGTTCATAGGTCGATGTGCAGCAACTGAGCCACACTAGCCAGGCTAGAAACACTTTTTTTCATGAGTGAAACTCTCAGCAGCATTCTGCTTCCCAACACTCGGTCTGGAGACAGTAGAGGTGGTGTGGGTATGAACACGTCTTTTGGAGAGTAGGACGCCCCATGGCATGTCTTGCATTCTCTACTCCTACCCCAACCTCGACAGCAGTGCCTTCCCATAGCAGATCTGAGAGACGCCAACTGCCAGGATGGGCGAACACAGCTTGAGAAATGCCAGAAGTTGATCCGAGGGCCTCCCCTGGGCCATAGGGGGGGACCAGGCATGGGATTCTTGGCCTGGCTTGGCACCCACTTTCCAAAGCCTTCCCCAAGGCCAGGGAACTTCCTAGGGGTCATACGTCTGACCCTGTGTGGGTAACCCTCCTTTCTCCGTCTCTCTGCAGAGACTCTGACATGGAATAAGCCCAGTCTCAGCGGAGTGGCACCTCTTCCTCGAAGTCTCCACTCGGCTACAACCATAGGCAACAAGTGAGTAGCTAGCCATTGCTTTGCTTTTCCCTTCACGCCAGCCCTCACGCCTGGCCCTAAAGGGCTTGCAGTTTTGTCCCGAGAACGCCTCTTTCTGGCTGGGCTGGCATTCAGCAACCCTATGTTTTCATTGTCGTCTGGCGGGCCGCGAGATGACAGAGTAGAGGGGCACGCACTGTCCTAGATTCTCCACGTATTAGCAGCTGGGTGCCTTTGTCAATACCGAGGTCCCAAAGCGGAAGTAAGAATGATGGGGACCGAGATGAGCTGAGCACTGGTTCCTTGTAGTGGAGGTGACAGTTTTGGGGAGGGCTGGGCCACCAGGCAGAAGAGGACCACATCGAGAGCTTCATGTGTCCTAGGCGGCTCTCCTGGGGAGAGCCGGGGGACCTAGTGTATATAGAACTTTCTGGATGGAAGAGGTGGCCTCAAGGTTGGCACCTCCTCTACAATCGTCTCCTACTCTTCCCTCCCTCTTCCCAGAATGTACGTGTTTGGTGGCTGGGTGCCTCTCGTCATGGATGACGTCAAAGTGGCCACACACGAGAAGGAGTGGAAGTGCACCAACACACTGGCTTGTCTCAACCTGGGTATGGCCTCCTGGGGCTCGGAGGGCTGCGGGGAGCTGGCCCTCCTCGGCCCTGGAGCTGTGTGGGGTGTGCAAGGAGCAAAGCTAAGGCTCAGGCTTCTAGAATCCATGAGCAGTAGCCACTGGTCAGAGCGCTCGGAGGGACCCTGCTCTTCGAATTTGTTGAATGGGCTCTTCCTACACGAGGGCCGACATAACGGAAGTCCAAAAGACACAGGGTGCAGAGCTTCCCGTTGTGCTGCTCAGACGCAGACACTTTGGTAGGTTCTCATCCACCCCGCAGGGACTCGTCTGTATATCCCAGCATGCTTGTAGGTTCCTCTAGACACCAAACGGCAGCCTGCTCTACTCAGAGCTGCACCTGTCCTCCATTCACTCCGTCTCGGAGACCACCCCGTCCCCATATGCCAAGCGGCCTCATTCTTTTGAATTGCTCTCCTGGGGTCGGGACTTGCACAGACGCCGCGCCGTGAGTATCCTTGCACCGTGTATTTAGAGCTATCCACGTGCAAGTGTAGCTGAAGGGTAAAAACCTCAGCATCCCTTTGCTGCCAAAGGGATGCTGCCAAGCTGCTCTGTACCCACATAGACTCCTCTATCCGTGCCTAGCGACTGTGAAACCATTTGCTCTTCACCAGGTCTGATAAGGGATTCAGTCTCGCCCTGTGCCAGCCCCATGCCCCGCTCCACCCTGAGCCGCAGCTGGGGCAGGCACCGAGATCCAATTCGCACCTCTCTCATGTTGAGCGTTGTGCTACATTTTCCTTAGGTCCGCTGCCTTTTCCATGACTCGCATTCCCTTCACCTGTATCTTTCTATAGGCTTCTGTGTAGTCAGATGTGAAACCTTTGCGTATTTCAAGTAGTTTTCTCAGTGCGGAGTCTGTGGAGCAGAGTTGTCCTGGGAGGGTGGGGGGGAGGGTTGTTTTTGTCTAACTTAATAATCTTTGCTGCCTTCTTGGCTTTTAATTCCCCATCCCTGCCAGCAAAAGGCCAAAGGGCCACTAGGGATTGTGGGTTCCTTTGCCCCCTGCTGACTGCTGCCTCCCGTTCTCCCCAGATACCATGGCCTGGGAGACCATCCTGATGGACACCCTGGAGGACAATATTCCCCGAGCCCGAGCTGGCCACTGCGCCGTGGCCATCAACACCCGCCTGTACATATGGAGTGGGCGTGATGGCTACCGAAAGGCCTGGAACAACCAGGTCTGCTGCAAGGACCTTTGGTACCTGGAAACAGGTAAGGCCAACGGGGAGAAGCAGCCCGAGGGCCTCTACAGTGGAGCTCAGCCCGAGGGCAGAGCCTGCCGTGCTCACTCCTGAAGCCTCTGCCTTCCCCTTCCCCTTCCCCCTGCCCCGGCTGTGCCCTCTTGCAGAAAAGCCACCACCTCCAGCCCGGGTACAGCTGGTACGCGCCAACACCAACTCCCTGGAGGTGAGCTGGGGGGCAGTTGCAACCGCCGACAGTTACCTTCTGCAGCTCCAGAAATATGACATTCCTGCCACGGCTGCTACTGCCACCTCCCCCACACCCAACCCAGTCCCGTCCGTGCCTGCCAACCCCCCCAAGAGCCCTGCCCCCGCAGCAGCCGCACCTGCTGTGCAGCCGCTGACCCAAGTAGGCATCACACTCCTGCCCCAGGCTGCCGCCGCGCCCCCTACCACCACCACCACCATCCAGGTGTTGCCACCAGTGCCTGGAAGCTCGATTTCCGTGCCCGCTGCAGCCAGGACACAAGGTGAGCTGGGCGCCAAGCACTTGAGGGCTGGGACTGGCCACCGGGATGAGAGTCCGCACCTGGGTAAGGGCTGCCAGGCAGCATGCCTGGCACTTGTCAGCACTGGCTTGCAATTGAGTGGTGGGGTTGAGGGTTCGGGGGCAAACTCGGTTCCTCCTGTGGGAACTGTCACTTTGAGGGTGTTTGGAAGGAGCAGGCACGAAGCACTAGCAGTTCGTGGCTAAATGCTGACGGACCCAACAGAAGGGCGGGGGGTGGGGGGGGGGGCTCTGCTGATGGCCACCTCCTTCTGTCGTCAGGTGTCCCTGCTGTTCTCAAAGTGACTGGTCCTCAGGCTACAACGGGAACTCCCTTAGTCACCATGCGGCCCGCCAGCCAGGCCGGGAAAGCCCCTGTCACCGTGACCTCCCTTCCTGCAGGCGTGCGAATGGTTGTGCCATCCCAGAGTGCTCAGGGGACGGTGAGGCGTCATTGTGAGACGGCTGGGTGGGACGGGACATCCCGGTGATTGACAGCAGGATGACTGGGTTAGAACCCCACCAGCTCCAGCACCATTCATCCGGGGCCTTTCCCACCTGTGAAGCACGGAAGAGGTTGCATTGCCAAGTTAATATTAATGACCAAGTTGATTCCTCAGAAGGACCTGCCGTCTGATCCCAGGGGCCTTTTGAATGTGGACCCTCCTGTTCTGCAACCTGAGGGGAGAATCTAAGGGGAGGCGGGTTGGTCGACCCGGGCCCATGAAGAGGGAGCTGTCTCTGACTCTCGACTTGGGAGAGGATCCAGAGCTGCTGACAGACTCCTGCCGTGGGGTCACGTTGCCTGCTTGGTGGTAGGAACCCAGGTTTGCAAGGAGCCTGGTCAGGAAGGAGGAGGCTCCCTGGTAAAGTCTGGAGCAAAGAGCCAGACTGCCAAGGTCCCAGTGTTCTGGTTCACACTCGCGTGCCCCACCACAGGTGATCGGCAGCAACCCACAGATGAGTGGCATGGCTGCGTTGGCCGCCGCGGCCGCAGCCACCCAGAAGATCCCGCCTTCCTCGGCGCCCACGGTGCTGAGTGTCCCGGCAGGCACCACCATCGTCAAGACCGTGGCTGTGACACCTGGTACCACCACCCTCCCAGCCACTGTCAAGGTGGCCTCCTCGCCAGTCATGGTGAGCATCCCCCGGGCCTGGTTCTGAACCAGCAACCTTAGGGCTGGAGACTTCTAAGCAATCGTGTGATCTGACAGTTGTCACTTCTACAGGGATTTAAACCAACCCACAGAGGCTGTTGGTCTGTAATTGGTATATGCGGTGGGCTCCGGCCTAAGCTTTCATCTTTAGGGATGCGAAGCCTTAGGCTAGATCTGTGGTTCACACAGAGCTCTTCGGTCTCGGGGAGAGGGAAAGAGGAGTTGGGGAGATGAGCCTGAGCTACAGGCCTGCCAGGACATCCCACCCATCACCCGTCTTTCTCCTCCCCGCCCCCAGGTGAGCAACCCAGCCACTCGGATGCTGAAGACTGCAGCTGCCCAGGTGGGGACATCGGTCTCCTCCGCTGCCAACACATCCACTCGCCCCATCATCACGGTGCACAAGTCCGGGACTGTGACCGTGGCCCAGCAAGCCCAGGTGGTGACGACAGTTGTGGGCGGGGTCACCAAGACCATCACCCTGGTGAAGAGCCCCATCTCTGTCCCAGGAGGCAGTGCTCTGGTGAGTGGCAGCCCGTGCAAGGCTATGGCGCTGCCCTGGAGAGCCCCAGGCCAGGCAGTGCCCTTGATTGGTTTCCAGATAACACCCTGCTCCCTCCTTTGCTGTTTAGATTTCCAATCTGGGCAAAGTGATGTCAGTGGTCCAGACTAAACCAGTTCAGACTTCCGCAGTCACAGGCCAGGCATCTACGGGCCCAGTGACTCAGATCATCCAGGTGAGAAGGTGGGGCCGAGCCTCTGCAACTCCAGCAAGTAGAACTCGCATCCCTGCCTAGAGAACATCCCCCGAGCACGTGTTGCTCAAAGTCCGACGGCCCGGCCTGTGACCCACCGTGTTCAGAATAGCCCCGCAGCTTCGTGGGCCATGGTGGGGAGGAGCCAGACTAGACATTCTGTCCTGGCAGTAACGCCGGTCCACCTGTTTTCCCTCGCAGACCAAAGGGCCCCTGCCAGCCGGGACCATCCTGAAGCTGGTGACCTCAGCGGATGGCAAGCCCACCACCATCATCACTACCACGCAGGCCAGTGGGGCTGGGAGTAAGCCCACCATCCTGGGCATCAGCAGCGTGTCGCCCAGCACCACAAAGCCTGGCACGACCACTATCATCAAGACGATCCCCATGTCGGCCATTATTACCCAGGCGGGCGCCACAGGTAGGGGTCTCCCCCAGCACATGGGCAATGAACTGGCAGGAGGCTAATGCCAGATAGGCATAGAGGCCGGACTCTGCCATGCTCTTGGTTTCTGTTTGTTTGTTTGTTGTTTTTTTCCCACTTCTCCACCCACTCCTGGCCTTTTGTTTAAGGTTCATAGGGAGATCAGAGTGTGGCTTTCATTGGCACTTCATTGTTTTGGTGGTCTTTTTTGGTAATCCTCACCTGAGGACATCTTCCCATTGATTTTTAGAGTGAGTAGAAGGGAGGGGGAGAGACAGAAAGAAACATTGATGTGAGAGAGAGACATGTCAATTTATTGGTAGCTTCCCACACCCCCACCAGGCCTGGGGATTGAGCCTGCAACTGAGGTACATGCTCTTGACCAGAATTGAACCAGGGACCCTTCATTTTAAGTGAGGGGCATCATTTTAAGTGAGGGGCATTAAGAGTAACTACTGGAGCCGAAACCGGTTTGGCTCAGTGGATAGAGCATCGGCCTGCGGACTGAAAGGTCCCAGGTTCGATTCCGGTCAAGGGCATGTACCTCGGTTGCGGGCACATCCCCAGTAGGGGGCGTGCAAGAAGCAGCTGATCGATGTTTCTCTCTCATCGATGTTTCTAACTCTCTATCCCTCTCTCTTCCTCTCTGTAAAAAATCAATAAAATATTTTTTTTTTGAAAAAAGTAACTATTGGAAATGGGACGTGGGAGCTGGCACTGGGGGGGCCTCGGGAACCCAGGCTGAAGCCCCTCTCCTGTGTAGGTGTGACAAGCAGTCCTGGCATCAAGTCCCCCATCACCATTATCACCACCAAGGTTATGACCTCGGGAACTGGAACACCTGCGAAAATCATCACTGCTGTCCCCAAAATTGCCACTGGCCACGGGCAGCAAGGAGTGACCCAGGTGAGGCGTGCATGGCTGAACCCCACTGTTCAGTCTAGGACCCGAGCAGGCCACGTGTCCTGAGGGTCCTGGAAGGGGGCAGCATGGGATCCAGCCAACCTGTGAGTGACACTGGGGTGGTTTCCCTGGCATTCTAGGTGGTGCTAAAGGGGGCCCCCGGACAGCCAGGCACCATTCTTCGCACCGTGCCCATGGGGGGCGTTCGCCTGGTCAGCCCTGGCACGATTTCTGCTGTCAAGCCGGCGGTCACCACACTGGTTGTGAAGGGCACCACAGGTGTGTAGCCGCTTTGCACATTCTTTCTGGGTCCACCTCCCATCGGAGGCTTGGGAGAGGGTGCGGGTGATCTCTCCAGAGTCTTCTGTTCCTGGTGGGGCCACTCTAGATTCCCCAGTGCCCCCAGCCCCGTCCAGGTTGAGAAACTGCTGGAAAGCAAGTACCAGCAGCAGGCCTCATCTCCCTCCTGCCTCTCTGCCTGCAGGCGTCACCACCTTAGGCACTATGACGGGCACCGTTTCTACCAGCCTCGCGGGCGCTGGGGGCCACAGTACCAGTGCCTCCCTGGCCACACCCATCACCACGTTGGGCACCATTGCCACCCTGTCAAGCCAAGTGATCAATCCCACTGCCATCACTGTGTCTGCTGCTCAGACCACGCTGACAGGGGCTGGAAGTCTTACCACACCCACCATCACGATGCAGGTAGGGGACGTGGGGCGGGGGTGGGGACGTGCACGAGGGCTGTGAGTTCCTGTCCGTGCGTGTTGGGGGTGCATGAGCCCAGTCTGAGCGTGTCTAGTCTCCCATTTGTGTGCACCAGGTTCTCTTTCTTATGCACGTGGCACCCATGGGATGTGGTCCCTGATGCCGAGTCATAATTTTCAATCACTGGTCATCTTTTGTGTTGAGACGGATTTCAGTGGTTTATAGTTTTGAACACTAGATTTTTCTTTCCTGTGATAGTATAGGCGATGGGACCATATATCTTCACACGTACATAGATAGCATGTTCCTTCTCTTCATGCCTTAAGCTCAATCCCTGGACTTGGTGAAGCCTCTGTTGCTAGCATTTATGGGTGCAGGGTCAGTGGGGTTCCTTCCCAGGCCCTCTGGCCCTTAAGGCGAAACCGTGCCTCTCCCTTGGTCCCTGAGCAAGTTGGTGTCCTGGGATGAGAGGGTGAGCAGGAGACGAGTCTGTGGTCCCAGCTGGCGTGGGGGACACTAGGACATTGGGGGGGGGGGCAAACAGGCGGGAAGGTGGGGCACTCACTCTTCCTATCCGGTGTCTTTCTAGCCTGTCTCACAGCCTACTCAGGTGACTCTGATCACGGCCCCCAGCGGGGTCGAGGCCCAGCCCGTGCACGACCTTCCTGTGTCCATTCTGGCCTCACCTACCACAGAGCAGCCCACAGCCACAGTCACCATCGCCGACTCCGGCCAGGGTGACGTGCAGCCCGGCACCGTGACGCTGGTGTGCTCCAACCCGCCCTGCGAGACCCACGAGACGGGCACCACCAACACCGCCACCACCACGGTCGTTGCTAACATGGGAGGGCACCCACAGCCCACCCAAGTGCAGTTCGTCTGTGACAGGCCCGACGCAGCTGCTTCCCTCGTGACCTCGGCCGTGGCGCAGCAGAACGGCAGTGTGGTTCGCGTCTGCTCCAACCCGCCCTGCGAGACCCACGAGACGGGCACCACCAACACGGCCACCACTGCCACCTCCAACATGGCCGGGCAGCTCGGCTGCTCCAACCCGCCCTGCGAGACCCACGAGACGGGCACCACCAGCACCGCCACCACTGCCATGTCGAGCATCGGTGCCGGCCAGCAGCAAGGCACCCGGCACGCCTGCGCCACCACCACCATCCCTGTGATCCGGGTCACCGTGCCCACCGGGAAACTGGAGGGAGCCGTGAGTTTCAAGTCTTTATGCCAAACTCGCCAGACCAGTGCGACCAGCACCACTATGACTGCGATGGCTACCGGGGCCTCGCGCTCAGACAGCCCCGCCTTTGTGCAGGTGGCCTCTGCAAGTGGCCAGGTCAGGCTTGGCCCCAGCAGCAAGGACAGCCCCGTCACCGACCTGAAACAGTCGGTGTCCACAGGGCGCCAGCCGGAGGCACAGCACACCCACACAACCAACACCCCCACCACAGCCCGCTCCAGCATGGGTGCCGGGGAGTCTGGCGAGCTGCGGGGGATCCCCACGCCTGCATGTGAGAGCGCATCTAGCGCCGCTGTGACTGTGACAGGCCTGGAGACACTGCTGTGCTCCTCGGCCACCGTGACCCAGGTCTGCTCCAACCCACCGTGCGAGACCCACGAGACGGGCACCACCAACACGGCCACTACCTCCAATGCAGGCAACGTCCAGCGGGTCTGCTCCAACCCACCGTGCGAGACCCACGAGACGGGCACCACCCACACACCCACCACCGCCACCTCCGGCGGGGGTGCAGGCCAGCCCGAGGGGGCTCAGCAGCAGCCCCCTGCCAGCCGCCCCTGCGAGACGCACCAGACCACTTCCACCGGCACCACCATGTCAGTCAGTGTGGGTGCCGTGGCCCCAGACAGCAACCCGCCCCTCAGGACCCTGGAGTCTGCGCTGGAGGGGCCGGCGCCGCCCACCAGCGCTTCCCAGACCAGCTCTTCGCTGCTGACCCCTTTCCCAACACAGAGGGTGTGCTCCAACCCCCCCTGTGAGACCCACGAGACGGGCACCACGCACACGGCCACCACTGTCACCTCCAACATGAGCTCAAACCAAGGTGAGTGCAGGTGGTCTCCTGGAGCCCAAGCTAGAAGAGTGAGGGTCGTGGTGGCTAAAAGCTCTATCTAGCCAGAGCCCCAGATTCCGTGGGGCTCGGTTTCCCCGGGGGGAGGGGGGCGGAGTCCTCCTGGAAACCGTCCTTTAGTGGCAAAGCTGAGTCGAGACCCGGGGGCTCTTGGCAACCAGCCTCATCTCTGTGCCCCTGCTGGCTGAGGGCCTGTCACCCAGCTCTGCCCGTCCCCTCAGATCCGCCACCAGCTGCCAGTGACCAAGGAGAGGCGGAGAGCACCCAGGGCGACAGTGTGAACATCACCAGCTCCAGTGCCATCACGACGACCGTGTCCTCCACGCTGACTCGGGCTGTGACCACCGTGACACAGTCCACACCAGTCCCCGGCCCCTCTGTGCCGGTAAGAGCCCCGGGAAGGTCCCCTTTTGCCTCCCTACAGCCCAATGCACCTGCGGTCCTTGCTGTTCCCGTGTTGGACACCGGGTGTCACTCTTGCACCACACACAGTGCTGCTCCTGGTCCCTTCTCCAGATCATGAGGGGGCGCCCTCCTGGCACAACTGGGCGGGAGGTACCAGTCCCCCGGTGCCGTGGCTTGCCGGTTCACTATAGCCTGGAGGAGCAACGAGGGTGGGGGGCATTCGAGTGCCCCTTTCTGACTAGACCGGGAGGCTTCCTTGAGGATGGGTTAGCACCGGCCAGCGGGTCTCAAAGGTGTCTTCTCCCGCTGCCGAACACCTGCTGCTCGGTGACCTGCCGCCCCCGCCCATTTAGAGGGGTTGTGCCGGTCCGTGGCGAATGGGAATCCAGGCCCTAAAGAAAGACGAAGGGTGCCTGGTTCTGGCCTCCCTCTCCTCCCCTCTGACAGGGGCTTCTCTCCCTTTCTAGAAGATCTCATCAGTGACTGAAACTGCCCCGGGGGCTCTGACCACCGAAGTCCCCATCCCGGCCACGATAACGGTGACCATAGCCAACACAGAAACTTCTGACATGCCCTTCTCTGCTGTTGACATCCTGCAGCCCCCAGAGGAGCTCCAGGCCTCCCCCGGGCCTCGCCAGCAGCTGCCGCCACAGCAACTCCTGCAGCCTGCCTCCACCCCCATGATGGGGGAGCCCGCCGAGGTCCTGTCAGCCTCACAGACCTCTGAGCTCCAGGCCGCTGTGGATCTGAGCAGTACAGGGGACCCCGCTTCGGGCCAGGAGTCTGCCAACTCCGCCATGGTGGCCACTGTGGTGGTCCAGCCACCTGCGCCCACCCAGTCGGAAGTAGACCAGTTGTCACTTCCCCAAGAGCTGATGGCTGAGGCCCAAGCAGGCACTACCACCCTCATGGTCACGGGGCTCACCCCCGAGGAGCTGGCGGTGACCGCTGCGGCCGAGGCGGCTGCCCAGGCTGCGGCCACAGAGGAAGCGCAGGCCCTGGCCATCCAGGCGGTGCTGCAGGCCGCACAGCAGGCTGTCATGGGTAGGTGCGGGGGCCGGAGAGTTCACTCCTCCGTGTGAGGTCAAGGCCACACCAGTGCCCTGAAGGGAGGATGAGCCCTTAGGAAGAGAGAGAACACAGGGTTCTGGAACCTCCCTGCTGACGGGCGGCCAAGAGAAGAGGAGGAGGCCTGCTTCCTGCTAGGGAGGAGCGGAGCATACATAAAGGGGAGGACAGGGTCACAGCTGCTAGGCTCGGCTGGGCACCCAGGAAGCAGGCAGGTTCTCCGTGGAACGGCAGGGGAGAGGCAGGCCAGGAAGCGCGGTGGATGGGACAGGCTTCCGGGGCTTGTGTTGCTTGGCGGGGAGCGGGCTCAGGAGGTGGCACTGGGAAGCCGGGGACGGGCTCCGCCTAGCTGGCGCCCCCGCTGAGGAGTATTTCTCTGCACTCTGGAGCAGGCACTGGGGAAGCCATGGACACGTCCGAGGGGGCAGCAGCTGTGACCCAGGCAGAGCTGAGCCACCTGTCCGCCGAAGGCCAGGAGGGCCAGGCCACCACCATCCCCATCGTGCTGACGCAGCAGGAACTGGCCGCGCTGGTGCAGCAGCAGCAGCAGCTGCAAGAGGCCCAGGCCCAGCAGCAGCAGCACCACCACCTGCCCACGGAGGCCCTGGCCCCTGCCGACAGCCTCAACGACCCGACCATCGAGGGCAACTGCCTCAGTGAGCTGGCCGGGGCCGTGCCCAGCACTGTGGCCCTGCTGCCCTCCACAGCCACTGAGAGTGAGTGGAGCCCTGTGTGGCCGTGTGCACTGTCCCCAGGGGTCTCCGTGGGCTGGGGAGAGGTTTTGGGGGTTATCTGCGCCCTCCCCCCTGCACAGACTGGGAGGGTGGCCTGGTCTGAGGGAAGGGCCCCCGTGCAGAAACTGAGTTTCTGGGTTCTTTTCCCGCTGAAAACCTCTCTCTCTCCTCCCAGGCCTGGCTCCTTCCAACACGTTTGTGGCCCCCCAGCCAGTCGTGGGATCCAGCCCCGCCAAGCTGCAGGCCGCCGCTACCCTGACTGAGGTGGCCAATGGCATTGAGTCCCTGGGTGTGGTGAGTCTCATGTGATGGGGCTTCGGGGGTCACTACCTCTGGGCCCCAAAGGCCGAGGGCCTGACCTCTTCCCTTTCTGTCTTCCAGAAGCCAGACCTGCCACCCCCGCCCAGCAAAGCGCCCGTGAAGAAAGAGAACCAGTGGTTTGACGTGGGCGTTATTAAGGGCACTAATATCATGGTGACACACTATTTCCTGCCACCAGATGACGCTGCCCCGTCTGATGTAAGTGACCCCGGGAGCTGATGCCCTTGGGTGGGCGGGTCCTGGCCATCGGCCTGGGACAGGGCCCTGAGGAGCCTTCTAGCGCTCCCTGCCCGGAGCCGGCCGAGGGCAGCAGCCCTTTTGCCACGTTCCTTGTTGGGAAGGGGGTGTCATTTTTGCCCTCTTTCCCGATTCTTCTCCCCGACACGGACCCGCAGGTCCCCAGGTTGGAAAAACGGGTCTGCTGGCCCCAGAGCTGCCCTCTTGACAGTGGGGTTGGTGTCACTTTCCTCTCTCCCTCTTCCCATCTTCCCGCCTCTTCCCCAGGACGACTCGGGCACTCTTCCGGACTACAACCAACTGAAGAAGCACGAGCTGCAGCCTGGCACCGCCTACAAGTTCCGTGTTGCTGGGATCAACGCCTGTGGCCGGGGGCCCTTCAGTGAGATCTCAGCCTTCAAGACGTGTCTGCCTGGTTTCCCAGGGGCCCCCTGTGCCATTAAAATCAGCAAAGTGAGTCCTGGTTCACAGGTCGACGCTCACCCACTGGCCCGTGTCGGCCGGGCTCTGGTCATGTAGCCGTTACATGATGGAGGCAGACGCGCCATCTCTCTGGCGCTCCCTGAACTCCCCTGGGAAAGCAGCCCGCCGTGTCAGGAGGGGTGGCGCCGAGGGGGTGGCCAGCCCTGGGAGTGGCGAGGTGGCCCGGCACGGGGCAGGTCACAGGCCGAAGCCAGCCCCTCTTCACCTCTGCCACCTCGGTTCTAGAGTCCGGATGGTGCTCACCTCACCTGGGAGCCGCCCTCTGTGACCTCCGGCAAGATCGTGGAGTACTCGGTGTACCTGGCCATCCAGAGCTCACAGGCCGGCGGCGAGACCAAGAGCTCCACCCCGGCCCAGCTGGCCTTCATGCGCGTGTACTGCGGGCCCAGCCCCTCCTGCCTCGTGCAGTCGTCCAGCCTCTCCAACGCCCACATTGACTACACCACCAAGCCTGCCATCATCTTCCGCATCGCCGCCCGCAACGAGAAGGGCTACGGCCCAGCCACCCAAGTGAGGTGGTTGCAAGGTGGGTGTCATTCATTCGTGAGGCTTCTTGGGCGCTCTCCGCGGAGGGGCGGGTTAGGCAGTGGAAGCTCTGGCAAGCATCAGGTGGAGTGGGCGAGGGCCTAGGGTGCTGTGGGGGTCCCCTGGGGCACCTTGCCTCATCTGGAGGGAGAACTGGAAGGGTGGGGAGCGGAGGCCCCAGGCTGCCCTGGCAAGCTGTGCGCCAGCTCCCACAGGCTGACCAGGGGGACAGTGAGGGCCTCTAACCCGAGTCCAGGGCCACCTCGGGTGGCACACAGGTGGCCAGGACCATGGGGAATGTACCCACCAGAGGGAGGGCCAGCTGGTCCCGCTGTAGGGCCAGAGGCTGGGGGAGGGGATGGGGTGGGTCAGGGGTTGGTCGCCCGCGCACTGTTGTGTGGCTGGTTACTGGACCCACCTTACTGTGTCTCTCACTGCTCCGTTTTCCTTCCAGAGACCAGTAAAGACAGCCCTGGCACCAAGCCAGCCAGCAAGCGGCCCATGTCCTCCCCGGAAATGTAAGCCCTTTGGGGGTGGGGGGCTCCACTTCTTAAATGATGGAGGCGGCTTAACTGGGTGCGAACCCCCACTGCAAGCCCTATAGGGTCGTCAGGAGCCATGCTAACCACCACTCTCTCTCTCTCTCCCTTTCCCTCCCATCCTCCCAGGAAAACTGCTCCAAAGAAATCTAAGGCAGATGGCCAGTGAGAGGCAGCTGGCCGGCACCTGGATTCCTCTCCTGACCCCACCTCTGCTTCAGGAACACCTCCCGCCAGGGCCCCCCCCGGGCCCTCCCACCCCCGAGCGTTCACACTTGACCCTCCCAAGCTACTGGCCACCATTCATTCTCTCTCCTTTTCTCTGTTTTGAAAATAATCTCAAGAAAGCACATTTTACCGTTGCTGTTGGGAGGAGGTAGAGGCAGGTCTGGAAGAAAAGTGAGCGCGTGAGAGCGGTGCACTGCTCCTCTCCACGCCCTCCATGGGGGCTGAGAGCCCCCCCGAGGCCAGAGACCCTGAGGGAGGGAAACAAACTTTAAAGCAAAGATGCGAAAGCAGTGGGGGCCCGCACCCCCAACAACCTGGGAGCCTCTTGCTATTGATTACCCTTGGCTGAAGAAGGCAGCCAAGGGGCAGCGGACGTGAAGCCAGGGAACGGCACCCCTCAGACCCCCTCCCCTGCTTCTGCTCCAAGGAGCAAGCGAGGCTTTGGGGGGGGCGCCCTGAGCTGGGTGCGTGTGTGTGTGTGTGTATGAGTTATTTTATTTTGTTCTCTTTGCATTTCCTGCCACCTGATAGCCCGCCCACCCTTGACTTAACCCAGCCCATCTCTGCCCGTGATCCCATGGGAAGCTTACACATTTTTCTCAGAGGCCTTTTTCTTCCCCATCTCCTCCCTTCCCTCCCTCTTCCCGTTTGAGAGAACAGGAGAAAGAAAGAAACAGAAAGGGGGAGAAGGAGCCCCATGGTGGGCTGAGCAGTGTTCTGTGAAAACCTGGCTCCCGGCGGGGCCTGCAGAAGCCCCCTCCCCTCCGGCCTGGCTTCGGCACCCCCCTGGCTTGGAGCCAGGGCCACATCACCAACTGCTGCATTTGTTGTATTTTTTTTAAGTTTAAATTGAAGGCAACATTTTTATTGTAATTTTAGCCTTAGCGTGTGGGGTTTTGTCCCTTTTTTGTTAGTTGTGTACAGAATGTGTTTTTTTTTGTTTTGTTTTTTTTTTTGGTTGGCTTTTCTCTCCTTGGCTAAGCCTTGGCGCAGGCACCCCTGGAGGAAAAGCTGGGGGGCAGCCAGAATAGACGAGGCATGGAATTCCCCCCACCCCGCACCCCCCGTGTGCACCTGGTGTTTTGTGCGCAGCTCAATTTCCTCTTCCCGGCCCTGCCCTGCCCTCTGCCCCTGAGCCTGTCCCCAAGCCGCCGGCGTGAAGAAGGGGCGAGCTGTCAGACCGTCACTCTCCACGGGCGAGCGCTCCGCATCGCACCACGGGTCTGAGCTCGAAAACTTGCAAGAACTTCAATCAGGTTTCTGAGGGGGGACAGTCCAGAGGCCCGGGCCAGTGATCCTCCTGATCCGGGGTTCACAGCATCCCTCACCCCCCGCCCCCCAGGCTCCCCCCCTTGGCATAGCTGGCTTCGAGTATCCAACACCCTCAATTAAATTACCGCTTCCTGCAGCCACCCACTTCCACTCCACAGGCAACTCGGGAAGGGGAAGGGCGGGGCAGGCATGAAGGGGAACCTTTCAGAGGCAGTCGGAGGGCATGCGTGTGGCTCAGTCCAGGGAAAGGGGGTTCACGGCGCTGGCTACCATGACTCTGAATGTGCAGCAGTGTCCCAAGACTGTAGTCCTACCGGGACTTGGACTCGAGCCTCTGCTCAGTGGCTACTGGGCCAGCTTTCTGGTAAGGAGCAAGGTCTGCAGGCCGGTCACACTAGGTGAGCTGCCCGACTTCGGGCACCTCCTCCCGGCCCCAGTCTGCAGTGGAGACCAGCCGTGGCTGATGACTGCCCCCCCATGCCCCCGCCGCCTGGCTCCTTTCCGGGGCCTCTGGTTGTTGTATTATAGTATATCTCGCTGTGGAAAATGTCATGTTTAGTCACCTTGGAGCCCATTCGCCTGGTTTCATCGTTTCCCTGTCCCTCGTCCCAAGCGCCCTTTGATTTCTCGTTTCTAAGAACAGTACGCCCGTTCTATTGTAGAGTAACCCCCGTGACTCAATATTACCATAGTGCAATGTCGTTTTGTGCTATTTTGAACAATTAAAGACCTTTTTTGAAATAACCACCTGCTGTCTCAAGTGTGTCCGGGACTTCCACTGGGAGGGGACCAGGGTTGGGAAGCGGGACTCCCCAAGTTCAAATCCCCAATGAGCCTTTGGCAGGGCCTTAGTGTGAGTGGGATTCTGCTTCCCAGTTGCCTCACAAGTTTCAAGGTTCCGCCATTGCTCTTGACCTTGGGTAGGACCAGATTGTCTCAGCAGAAAGTCCCATAGTAGCTACTACCAACTCCTGTTGGGCCCAGATCATCCCTCCCAACCCGGGGGCTGGGGCAAAGGCTGGGCAGGTCACCAGCTGCCAGTTGGGGAGGGCTTAGCCGGACGTCCTTCCACCAGGGGCCCGGGACCCCCAAAAGGATCTCAGAACATCAGTTACCTGGACGTTGTCGCCCACTGGGTGGTTCTCCTGTCTGGCACTCTGCAAGAGTGAACCCTCTTGGCCAGGTTCCCTGTGCACCGCCCAGAGAGGAAGCAGCAGAACCACCTGCGATAGCCTGCTGTTGGGTGGGGTGGTTTTGCTAGGGTATAACCAGGGTCAGAGAGTGCTCAGGACAAAACAAGGGGAGAATTCTTCAGCACACCTGCCTTCCCCCCCCCCCCCTTACCCGTTAACTCTGGTGCCAAAAGCTGCCTCCTCCATCTCTGCCTGACAATGCGCATGCCTATGCAGTGCCAGGTCACAGTCGCAGGGGCGGCCCAGTCCGATTCCATCTCTCCCAGGAAGCTCCTCGAGGCCAATTCCTCTTTTCTCGGTGCTCCCTGGGCTCCTGGTGTCTCATATTGTGTGGGGGTCCTATTTTTATTTTTTTTATTATTTAAAAAAAATATTTTATTGATATTTTTACAGAGAGGAAGGGAGAGAGATAGAGAGCTAGAAACGTCGATGAGAGAGAAACATTGACCAGCTGCCTCTTGCACACCCCCTACCGGGGATGTGCCCGAAACCAATGTACATGCCCTTGACCGGAATCGAACCCGGGACCTTTCAGTCCGCAGACCAACGCTCTACCACTGAGCCAAACCGGTTTCGGCATTTTATTGATTTTTTATAGAGAGGAAGGGAGAGAGAGAATTAGAAACATCGATGAGAGTCATCGATCAGCTGCCTCTTGCACACCCCCTCCTGGGGATATATATGCCTGCAACCAAGGTACATGCCCTTGACCGGAATAGAACCCAGGACCCTTCAGTCCGCAGGCTGCCGCTCTATCCACTGAGCCAAACCTATTGATCATGACATGCAGACCAGCTGTGGCCAATGGTCTGTGGGGCTGGCCCCAGAAGGGGCGGGGCCTTGCAGATCTGTCAGGCCTGTGACAGGTGACTGGATGCTTAACCTTCGCAGGGCTGTAAGGGTTCTTCCCACTCACCCTCTGCTGTCCCGACACTCACACTCACCTGCCTCAGGGTGGCCTGCATGGCACTCCAGAAGGCAGGGCCACACCAGTTGGTGCTGGTCTCTAATTGCTCACCGCTCATCAGTCTCCTGGGGAGAGACCCGCGAGGGGAAAGGAATGTAGTCAGTTTTACTTATTTATATTGACTTCAAAGGGAGAGGGAGAGGGAGAGAGAGATATAGAAACATCAATGATGAGAGGGAATCATTAATCGGCTGCCCTCCTGCACGCCTCCTACTGGGGATCGAACCTGCAACCCAGGCATGTGCCCTTGACCAAATCGAGCCCAAGACTCTTCAGTCCACAGACCAGTGCTCTATCCACTGAGCTAAACCAGCTAGGGCTGTTGCAGTTCTTCACCCCGGGATTGGCCTAGGCTTCTGGATCCAGGGCGAGGGGGGCCCATCAATAGGAACTTTAGAACCTCTCACATACCAAGGCTTGTCCTTGGCTAGGCATGATGGGGACAGAGTGAGAGGAAGACAGGGGAGAGGCTGGGTGGACAGGGACACACCATCAATAATGACAGGCATTTGTGAGCAGGGCAGGTCAACACAAGCCTAGCTGGGCCCAAAGCAAGGAGGCCCCTAAGCATGAGCTAAGGCAGAGGGTAGAGGTAGCACAGAGAGCTACAGTGTACAGGCATACCTTGTTTTATTGCACTTCATAGAGGTTTTGTCTTTGTCATTATTAATTTCAGACAGGAAGGGAGAGGGAAAGGGAAACATCAATGATGAGAGAGAATCATTGATTGGCTACCCCTGGGGATGGAGCCCACAACCCAGGCATGTGCCCTTGACTGGAATCAAACCTGGGACCCTTCAGTCCACAGGCCAATGCTCCATCCACCAAACCACACCAGCTAGGGCTAAATATAATTTTACTGAATACACACACACACACACACACACATTGATGAGAGAGAAACATCGATAAGCTGCCTCCTAGATGCCCCCTACTGGGGATTGAACCTGAAATCTGGGTATATGCCCTGACTGGGAATTGAAGCAGTGACCTTTCGGGGTGCATGGGACCACACCAAGGGAGGTCAGTCTCATTCTCAAACATCACAAAGGGGCCGAACCGGTTTGGCTCAGTGGTAGAGCGTCGGTCTGCGGACTGAGAGGTCCCGGGTTCGATTCCGGTCAAGGGCATGTACATTGGTTGCGGGCACGTCCCTGGTGGGGGGTGTGCAGGAGGCGACTGGTCGATGTTTCTCTCTCATCGATGTTTCTGGCTCTCTATCTCCCTCCCTTCCTCTCTGTGAAATATCAATAAAATATATTTTTAAAAAAATCACAAAGGGCATGGGAAGGTCAGCCTTCGGCAGGAACTCATGCAGTGCCGGCACACAGTTGCAAGGGAGGCCCAATCCAACTCCATCTCTCCCAGGGCCAGCTCTTCTTTCCCTGGTGCTAACTCTGCTGGACTCATGGTGTCTTGTGTTGGGTGGGGTCCTACTGATTGTGACACAGCTTCCCTATTCCACCAACTCTGACCTGACGAGCCAGGGGCCTCCATGGGGAGAGGCAGGCATTGTGCCATCAAAGACTAGCACACATGGACCCTGGCCGGTGTGGCTCAGTTGCTTGAGTGTGGTCTCCCATATACCAAAAGGTCCCTGGTTCAGTTCCAGCCAGGGCACATGTTGGGGTTGGGGACTCGATCCCCAGTAGGGGTTGTGCAGGAGACAGTCAAAAGATGTTTCTTTCTCTCTTGCCGAAACCGGTTTGGCTCAGTGGATAGAGGGTCGGCCTCTGGATCAAAAGGTCCTGGGTTCAATTCCGGTCAAGGGCATGTATCTTGGTTGTGGGCACATCCCCAGTAGGGGGTGTGCAAGAGGCAGCTGATCGATGATTCTCTCTCATTGGTGTTTCTAACTATATCCCTCTTCCTTCCTCTCTGTAAAAAAACCAATAAAATATATATTTTAAAAAAAAGATGTTTCTCCCTCTTCCTTCTCTAAAACCAATAAAAACAGCCCCGGGAGAGCTGTGTGCCCCTTGAGAGCGGTGGGACCCGGGGGACCCGTGTGACATGGGGGAGCCGTGGGACCTGGGGGAGCCCCTATGTTCATAGCAGCACAATTTACAATAGCTAGGATTAGGAAACAGGCTAGGTGCCCGTCAGCAGATGATTGGAGCAGAAAACTATGTTACATCGACATAATGGAATACTATGCTGCCATAAAAAAGAAGGAATTCTCATTATTAGCAGAAACCTGGATGGAATTGGAGAACATCATGCTGAGTGAAAGAAGCCAGTCAATGAAAGAGAAACACCACATGTCCTCACTCAGTTATGGATAATAAAGAACATTATAAACTAATGAACAGAAAGATGGATATAGTGACCGTAAAGCAACAAGCAGATTGTCAAATGACAGCGAGGAGGGTAGGGTGATCTGGGGGAGATAAGAGATCAACCGAAGGACTGGTATGCATGCATATAAGCACAACCAATGGACACAAAACTCTGGGGAGGGAGGGCGTGTATGGGAGGTGTGTGTGTGTGGGGGGGACAATGGTAAGCAATGTACACATATAATACCTTAATAAAAAAATGGTGGGGAAAAAATAAAATAAAATAAAATAAAAAACAAACAAACAAACAAACAAAATAAAACCAATAAAAACATATTTTAGCCGAAACCGGTTTGGCTCAGTGATAAAGCATCGGTCTGCGGACTGGAGGGTCCCGGGTTCGATTCCGGTCAGGGGCATGTACATTGGTTGCAGGCACATCCCCAGTAGGGGGTGTGCAGAAGGCAGCTGGTCGATGTTTCTCTCTCATCGATGTTTCTAGCTCACTATCCCTCTCCCTTCCTCTCTGTGGAAAATGAATAAAACATATTTTTTAAAAAAAAACCCAAACAAACCATATTTTACAAAATTAAAAAGACCAGCAACAGCAGCAGGAGCTGGAGTACGGGGCCATGCCCAGGCATTAGAATCTCTCTGCTCCAGCCACGTTCTGAAGCTGCAAGGATGAGGTGAGAGGCCCGCTTTCACTCCTGGCCTGCAATCCAACCAACCCAGAAACCCAAGCTCCCCAAGTCACACTGGGAGCCCAGGGCCCTGCTGCCTGCCCATAATTCTGCCCTTGGCAGGGAAAGTGGGGGACAGTTGGTCAGCCAGCCTTGCTCAGGCAGTCACAGAGCTACGAAGACCACATCCTAGCACTGGCGGACAAGTCTGGAGGACGTCGAGGGCTGGAAGGCAGAGAGGCCCCAGGACACCCACTCTTACCTGCACCATTGCCATATGGCTTTTGTGCTGCCTTATATTGACCTTGACTGCTAAAGCAGTTGATGGGGAGCTGGTTCATCCAGAGGAGTTGCCCACCCTGTGGGGTCACAGGTCAGAGGGGCCTGAGTTCAGGCACTTCCAGGTGTCCCCTCTCTTGCTGTACCTGAGCCCCACACGCTGGCTGAGGCCATCCCCCTTGGTCTCCCTGCCCTGCCCAGCCCCTCCCCCCCCCCCCACACCAGGACCCCTCTCAGGATTCAGAGGGAGGTGGTTAAGGAGGGAAAGTCGGCTCGTGTTCCCCAAAAACACCTCCCGCAACCCGACCTTCCTGCCAGCTACCCAGTATTTCCCACCAAGAGTTTATGGAGCTGAGGGCCCCAGCTGCGGCAATCGCTAAGTTCAGCCACCAGAGGGACACAGCGAGCCCGAACGTGAAGGCGGAGCCCGAGCGCGGGGGGCGGGGCCGAGCGCTGACCAAGCCCCGCCCACGCAGCAGGCCCCCGCCCTCAGGCCCTACAAAACCCGGGAGGAGGGGATGGGTGGGGCAAAGCTGGATCAGCTGAGTGATAGTCACGGGACCCTGACCCGCTCCGTGTGGCTTCCTGGAGGAGAGAGGTAGGGATGTGGGGTGTGTGTGGGGGGGCGTCTCCGAGTGTGGCTGGCTCGTGGTGGGACCCGTGCGGGGTAGATGTCCGGGGTTGGTGGGATCAGTCCTGGGGCTGGTCCCGGACCGGAGGACAGCACTACACACGGCTGGCGGGGGGTGTGGGGGACCCCCAAGGGCTGGGTCCCCAAGCCCAGGAGAGGGGTCAGACAGCCTACTCAAGCCTGCGGTGTCTTGGGCACAGAGGAACCCGGTGAGGAGGCTGGATACCAGGGTGATGGGGAGGAGGGGGCTGTCGGGGAGCTGAGCCTCCAAGTCCTAAGTTTCCCCAGGACATGGAGAAGGAGCGGGAGACTCTGCAAGCCTGGAAGGAGCGCGTGGAGCAGGAGCTGGACCGCGTGGTGGCTTTCTGGATGGAGCACTCCCACGACCAGGAGCATGGGTTCGCCTCTTCATTCTCATCTCCTCAACGTGGTCTTTGCCCCCCCTGACCCCCACCCTCCCCTCCCCCCAGCAGACGCAGATCTGTTGGGCCCAGTGCGCTGTGGGGGGGGGGGGTGCAGGCCCTTTCTCCCCTTTGTTAACTTTGTGGCCCACAGGGGCTTCTTCACCTGCCTCGGCCGAGATGGGAAGGTGTATGACGACCTCAAGTATGTCTGGCTGCAGGGGAGGCAGGTAGGGATGTGCTGAGGCTTGAAGCTCTCCCAGGGGCATAAGCCAAAGCCAGGCTCACGGTGCACGCATGCACAAACACCCACACCGCAAGACCTGTCACCTCAAAACACTCTTCCTCTCCTGACTCCCCCCTCATCCTAGCCCTGAGGTCCCTCTGCTCGCCGCTTAAGCCATGTTCCCTCTGCCCCTCCAGGTGTGGATGTACTGTCGCCTGTACCGCCAATTTGAGCGCTTCCGCCGCCCTGAACTTCTGGAATCGGCTAAAGCAGGTGCCCCCCACCCTGCCCCACCTCCCCAGAGATCACTCCCAAGTTTACTCAATAGCTCCAGGGCGCCTACTACTTCCTGCGGGGGCGGGGGGGGTCTAGAAACAGTGAAGGAAGGGAAGGCGGTGTCCTCAGCGGAGTTGTAGCATGTCACCTCCTTCCCAACCGCCAGGTGGCGAGTTTTTGCTGCGCTACGCCCGGGTGGCGCCTCCGGGGAAGAAGTGTGCCTTTGTCCTGACGCGGGATGGCCGCCCCGTCAAGGTGCAGCGAACCATCTTTAGCGAGTGTTTCTACATCATGGCCATGGATGAGCTGTGGAGGGTGACAGGGGAAGCCCGTTACCAGGTGTGTGGGGAAAAGGCTGTCCTGAGCATCTCTGTGCTCTGGCCTGCGCTGGGCATTGCCACGAGCAGTCCCGCTCATCCCCTCCCGCCCCTCCTCCCCTCCCCCTCCCGCCCCTGTCTGCAGGCTGGATCTGCTCTCAATGTCAATCCTTACCCCAGCCCTGTCTGCAGGCTGGATCTGTTCTTGTTAATCCTTTTCGTGGGCCGCCGGGGCTCCAAGGCTACTGGCAATACCCCTTCTTATGGCGCTGTATTGTCACTGTGTGTCTAAGGGTGTCCCCCAGAAGTCTTTTAAAAAGTTTCTTTAAATTGCTTTCAGCTCTGGCCGGTTTGACTCAGGGGTCCCAGGTTCGATCCCAGTTGGGGGCATGTGCTGCCTTGGTTTCGGGCACATATCCAGTGGGGAGTGTGCAGGAGGCAGCTGATTGATGTTTCTCTCTCATCGATGTTTCTGGTTCTCTATCCCTCTTCCTTCCTCTCTGTGAAAAATCAATAAAATATATATATTTTTAAAATTGATTGAGAGCCTAAACTGGTTTGGCTCAGTGGATAGAGCGTCAGCCTGCTGACTGAGGGGTCCGGGTTCTATTCCGGTCAAGGGCATGTACATTGGTTGCAGGCACATCCCCAGTGGGGGTGTGCAAGAGGCAGCTGGTCGATGATTCTCTCTCATCGATGTTTCTGACTCTCTATCCCTCTCTCTTCCTCTCTGTAAAAAATTAATAAAATATGTTTTAAAAGATAAAATTGATTGAGAGATATAGAAACATCAATGATGAGAGAGAACCATTGATGGGCTGCCTGCTGCACGCCCCCCACTGGGGATGGAGCCCACAATCCAGGCATGTGCCCCTAACCAGAATCAAATCTGGGACCCTTCCGTGTGAAGGCCAATGCTCTATCCACTGAGCCAAACTGGCTAGGCCCCCCCAGAAGTCTTGTTCACTTCTGAACTCCTCCTCTCTCCCCACACCTTCACCGGGGCCCTGGGCACAAAGGGGCCATCCTTGCGCAGCTTCCACCTGGGAGGGGGCCTCTCCCTCCTCCTGGGGCTCCTTGTGCTTTCAAACCCAACCTCCCTGCCTGGGAGGGGCCTATACCCGTGGTCGGCAAACTTTGGCTCTTTGGCCCCTAGAGTGTGGCTCTTCCACAAAAGACCACGGCCTGGGCGAGTCTGTTTTGAAGAAGTGGCGTTAGAAGAAGTTGAAGTTGAAAAAATTTGGCCCTCAAAAGAAATTTCAATCATACTGTTGATATTTGGCTCTGTGGACTAATGAGTTTGCCCACCACTGGCCTATGCCCCCGTCTCCCCCGGGACCTCTGAGTCAGGGTGGGGCAGATCCACCCTGGCCCCCCCCCCCCCCACACACACAATGAGGGGCCAGGCCCGGAGTGGGCCCCGGTGGAGAAAGGTGTTCTGTGAGTGGTGGGTGGGCTGGATGGGATGCAGCCTCAGTCTGGGCCTCCCCTCCCCTCCCCTCTCCTCCCCTCCCCTCCCCTCCCCTCCCCCAGAGCGAAGCCGTGGAGATGATGGACCAGATCGTACACTGGGTGCGGAAAGACCCATCGGGCCTGGGCCGGCCCTGGCTCCCAGGGGCCCCGGCCTCAGAGTCCATGGCGGTGCCCATGATGCTGCTCAACCTGGTGGATCAGCTCGGGGAGGCGGACAAGGAGATGACGAGCAAGTACGCGGAGCTGGGTGACTGGTGCGCCCAGAGGATTCTGCAGCACGTCCAGGTGGGGGCAGGAGGCTGATGCCAGCTGCCAGACGGGGGCCTGGGCGCTGGGAGGCAGGGCACTTCCCACTCCTCCGGGCTGGGCTCTTCCTCCTCACACACCCACCCCAACTTTGGCTCTGATGATTCCCTTCAAGAGAGGAGGCTTGCCAAAACCGGTTTGGCTCAGTGGATAGAGTGTCAGCCTGTAGACTGAAAGGTCCCAGGTTGTATTCTGGTCAAGGGCATGTACCTTGGTTGCGGGCACATCCCCAGTGGGGGGTGTGCAGGAGGCAGCTGGTCGATGTTTCTTTTTTATTTATTTATTTTTAAAATATATTTTATTGATTTTTCACAGAGAAGAAGAGAGGGATAGAGAGCTAGAAACATCGATGAGAGAGAAACATCAACCAGCTGCCTCCTGCACGCCCCCCACCGGAGATGTGCCGGCAACCAATGTACATGCCCTTGACCGGAATCGAACCCGGGACCTTTCAGTCCGCAGACCGACGCTCTACCACTGAGCCAAACCGGTTTCGGCTGATGTTTCTTTTTTAAAAATATTTTTTATTGATATTTTAGAGAGAGGAAGGGAGAGAGACAGAGAGCCAGAAACATCGATGAGAGAGAAACATCGACCAGCTGCTCCCTGCACACCCACTTCCGGGGATGTGCCCGCAACCAATGTACATGCCCCTGACCGGAATCGAACCCGGGACCCTTCAGTCTGCAGACCGACGCTCTACCACTGAGCCAACCCGGTTTCGGCTGATTGATGTTTCTCTCTATCTCTCTCCCTTCCTCTCTGTAAAAAAAATCAATTAAAAAACAAAAAAGATAGGGAGGCTTGCCCTAACCAGTTTGGCTCAGTGGACAGAGCATCAGTCCGTGGACTGAAGGGTGCTGGGTTCGAGTTGGCCAAGGGCAAGTACCACGGTTGCAGGCTCAATTGATCCCAGACTCTGGTCAGGTCAGGGCTTGTGTGGAAGGCAACCAATAGATATAGATGTGTCTTATCTATGTTTCTCTGTCTCTCCCCCTCCCTTCCACTCTCTAAAAATCAATGGAAAAGTGTGATTGGGTGAGGATTAACAAAACAAAAAAATGATAGGGTGGAGGTGTGGCCCAGGACCCTTGGAAATGTGGAGAACCCAGGGAGCTGGGTGGGGCTGAGGGCGAGAGGGAGGGAGGGTGCCAGAGCCTGGGACACATCAAAAAGCAGGAAACCAGCCAGACCCAAGTCCTTCCACGCTTCTGTGGGCAGCCCTGCCCATCCAATCTCAGTCCTCTTTAATGTTTCACCTTTTCCTTCCTGGACGGGGGAGGGCAGGCCAGGTTACAAGGTATCTGGGCTCCTGGCAGTGAATTGGCCCCTCCTCAAACGCCCCTCTGAGCCAGGCTTGCCCAAGCTTGCAGATTATGGCGGGAAGGAGGGTCTTTCTGGTTGGATGGTAGGAGCTGAAGACAGAATTCCCTTCTCTTCCCCTGGCAGAGGGATGGGCAGGCTGTGCTGGAGAACGTGTCAGAGGATGGCAAGGAACTCCCCGGTTGCCTGGGGAGACACCAGAACGCAGGTGAGGAGCAGGGTGGGCTGGGTGCCATCCAGGAGAAGGGAAGTGGCCAGCCTTGGTCCCTGGGCATGGGGACTGCCTTCCTCCGTCCACCCTCTGCCAACCAAGGACCAGGCAAAGAAGGGGTGACAGGCCTCCCAGGCTGGGGTATCAGCAGGAGAGGTAGTCTGGGGGCAGACGTGGGGGGTGAGTTTTCTGCATGGGAGAGGCTGATGGGTGGGCCATGGAGCTCAGAGCAGCTCCCATGGTTAGGGAGGAAGGAAGGTACAGTGGTCAGTGTAGGGGCTTGAGCCTCCCCGCCTAGGGGAGAATCCACTGCCTACTCTACCCCGGTCCTTCACCAGGCCACGCACTAGAAGCTGGATGGTTCCTGCTCCGTCACGCCACCCGGAAAGGTGACCCTGAACTTCGAGCCCACATTATTGACAAGTTCCTATTATTACCTTTCCGCTCTGGCTGGGACCCTGACCACGGAGGCATCTTGTACTTCCAGGATGTGGATGGCCTCTGCCCTACCCAGGTGGGAATGCACCCAGGGCCACATGATGCTGACCTGTTCCAAGCTTTCTGCCCTGGGTGGTTCATAGCTGCTGCCATCACCTGTTTCATAGATGGGGGCTCAGGGCTCAGCAGTGAACTTGCCCAGTGTGACCCCAGTGGTCCTCAACCTTATGTGCATAGGAAGGTCACTAGGGAGCATAGACAATGCTGATGCAGAAACACTTGTCCCCTTCATCTTTGAAAGGCTCTCTGGGTGGTTTGTTTTAGTAAAAGTTTTCAATTTTAAAAATATATTTGTACTAGAGGCCCAGTGCACAAAATTCATGCACTCATGGGGGGGGGGTGGTCCCTCAGCCCAGCTGCACCCTCTCGCAGTCCGGTGTGGGATTCCTTAACACGACCAGCGTGGTTCAGGGCCCACACTCAGGGTCCGGTTTTTGGAGAAGGCCGTACACTAAAAATGAAGAGATTGGAAAAGAGTTAATTTGGGAAAATGGGGCCAGGCGGGGAGTCAACCTCTAGTGGAAAGACTCACTCCTAATCTGGCCCTTTTCCATTCCTTTTATTGAGATTCTGAGACAAAGACATGGCTTAGGTGGAAAAGTTCCAGCAATAGAAAATTAACAAGAATTTACATATGATTAACAAATTAAAGTTGCCTCAAGCTCTACTATTTCAACTAGACAATGAGTTAATTGCTCTGACCTTTCAGAGCCATTGAGGTTGGCCATCTCTTTTTGCATATTAACAATAGTGACAATGCTTGGTTTCGGTTAGACAGTTCTTTTTACATTTTATCACTAGTGATTCAACCTAGAGTCAATGAGTTAATAGCTCTGACCATTCAGAGCCATCAAGGTTGGCCAGTTCCCTTTACATTTTATTACCAGTGATAATGTTAGGAAGTCCTCAGGGGGATGACTGACGGCGTCAGTCCGGCATCCTTAGTGCTGCCACAGAGGCGGGAGAGGCTCCTGCACTGCTGTGCTCGCCAGCCCTGAGCCCAGCTTCTGGCTGAGCGGTGCTCCCCTGTGGGAGTGCACTGACCACCAGGGGGCAGCTCCTGCACTGAGCGTCTGCCCCCTGGTGGTCAATGTGCATCATAGCAACCAGTTGTTCTGCCATTTGGTTGATTTGCATATTAGCCTTTTATTATATGGGATTGATTTCATAAAGGAAGGAGGGGGAGAGAGATATAGAAACATCAATGATGAGAGAGAATCATTGATCATCTGCCTCCTGCACGCCCCCCACTGGAGATTGGGCCCACAACCCGGGCATGTGACTAAGACTTCCCAGTTCATAGGTCAACGCTCAATCACTGAGCCACGCTGGAGGGGCTGTCTAGGCGATTTTAAGGTGTCAGCAGGGGGAACAGATTTGTTCCCTAGTCTGTTTCCTCTGTGTCTTGATCCTGCTGAGATCTACAGAGGGTGGCTGAGTGTCCGAGGGGATTTAGACAGACTGACAAGACAGACATGGTTTCAATTCCAAGGTTAAAGAGTAGCCTGACCCACCCCTGCCTTTGGGGTGCACCGGCTCAAGAAGCTACTCCTATTCCTGGAAGCCTTTCAAACCCCAGAGATGTCCATCCTGTGACTAAGCTCCAAGTGCTTGGGCCAGAGGGAGTCTGAGCCAGGACCTGAAAGATGGGGTGACATTCCTGCTGAGACAGGCGGTGGGTGGGTGGTGGGACCCAGGGCTCTCAGATGTTACCTCTGCTCTGCTCTCAGCTGGAGTGGGCCATGAAGCTCTGGTGGCCGCACAGTGAAGCCATGATCGCCTTCCTTATGGGCTACAGCGACAGTGGGGACCCTGCCTTACTGCACCTCTTCTACCAGGTGGCTGAGTACACCTTCCGCCAAGTAAGTGCCGCTTCCTGGTCCACAGTCCTAGATGGGCTTGGCAAGGGTGTGGGAGATAGAGTGGGCAGCCATTCTTCCCTGGGCAGGCCAGGGCCAGGCTCTCCTGGGCAGTGGGAGGAGGCTGGGCAGGGATAGGGTGGCTCATCCCCCACCCCATGCTCTCTCCTTCATTGAATGTGATCCCTCAAAGCTGATATGAGAGTTCCTGGAGGTCCCCCAGTGCCCTCCGTTTAGTCAATGAAGCAGTCCCTGCTCCCCAAAAGCTCACGTTTCAGTGGGGTTTGGGAGGGGGGGGGAGGGTTGACAGACTCTAACAAGTGAACAGGCAAACCCAGATGGTGATGGGAGCTATGGAAAATGAAGCAAGGTCAGGGGCTGTGGGAAGGAATAATGGTGGTGGGGGTGGTCTGTACAGAGTTGTTAGCTTGTCTGATTTACCGTATTTGCCGGCGTATAAGACGATTTTTTGCCCTGAAAAAATACGTATTTGCCGGCGTATAAGACGACTGGGCGTATAAGACGACCCCCTAACATTTCCACTCAAAATACAGAGTTTGTTATATACTCGCCGTATAAGACTACCCCCCACTTGGAGGCATATTTTTCAGGGCCAAAGGGTCGTCTTATATGCCGGAAAATACGGTAGTCATTACTGGGTCCTGGGGCTTCAGGAAAAGGCTCTGGGGTACGGAGCCAGGAGGCTGTAGCTGTTATCCTGGCCAGGGAGGGTGGGGGCCTGGTCTGGGGTAGGATATTCAGTGGACAGATGATCACAGTCTAGTTAATTGGGGAAGTCGGCCATGACTCTTTGGGTGTCATAAGAATATAGATGAGGACAGGAACCAAGATGGCCACCTAGGTAGGCACCTAAGCTGCTGCCTCACTCAACAATTTAAAAAAACAACAACTAAAATCAAAAAGGACTTCATCAAAAACACAGGAAAGCCGAAACCGGTGTGGCTCAGTGGTAGAGCGTTGGTCTGCGGACTGAAAGGTCCCGGGTTCGATTCCGGTCAGGGGCATGTACCTTGGCTGCGGGCACATCCCCGGTAGGGGGTGTGCAGGAGGCAGCTGGTCGATGTTTCTCTCTCATCGACGTTTCTAGCTCTCTATCTCTCTCCCTTCCTCTCTGTAAAATATCAATAAAAAATATTAAAAAACAAAACAACAACAACAACAAAAAAACAACACAGGAAAGCTGGCGGAGTGGGGTATCTACAACTAGAAAGAAGGAGAGAGGCTCACGGATTGGACTGGGAGCTGCAAAGCGCTGAGACAAAATGAAACAGGAAATTATCTGGAGAATTCTTTATTTTTTTTTTATTTATTTATTTTTTAAATATATTTTATTGACTTATTACAGAGAGGAAGAGAGAGGGATAGAGAGTTAGAAACATCAATGAGAGAGAATCATCGATCAGCTGCCTCTTGCACACCTCCTATTGGGGATGTGCCCGCAACCAATGTACATGCCCTTGACCGGAATCGAACCCGGGACCTTTCAGTCCGCAGACCGACGCTCTATCCACTGAGCCAAACCAGTTTCGGCTGGAGAATTCTTTAAACTTTCAACTTCACTTTGACTATTCTGGTTTATGCTTCAACTCTGTATACACAGTATTACCAGTTCAAACACTGGTACTAAATTGACCCATTAATAAAATAACTAAACGGGTCTGGTTAGCTCATACCTCCCACCCATACCCCCACACCTCAAAAAAAAAAAAAAAGAATATAGATGATACTGGAAGCGAGGAGACAGAGTAAGCTTTTAAAAGCACAGGAGAGGAGGGAATAGGAGGGCCCAGCAAAGGAGATAAGAATCAGCAGGGGGCCAAAACCGGTTTGGCTCAGTGGTAGAGCATGGGTCTGCAGACTGAAAGGTCCCGGGTTCAATTCCGGTCAAGGGCATGTACATTGGTTGTGGGCACATCCCCGGTAGGGGGTTTCTCTCTCATCGACATTTCTAGCTCTCTATCTCCCTTCCTCTCTGTAAAATATCAATAAAATATATATATATATATTTTAAAGAATCAGCAGGGGGTCTTATTCTAGGGTCCATGGGCTTCAAAACTAAGGGAAAATTACATCGTTATTTTTACTAAGCACTAACTGAAATCCAGCATTTACTCCCATTATGAATGGAGGCAGTAACCACAGTAGCAGCGCCTGACCTTGTCACCAATAGAAACCCCACATATGTGCCTGTTATACTGTACTTAGAGAGGCATCTCAAGTATAGCACAAGCTCATCACTACTTCCAAACCAGGGGGTCATGAGACTCAAGTCTATGTCTTTAAAAAAAAAAAAAAAAAAAATATATATATATATATATATATATATATATATAAATTTTATTTTATTATTTTTTAAAAATATGTTTTATTGATTTTTTTACAGAGAGAAAGAGAGAGGGATAGAGAGTTAGAAACATCGATGAGAGAGAAACATCTATCAGCTGCCTCCTGCACACCCCCCACTGGGGATGTGCCCGTAACCAAGGTACATGCCCTGGACCGGAATCGAACCCGGGACCTCTCAGTCCACAGGCCAATGCTCTATCCACTGAGCCAAAATGGTTTCGGCAATAAAAAATATTTTTAAAGACATAGACTTGAGCTCTAGCTGGTTTGGCTCAGTGGATAGAGTGTCGGCCTGTGGACTGAAAGGTCCAGGGTTCGATTCCGGTCCAGGGCATGTACCTTGGTTAAGGGCACATCCCCAGTGGGGGGTGTGCAGGAGGCAGCTGATCAATGTTTCTCTCTCATTGATGTTTCTAACTCTATCCTTTCCCCTTCCTCTTTTTTTTAAAAAAAAAATCAATAAAAATATATTTAAAAATATTTTTATTGATTTTTTAAAGAGAGAGGAAGGGAGAGAGAGAAACATCAATGTGCAAGCAAAACTTCAATTTGCTGCCTCCTGCACAGCCATACTGTAATGGAGCCAGTAACCCTGACATGCTTCCTGACTGGGAATTGAATTGACACCCCTTCCATGCGAGGGATAACACCCAACCAACTGAGGTACACTGGCTAGGGCAAGGCTATATCTTAATATTGAATGCATTCATAAAGAACATGTATTAGCGGCCACCAGCTTAAACTGTCTGAAGTTACATTTAAGGAATATATTTTTAAGAGATAGAGATGGCATTTGAACAAGATATAGGGTGTTTCTGTCACCCCCCAAGCAGGGTTCTTATTAGTTCATCTCCCAGTGTTTCATCTAACAGCCTGGGCCCTTTCCCTCAGTGGGTTGTCCAACTGCAGACTTTCTTTTTTTCTAAAAATATATCTTATTGAGTTTTTACAGAGAGGAAGAGAAAAGGATAGAGAGTTAGAAACTTCGATGAGAGAGAATCATCAATCAGCAGCTGCCTCTTGCACAACCCCCACTGGGGATGTGCCTGAAAACAAGGTATGTGCCCTTGACCGGAATCAAACCCGGGACTTTTTTTTTTAATTTATTTTATAGATTTTTTTACACAGAGAAAGAGAGAGGGATAGAGAGTTAGAAACATCGACGAGAGAGAATCATTGATCAGCTGCCTCCTGCACACCCCCTTCTGGGGATGTGCCTGCAACCAAGGCACATGCCCTTGACTGGAATCGAACCCGGGACCTTTCAGTCCTCAGGCTGACGCTCTATCCACTGAGCCAAACCGGTTTCGGCCCAACTGCAGACTTTCATCCTTCCCACCCCCTCTCAGGAAAGGAAAGGGGGAAGAAAGCCCCTCCATTTTATCTTTGACCACTACGCTGAGCACTGATCCTGGAGCCACGTTACCCCAGGGTCTGACCCTGGTCGCGGTGCAGTGGGGCAGTGAGAAGCCCTTCCCCAGGCCCGTCTGATATGGACAGCTCCTGGCTGTCACTGTCATTGTTATTCCAGTTTCGCGATCCTGAGCATGGGGAGTGGTTTGGCTACCTAAACCGAGATGGGACGGTTGCCCTCACCATCAAGGGAGGTCCTTTCAAAGGTGAGCGGGAGACGGGGTGGGGTCTTGGGAGCTCTGGGAATTTGGTTGACCCCCAACTTGCCATCTCGCCTTTCCCGCAGGCTGCTTCCACGTGCCGCGGTGCCTAGCTATGTGCGAAGAGATGCTGGACGCTCTTCTGAGCCGTTGAGCCCCAGTCCCTGTCCACGCCCTGATCCCTTTCCAGGGGCCGGGTCCCCACCTGCCCACGGAACCGCAAAATAAAGCTGAGCCTGTTCCACTGCCCGCGAGTGTGTGTGTGTGTCTGCGGGGTGGAGGGAGGGGCAGCCGTCGCGGTGGCTGGAGGACACCTGCCCACCGGGTCAGTGACCCGCCTGCCCACAGTCCCCACCGCCCGGAGTATTTGCCTACGCCCGCCCCACCCACCCAAAGTCCCGCCCCACCCACCCAAAGTCCCGCCCCCGCCTCCTGTCCGCCTCGCGCATTGGCCGAGCGGTCACGAGGGCGGGTGCAGCGGCAGCATTTCCGGCCTGTGGACTGCCCTGTAGCACCGCCCCTTCCGCCGCCGCCCCCGCGAGCCCGAGCCTGGCCCCCGCTCCAGCCCCAGCCCCATCCCTAGCCCCAGCCCCAGCCCGGGTCCAGCCAGCAGCAGCTGACTGCGCCTTCACGATCCGCTGGGAGCCGCCATCCTCGTCGCCGTCATGAACATCCGCAATGCAAGGGTGAGGGTCCGGGGCGGAAGACTGTGTCGCATGGGTGCGGGCTGGGTGGCCGCGTGCGCATGCTCTCGATGGGCCTAGAGTCCAGGGCCGACCGCCCTGTGCGGGGCTGGTGAAGGCCATCGCGCCCGTGGGGCTGGACCTACACCAAGTGGGGGCCGGATCTACCCGGAGAGGGGGTCGGAGATGCAAACCCCGTCTTTGCGGGATGTCGGGGCTCAGTTGGATGGTGTCTGGGAGCTCCCCTTGCACCAACGTTCATTCCAGGAACAGACGATTTTTGCCCAGTGGCTGTGCGCCAGACCTATGTAAAGACAGGCCCTCCCAGCCCTGCGGGGGTCAGGGGTCGGGTGTGTGTGTGTGTCGGTGAAAAGACAGACAGCGAGCGGGCTTTGACAGGACCCAGGCCTGCTTAGTCACCGCAGCCCCTGGCCTGACCGCATTCCCATGCCCTCCTCCCGCAGCCAGAGGACCTGATGAACATGCAGCACTGCAACCTGCTGTGCCTGCCAGAGAACTACCAAATGAAGTACTACTTCTACCATGGCCTCTCGTGGCCCCAGGTGGGCAGCCGGGTGCGGGGACCAGGGTCACCAGGCGTCCGTTTGGGAGGAGTGGGTGCTCCCAGCTGAGGTGGGGAGCTTCAGGCCCGGGCCCAGGGAGGGGCAGGATTCCCACCTGTGTCTGTCCTCTCCCTGCCTGTGACAGGGCGCAGTGTGGTATGGGGAAACCAAGGCACTTACTTGGCCTGGAGGTCAGGAGCTGTTCCCGAACTCACCACTAGAGGGACTTCTGCCTGTCATGCGCACAGCGCACAGCGGGCTGTGGGACCAGGTGGCTGCTAAGGGCTCCTCACCTCTGACAGGAAGTCGTTTTCTGACTCCTTTCTCCTCCCTGTCACCCAGCTCTCTTACATCGCTGAGGATGAGAATGGGAAGATTGTGGGGTATGTCCTGGCCAAAATGTGAGTTACCAAGGAGGGAGAGAAGCCTGGTGTGGGAGCTGGGGGATGGGGCATGGATCTGCCACAGGGGTGGGGGCACCAGCACTGCACGTGTCCGGTGGGTGCCGCCTTGGTTGTTTTTTACAATTAATATACAGACTTTTTAAAGTTCAACTTTCAGTTAAAATGTTTCAATGTATTTTTATTGATTCCAGAGAGGAAGGAAGAGGGAGAGAGATAGAAACATCAATGATGAGAATCATTGATTGGCTGCCTCTTGCGCGCCCCCTACTGGGGATGGAGCCTGCAACCTGGGTATGTGTAGACCGGAATTCGAACTGTAACCTCCTGGTTTATAGGTCCATGCTCAACCACTGAGCCACACTGGCCGGGTTAGGGTTCGGGCCAGAGTTTTTCGGGTATATACCCAGGAGTGGGATTGCTGGATTCATATGGTAGCTCTGTTCTTAATTTTTATTTATAGCAAAGGTGGAACAAGTACAGACTCCCACATGGGGAGAGGGAAAGAGTCCCACAGAATGGACTCCCACGTAGGGAGGGGGAAAAGGGTCCCCTATTCTTAAATTTTTGAGGAATTGCCAGATTGCTTTCCATGGTGGTACCAGTCTACCTTCCCACTAACAGCGAATGAGGGTTCCCTTTCTACAACCTCTCCCACACTTGTGATTGCTTGTCTTGTTGAGGATGGCCACTCTAACAGGTGTGAGGTGGTATCTCATTATAGTTTTGATTTGCCTTTCTCCAGAATGGCATTTAGCTGCAATCAGAAACGGGATAGCCCTTTTAGATGGCTTTTCTCACTTAGTAATGTGCACTTAAGGTTCCCCTGTGTCTTTTTAAAAATATATTTTATTGATTTTTCACAGAGAGGAAGGGAGAGGGAGAGAGAGCTAGAAACATCGATGAGAGAGAAACATCGACCAGCTGCCTCCTGCACACCACCCACCGGGGATGTGCCCGCAACCAAGGTACATGCCCCTGACCAGAATCAAACCCGGCACCCCTCAGTCCGCAGGCTGATGCTCTATCCACTGAGCCAAACTGGTTTCGGCCCCCTGAGTCTTTTCATGGCTTGCTAGCGGATTTCTTTTGATCACCGAACAACATTCCATTGTACTCCATGGACACTACACGTGTCTTTTGGCTGCTGTGAGGGGTCTGAGAGTCCCACCTCTCCCACCACCCCAGATCTGGGGCCACCTGCTCCTGCCATGCGCATGTGCCGGGTGGTGGCGGCGGCTGCATCTTCACAGGGCTCCTTGCTAACCTTCTCTCCTTTCTTCTTGATACAGGGAAGAGGACCCAGATGATGTGCCTCATGGACACATCACGTCACTGGTGCGTAAGGCCCATGCAGGCTTTGATGGGGGTGGAAGGAGGGGTTAGTTGGGGCTGCCCTCAAGCTCCTCCCCTTCTTCCTCCAGGCTGTGAAGCGTTCCCACCGGCGCCTTGGCCTGGCTCAGAAGCTGATGGACCAGGCCTCCCGAGCCATGATTGAGAACTTCAATGCCAAATACGTCTCCCTGCACGTCAGGAAGAGGTGGAGGCCGGGGACGAGGGGAGGGAGGAGGGAGGAGGGGGGAGAAGATACTGTGTTGATGTGGGTCGTGGGGTGCCCTGGCTTTTGGGGAAGATCTGGGAAGTGGGATTAGTGGGGAGGGGGCAGGGCCTGGCCGAGTCTGTGCAGCTCAGCAGTGCCTTATTCTCCTGCAGTAACCGGGCGGCCCTGCACCTCTATTCCAACACCCTCAACTTCCAGTAAGTAGATCTAGATTTTTCTAACGGAGTGGGGTGGTCCCAGGTCTGGCTGGCTCATGCAGATTGCTGAGATGGACCGAGCTGCCTTCCGGGCTCGGGGGGGGGGGGGAGGGGGCAGGGGCAGCTGAGATGGGAGGCAGGTCCTGGACTCCACACTCATTGCCAGGGGGCCTCCTCCATTCTCAGCGGTGGTGGCACTTGCCTGCTGCCACCTGCTCAAGGATCGTGTGGTGCAGGGGGGTGTGTGGTGTGTCTTGCTGGGTGGAGGAAGGATTGCTTGGTGGTGGCTGAGGGCAGATGATGGGCAGCGTGGTGAAGAGCCCTGGGCTTCTTGGGAGTAGATATGAGGGCTCGGGACGCGGGCAGAAGCCTAGGACTAGAACTCAAAGTGGCCAGGCACCTAAGAGCATCCAAGTGGGACCAGAAGAAAGGAGAACGTGGCTGCCACAGAAGCTTAAGCACGTCCAGGCAAGATGCGCTCTCAGCTGAGTGGGTTGTCCACGGAGGAACCCCCTGAGACAGGACTCAGCCTCAGTTTGGTGGGGGATGAGAAGGGAATGTTGTGAAGGGCATTTGAGGAACAACCGTGTTTTTTTAAATTACTTTAATAATATACTTTAGCCCAATAAATCCATATTCTTCTCATTTGAACAGATAAGCAATATAAGGAATTATTGAGTTACCGTATTTGCCGGCGTATAAGACGATTTTTTGGCCCTGAAAAATATGCCTCCAAGTGGGGGGTAGTCTTATACGGCGAGTATATAACAAACTCTGTATTTTGAGTGGAAATGTTAGGGGGTCGTCTTATACGCCCAGTCTCTTATACGCCGGCAAATACGGTACTTTACATCCTCTTTTTTAAAAAAAATATATTTTATTGATATCTTACAGAGAGGAAGGGAGAGAGATAGAGAGCTAGAAACGTCCATGAGAGAGAAACATCAACCAGCCGCCTCCTGCACACCCCCCCCCCCCACCGGGGATGTGCCCGCAACCAATGTACATGCCCTTGACCGGAATCGAACCCGGGACCCTTCAGTCTGCAGACAGATGCTCCACCACTGAGCCAAACCGGTTTCAGCTACATCCTCTTTTTAAATATATTTTTATTGATTTCAGAGAGGAAAGCAGAGAGAGAGAAAGAGAGAGAGAGAGAGAAACATCAATGAGAGAGAATCATGAATCGGCTGCCTCCTGCATGCCCCCTACTGGGGATGGAGCCTGCAACCTGGGCATGTGCCCTGACCCGAATCAAATGGATCTCCTGGTTCATGGTTTGATGCTGAACTACTGAGCCACACCGGCCGGGCATACATCCTCTTTTCTTTAGATTCTGGTGTGTTTTACACTGGCAGCATGTCTCAAGGGGCCAAGTGTCTGGTGGCCACCAATGGAAAACACCAGTCTAGAGTTCCCATGTGAGGCTATGCGGGGAGGCACCCACAATTCTGGGTGGGGACGTCAGGGCCTGGGTGGATGTGACATATGTGAAGGGCAGAGGTGCACCTGTGTGGGCCTCCTGTCCTCCCCACAGTGATACAATCTGAGGAGCATTCTTTTTTTTTTAAATAAAATATATTTTATTGATTTTTACAGAGAGGAAGGGAGAGAGATAGAGTTAGAAACGTCGATGAGAGAGAAGCATCAATCAGCTGCCTCCTGCACGCTCCCTACCAGGGATGTGCCCGCAACCAAGGTACATGCCCTTGACCGGAATCCAACCTGGGACCTTCCAGTCCACAGGCCGACGCTCTATCCACTGAGCCAAACCGGTTTCGGCAATGAGGAGCCATCTTTGACCCAGATGCTGATACCTCTGATCAACCATTCCAGGGGCTTAGCTATGGCAGGCACTTTCTGGGCCATTGAGTCCAGACCCCCTTTCAGTGGCAGATGCCCAAGCCTGCAGGCCCACCTCCAGTGGGAGCTCAGCCCCTGCTCTGCTCGGGCCAGCGCCATGCCTGGCAGTGCCTGGCAGGAACAGAGGGTGCAGCACCCTCCTCCCCGTTCCATAGGGACCGACAGTGCATTCTCAGTAAGTGACAGGGAGCAGAGCAGGGAGGGAAGAGGATGGCTAAATGCAGGGCTTCAGCTCGCAAGAAACCACAGAAAGCCTTAACCGGTTCAGCTCAGCGGATAGAGCGGCGGCCTGTGTGGACTGAAGGGTCCCAGGTTCGATTCCGGTCAAGGGCATGTACCTTGGTTGCGGGCACATCCCCGGTAGGAGGTGTGCAGGAGGCAGCTGATTGATATTTCTCCCTGATTGATGCTTCTGACTCTATCCCTCTTCCCTTCTGTAAAAAAATCAATAAAAATATATTAAGAGCCAAAACCGGTTTGGCTCAGTGGTAGAGCGTCGGTCTGTGGACTGAAGGGTCCCAGGTTCGATTCCGGTCAAGGGCACGTACCTTGGTTGCGGGCACATCCCCGGTGGGGGGTGTGCAAGAGGCAGCTGGTCAATGTTTCTCTCTCGTCGACGTTTCTAGCTCTCTATCTCTCTCCCTTCCTCTCTGTAAAATATCAATAAAATATATTAAATATATATATATTAAGAAGGAAAAAAAAAGAAACCACAGAAAGATCTTGGTAGCCAGGTTAGGATATGCAGGACCATGGCAGGACCGGGGGTGGGGAGAGAGAGAAAGGCGCTGGCTATTACTGCTTGACAGAGCAGAGGGAAGGCTGCGTTGGAAATGGCGCTTGCCTACAAAAGGGTCCTTTGGGTGGAAATGACATCTTGCCCCACTAGCCTATGACGCCAGAAGGCTGAGGAGAATCTGACCTTCCGATTCTCGGGTTGTCCTCTCTAACCCTTGCCCACAGGATCAGTGAAGTGGAGCCCAAATACTATGCAGACGGGGAGGATGCATATGCCATGAAGCGGGATCTCACCCAGATGGCCGATGAGGTAAGCATAGGGGAGCCAGGGCCACAGTCCCCACAGGTAAAGGAGAGCAAGGTAAGGAGGGGAGCCCCCGCTGGAGGGAAGGTGAAGCTCCCAGGGGCCCTGAGACAGTAGGAGGCCTGTGATGGGTTAGAGACAAGACGGATCAGGCGCTCGCCATTGTGGTGGCTTCGTTGCTGGGAGTCACGGTGCTCGTCACCTCAGTTTCCCCAGCTGTCAGGTGGCGAGCTGGGCCTTGTCAGGGCTCTGAAGGAGGCCCCAAGATTCTATTCTCAGGAAGAAGCTTGTGCCACTCTGAGGCGTGAGGTGAGAGGCAAGGGAGGGAGGCCCCTGGATGCACTGAGAGTGGGGGCCCCAAGATAGCAGTGGGGGCCTGGGAACAGCCAGGGCCTGCCCAAGGCTCAGGGGGTGAGACAGAACAAGGCTGAGGAGAAAGCCAAGTCCCACAGCAGCCGAAATGAGGGAGGCACGAGCTTACTTCCTTTCCAGGAGGGGAGACAGCCCCATAGAGAGCAGAGCCAGGATTCAACGCAATGCGGTCCTGGGTTTCCTACCCTGGCCCCGCTGCCTCTCGTGTTACCCTCCGCCCCCAGCGAGTGACAGACACAGGCTCCCTTGGGCAGCCAGAGGGGGCCTACGCGGTCTGGAGACTTAGGCCCTGTCATCTTCCTCCTGCTTCTCCCTGGGCCCCTGGCGGCAGCTGCGGCGGCACCTGGAGCTGAAGGAGAAGGGCAGGCACACGGTGCTGGGCGCCATCGAGAACAAGGCGGAGGGCAAGGGCAACTCACTGCCCAGCTCGGGAGAGGCCGGCCGTGAGGAGAAGGGCCTGGCTGCCGAGGACAGCGGCGGTGACAGCAAGGACCTCAGCGAGGTCAGCGAGACCACAGAGAGCACCGATGTCAAGGACAGCTCAGAGGCCTCCGACTCCGCTTCCTAGAGCCTCCTCTCCCTGCCCTGCCCTGCCCTGCCCTGCCCCTCCCATCCTCACCTGAGGTTTCATAATAAATTTCACCCAGGGGGGGGTTTGTGTGTGCGAGTGTGCGCATTTGTGGGGGGGGGGGTTGCCTCTCTCTCTCTCTCTCAGGCCCCTCTGTGTCCCTGTGGGGCTGGACCTCAAGAGCCTTGGGCACAGCGCATCCTGGAAAGCCCGAGGAGCTTCGTGTGGGTTTGGAGGTGGAGTTCCCAAGTGTGATGGCTTTCAGCATCTTTGGGCTCTAGGGAGGGAGACCCTGGTGTTAAGGGAGCCACCCTCACCTTGGGGACAGATGTTCTGCCTTCTGAGCCCTGCTTTTCACTGCCTGGCTGGGCTTCAGATGCCTAAGTCCAAATGCTCACTGGGCTTATCCACTGATGTCCTATCTGGATAACGGCCCAAGCAGCTACCCAGTTGCTAAAGTTCTGGCAACTGTTTTTAATTCCTCCTTCTCCTACATCCAAAAGGTCAGTGGGTCCTGTGTGTTTGACCACCATAATGGCCCTTGAATCTACTTCCTAACCTAAGCTTTAATTTGAAAATAATTAATAGACTTTATTTTTAGTAGTTTTAGATTTACAGAACTGAGCAGAGTGTGGCGTTTCCACACCCCATCTACCCGCTCAGTTTCCTCTATGAACATTTAGTATGCTGTTACAATTTAGTATTGGTTGTAACACCATACTAAATGTTATAATTTAGTATTTAGTATAACATTTAGTATGGTTGTTATAATTGATGAGCCGATATTGACACATTACTAACTATAGTCTTACTAACCCCTGTTCCATTTCCCTCTATGGCTTTTGACAAATGCACAGTGTCATTTCACAGCTTCACTATAATCCCCAAATTTGTTCCTGTGCCCTTTCTTCTGGCTGCAGCGCCATCACTTGCTGCTCCTAGACGCAGAGCAGGCTGTCTGGGCTGCCCACCTCCCAGGGAAGCTCAGCACTCCTGAGCTGTCACTACCTTATGTCCCTGCTACTGCAGATGGCACGCTATTCCCCCCGCCAGGCTGAATTTTTCGCCATGGGGCTGGGGCTCGCTTCTCATTGGCTGGCGCCTGGCACGTGGTCAACAGGCCGCCGAGGAAGCTGAAGCTAGGGGGGGCGGGGGTAAGGTCTGAGGGTTGCGCCTGCGCGCTGCCGCTCGCTCGACGGCTCAGGCGGCGTTTTGTTCTGATTGGCTCCGCTACTCGCTCCGCCCCCCACGTCTGGCGTCAGTCCCTTCTGGTTCGCGCGCCGCGGCGGGCTTCATTCCCAGGCTCTGACTGGTCCGGCGGGAGGCTGGCGTCCACGGGCGCCGCCTAGGCCGCGCCCCAACGCTGGTGGGAGGGAGCCGGTGGAGGCTGGCGCGGCGCCCGCCTTCCTCCCTCTGCCCAGCCCGCAGGGACCTGGCACACCCTTTGCCCTGGGTGCCCGGTTCCCTTGCGGCCCTTTGACACTCGGCCGCCCCCAGGCGGTTGAGTTTCCTGGGCGGAGGTGGGAACTGCGGGTGGGAGGGAGGGGGAAGGAGAGGAAGCCACAGGCCCGAATGGCCCTTGGGGCCCAGCACTTCCCCCGCCTCTGCAGCACCTTCCTCTGGGAGGGGCCGCTTCTATTCCTATGAACGGAGGCTGTGGCTTTAAGGCTGGTGGAGGGAAAGCTTATCCTCTCGCCTTGTGGCTGGGATACGCTTCGGGAACGTTCCACCTCGCCCCTCGCCCCCGCCCACCTATATACTAAGGTGCATAACATTGCAGCACCACATTGTTAAACTTCTGGAGGGCTGATCTGTAGAGGAATAGGAGGGTCCTCACGGCCCAATTATTGTCCTGATGTGGACTGCTTGTAACAGCCTCCCCTTTTATCTCCTCTCCCCCTCTGGTCTGTCAGCCATGCAGCAGATCTGATCACGTCAGCCCTGTGGTCGCCCCTCAGGACCAAGTGTGCACGCCACTCATTAACAGGGTTGAGCAAGGTCCCCGCAGATCTGGGCCTTGCCTAATGCGGGATAATGGGATTTTGAATTCTCTGGGAACAATAGAACCGAGGCTAGTAAAGGCCTTAAATGCCAAACAAGTGTCCTAAAAGCCAGGGTAATTACTTGAGGTTTTAAAGCAGTGGCTGGATGGGGCAACGCGTCAGCATTTCTGGCGTCAGAAAAGGACTGAGGCTCCCTCATCTGTCTTGCTGAAGGATTCCAACAGTTGGTACAGCTGAGACCCACTGCTAGAGGCCCCGGTCCCCGGCCTGCTGGGATCTGGCCAGCTAGGCCTCCCAGCCCCGGGCCCCGTGGGCACATAGCATCCTAGAGAAGGCCCTTGGTACTTGGGGGAGGGCAGCAAGCTGAGGAGATATGTTTCCCCCCCCCTGGGGGGCGGGGATTGCTTATAGTTGAAAGGCAGGAAGTACCTGCACCCCTGCCCGCCCTCCCAAAGAGCTGCAGGTCTAGGTCACATGTGCTCACACGTGCACAGAGCCTGACTTTGATATCCCTGCACACAAAGGCCTGGACCCCTCGCACTAGTGTCTACAGACCAGCCTCCCTGAGCACAAGCCTCACTCCTCTCCCACCATCTATACCCCCGGATTTCCCTCCCACCCAACTGAAGGCGGTGGTACGGTCTGGCTTGCCACCTGCCACCTGCTCCTGCCTTCCCAGTTTCCTGGAGGAAAGCCGTTGCCCTATGGCGTGGAGTTGGCAGAGAGGGGTGCAGGGAAGCTACAGTACGCCTGGATATCAGGGGCCCCCAGGCTTGCTCTGAGGGGCAGGGGGAAGGCAGTACCCCCACCACCAGGCCTAGGACAGGACAGGTGCAAGCTGCAGGGGAAAGGAGACAGAGTCTCTCTTCCGGCAGCAGGAAGTGGTAACCACCTATGGGGAAACAAGGCTTGTTCCTCCCTATGGGGTGGAGCAAAAGGGGAACCTTAGCTGAGCACTGCTGTCCCCCTCACAGGGGGGCCGGAGGGAACAAAGGCCGAGGTTCTATTCTCTGGTGCTGACCCTCCTTCCCTGCCCACCCTGGGAACGTTCCACCCGGTGCTCCAGGCTCCTTGCACTTAGCCCCCGGGGCTGTGACTTGGGAAGGGGGGGCTCCCTCTGACATCCTGAGGTTCTGGGGGAAGCTGGTGACTCCAGGAAGTCCAGGGCCTGGAGCAGCTACTAGCACTGAGAGCCAGTGGCCGTGCTGTGAAGAGTCCAGCGGGTGGCCAGGCAGCCTTCTAGCGGTGGGCAGGTCAGCAGCCAGGGGGTGCCAGCCTGCTGGGCACTTTGGGGCTCTCACGCTGGCCCTGGCTGCTTGGCAGGAGAGAAGCTCTGGGCACAAGGCAGCCCAGGTGTGGCCTGGTGCCCAGCGGGAGGGGAGGCAAGGCCCCAGCTCAGTGGGACCCCCACAGGCATCCTTCGAGGGCATTGCCAGGCCTGGTGGCCCCGCCCCCGGGGCTGCGCTGGGGGCGGGGCGGGGCGGGGCTGGTGCGGGGTGCTGGTCGCGGAGCCCCAGGAACCCCGTGTAGTAGCTGCAGGCCTCGACGGCGCCGCTGCCCGGCTGCCATGGCCGCGCACGGGAAGCTGCGCCGGGAGCGGGGGCTGCAGGCCGAGTATGAGACGCAAATAAAAGGTGAGAGGGCGCTGGGCTCTTCCGGTCCGGTTCCCTGCGGGGACCCAAGGCTGTGGGGGAGCCCCAAAAGTCCCGCTGCTGGCCCGGGGCCCAGTATCCTCCCCCCAGTGACCTCAGGGGGTGTTGAAGGAGGGAGCCCGAGCCCCCCTGACCGTCACTCCTTCCTTCTCCCTTCCATCCCCCTTTCCCTCCTCCATCACTCCCTTTCTTTGGTCTCTGCCCTCTTGAGTTCTCCCTGCACTTCACCCAAGGAGCCCGAGAAGAGAATGGGGCCCTGGGTGCACCCAGATGACCCCCCCCCCCCATAAAGTGGCATTTTAGCCACAATGAAATCGAACGCTCTGACTTCGCTGAGGGGGGCCCAGTAAGGAAGTCCAGGTGCGTAGGTGGATGTTTTAGTGATGGCTTTGTCCTTAAACCACTTCAGTCCCTGCCGCCCAGCCCCTTTGCCCTCCCTTGGGCACAGAGGTGGCTCAGAGCTAGGGCCACTCTCTGGGGGTCAAGCGGGCACAGCGAACCTGGGCCCGAGAGCTTCGGCAGGGCCAGCCTGGCAGCCTTGTGAAGAGCAGACCTCCTCTCTGGGCGCTGATAAACACGCTGTGCAAATCACACGCGCATCGGCTTTGCAGAGTCTTAGTCGACAACTTCTGTGGTTTTATTTAGGGGTTTTATTTAGGGTGTGGTGACTCCTGCAGAGGGAAGAGAGAGGTAGGTAGCATCCAAAAGCACCAGCAGTTTGGGGTCTTCACATTTCTCAGTGTCTTTAGTTGCGCGGCCCGCATATAGCGTTCTCCGTCGCTCTGTTTACCGATGGAAGAAAGTGGGGCTCAGAGGAGCAGTGACTGGCACGCAGTCACACAGCACTGCAGCTCCTAGGAGGACAAAGGAAACGACCCCTGACGTTTCTTGCAACACAGAGATGCAGGTTGCAACATAATTATCAATATACTAAAATATGCCCGAGTCCTTCCCACCTTAGAGAGGCGGCCTTCCACCCGGAGCCAGCATGAGGCAGTGGTGAGGGTGAGCCCGAACTGGTTTGGCTCAGTGGATAGAGCGTCGGCCTGCGGACTGAAAGGTCTTGGGTTCGAGTCCAGTCAAGGGCATGTACCTTGGTTGTGGCCATATCCCCTGTGGGAGGTGTGCAGGAGGCAGATAATCGATGTTTCTCTCATTGATGTTTCTAACTCTATCCCTCTCCTTTTCTCTCTGTAAAAAAATCAATAAAAGATATATTTAAAAAAATGGTGAGGGTGCCAGAACCTGTTTGGCTCAGTGGATAGAGCGTCAATCTGCAGACTGAAAGGTCCCAGGTTCGATTCCGGTCAAAGGCATGTACGTTGGTTGTGGGAGGTGTGCAGGAGGCAGCTGATCGATGTTTCTAACTCTCTATCCCTCTCCTTTTCTCTCTGTAAAAAATCAATAAAATATATATTTTTAAAAATGGTGAGGGTGCCGGAACCGGTTTGGCTCAGTGGATAGAGTGTTGATCTGCCGACTGAAAGGTCCCAGGTTCGATTCTGGTCAAGGGCATGTACCTTGGTTGCAGGCACATCCCCAGTGGGAGGTGTGCAAGAGGCAGCTGGTCGATGTTTCTCTCTCATCGATGTTTCTAACTCTCTATCCCTCTCCCTTCCTCTCTGTAAAAAATCAATTAAAAAAAAAAAATATATATATATATATATATTAAATGGTGAGGATGAGCCAGCTTGCCAAGCCTCACCTTCATCATTTTGAAGATGAGGAGAAGGCTTCTCATCCTGCTTCCTCAAAATGCCACGAGGTGGGCTGCAGGACTTTGGAAACTCTTCAGTCAGCAAATACGGGCCAGTTCATTCCCATGGACAGACTGGGAGTTTGAGTGAGGCTGTCTTTCAGATGTTCCTTATCTGCTCAGGCCCTCGGACTATTTTAGCTTCTGTTCCCTGCCCCCCACCTCCCACCACCACCAAAAGAAACTTCCTACCAGGCTAGAAAACAGGATCGCTGTCTTGACACCCTAAATTCTGACAGGTCAGCAGAGTCGTGGTCGGGAGGCCATCTTCTCTTCTGCTTTGCTTGTCAGCAGAAGTGAGACCTAGGCCTTGCTCACAGGAAGTGCTGTTGGGGCCCAAGCGCAGTGGATCCATCCTTCCTTATGACAGATGTTTTCTGTGCATCTCTTCTGTCTCTTTTGCTGAGTAAAAGAGAACCAGTCGCTTCCGTCCTTACAGCTCAGAGACATCTAGTAAACAAGGCATCACACAATTATTTTTAAAAATATATGTTTTATTGATTTTTTTTTTTTACAGAGAGGAAGGGAGAGAGTTAGAAACGTGGGTGAGAGAGCTACCTCCTGCACATCTCTCACTGGGGATGTGCCCGCAACCAAGGTACATGCCCTTGACCGGAATCGAACCCGGGACCTTTCAGTCTGCAGGCCGACGGTCTATCCACTGAGCCAAACCAGTTAGGGCCACACAATTATTTTTATTTTAAAATAACATTTTTATTTCAGAGAGGAAGAGGGGGGGGGGAGAGAGAGAGAAACTTCACTGATGAGAGAGAATCTTTGATCGGTTGCCTCCTGCACGCCCCACACTAGGGATCAAGTCTGCAAGTAGGTGCCCTGACCAGGAATGGAATCGGGACCTCCTGGTTCATAGGTTGATGCTCAGCCATTGAGCCACACCGGCTGGGTGGCATCACACAGTTTTAATTATGATGCTGATCACTATAAAGGGAAAGGCCTGCCCTGACTGGTTTGGCTCAGTGGATAGAGCATTGGTCTGTGGACTCAAGGGTCCTGGGTTCGATTCCAGTCAAGGGCATGTACCTTGGTTGCAGGCACGTCCTCAGTGGGGGGTGTGCAGAGGGCAGCTGATTGATGTTTCTCTCTCATTGATGTTTCTTTCCCTTTCTGTGAAAAGTCAATAAAATATATTTAAAAATAAAATAAAGGGAAAGCCCGGATGTCTAGAAAGGGGGTGGGAAGACCAGTCCTAATTTGGGGAGAGGTCAGGGAAGGGTTCTCTGATGCATGCATCTGAGCTGAGAGCTGAGAAGCGGACAGAGACACAGCTTAGAGCAGCCGTGGGCAAACTATGGCCCTCGGGCCGGATCCGGCCCGTTCGGCTGTTCTATCCGGCCCGCGGAGCCGAAAGAGCGGAGGGTTCTCTTGCTCTCCCCTCCGCTCCTTCACCAGCAGCCCAAGATGAGAGTGCCAGCATTGTCAGGTTGCTTTTGTTCCGGCCCTCCGGTCCAGTTTAAGAACCCATGGTGGCCCTCGAGTCAGAAAGTTTGCCCACCCCTGGCCTAGAGGCTGGGGCCAGACACCAGCTCTTGGTGCTTAGAGAGCGCTAATTCCCAAGTCTCCTACTTGACACCAGCCAGTGCGCATGCCTGGATCCTGATCCAGGCAAGGCTGCCCTGAAGAACAAATGGACCAGCGTGGCACGCTGGTCCATTTAGCACTGTCATCGTCCCCAGGAGGGGCAGATGCCAGAGGAAGGTGAGGTGAGCTTTGAGATCTCAGCCATTTCTTGCGATGAAATGAAATTTACTTTTATTTACAAAATGTTACCCCGAATCAATGAAGATGCTCCACCCGGCCTGCGGAGCTGAGAGTCAGCCACTGCAGCCCGGCCTCAGGTGATAGAAGGACCCCCCTGTCTTGCTTGCCTCTGCTCTGGTCTGCATTGGTTTCACTGTCAGGAAGTCCCCCCTCACCCCCTACCCCTACTTTCCCCAGGCTTCCATTTACCCAGCTTGACCCCTCGGTGGAATAAAAGCACCTTTTCACTAATTTTATTTTATTTATTTTTAATTCTATTTTTTTAATTGATGTCAGACAGGAAGGGAGAGGGTGAAGGAGAGAGAGAAACAGCAATGATGAGGGAGAATCATGGATCGGCTGCCTCCTGCACACCCCACACTGAGGATCGAGCCTGCAACCTGGGCATGCGTCCTGACCGGGAATTGAACTGGGACTTCCTGGTTCATAGGCCGGCACACAACCACTGAACCACACTGGCCGGGCACCTTTTCAGTGGTCTCAGTGAACGTGTGCAGACTGTGGCCCCCGCGCCCATCACTGAGCCAGCGGTGGAGGGGGGTGGAAGGGTTGAGGGACTGGTTATGCATGCAGCCACATCTAGAGCCAGGGAGAGGGACCCAGGGCTGAGAATAGGAAAGGGTGTTCGCCAAGGGGGGGGATCAGAGTCGGAGGTGGGGGTGCCCAGCAGGCAGAACCCACCGAGGCTGCTCCACATGCCACACCCCTGGGAAGTCACTGGTGGCACAGAAATCCAGATGGTGCCAGGACCGAGCTGTTCACAGTGGAGTCCTCTCAGACAGCCACCCCAGGCCTGCCTCTTCGCCAGTCTTCACAGGTTGGCTCTCTAGACTGAGGCCTTTATTGTCTTTTTTTTTTTATATATATATATATAGCCAAAACCGGTTTGGCTCAGTGGATAGAGCGTCGGCCTGCGGACTGAAGGGTCCCAGGTTCGATTCTGGTCAAGGGCATGTACTTGGTTGTGGGCACATCCCCAGTGGGGGGTATGCAGGAGGCAGCTGATCAATAATTCTCATCAATGTTTCGGACTCTCTATCCCTCTCTCTTCCTCTCTGAAAAATCAATAAAATGTATATTTAAAAAAATATATATATATATATAGCCAAAACCGGTTTGGCTCAGTGGATAGAGTGTTGGCCTGCGGACCAAAAGGTCCCGGGTTCGATTCCGGTCAAGGGCACGTACCTTGGTTGTGGGCACATCCCCGGTGGGGATTGTGCAAGAGGCGGCTGATCGATGATTCTCTCTCATCGACGTTTCTAACTCTCTATCCCTCTCAATTCATCTCTGTGTAAAATCAATAAAATATATTAAAAAAAATATATATATATATATATTTCTTTATTGATTTCAGAGAGGAAGGGAGATGGATAGAGAGATAGAAACATCACTGATGAGAGAGAATCATTGATTAGCTGCCTCCTGCATGCCCCTTCCTGGGGATCGAGCCCACAACCCGGGCATGTGCGCATGGCCGGAATCGAACCTGGGACCCTTCAGTCTGCAGGCCGACGCTCTATCCACTGAGCCACACCAGCCAGGGCCCCTTGTTGTCTTTTGCCTGGACTGGTACAGTAGCGGCCACCGGGCTGGGTGCTTCCCTCTGGTATTTGACCCCCTCCTGGGCTCCCCACGGCAGCCCAACGGGGCTGTGGCCGCCGACTCCCGTGGCCTCAGCCGGGAGTCCCCGGGCCTCGGCTCCCCGCCCCCACTGGCCTCTCAGACTCCCTCACTTCCCCTGGCACCGTTGACTAGCCACACTGGCTCCAACCACCTTGACTGTTTCCTCTGCCCGAACTTTCTTCCCCCCCCCAATTGTCCCCACAGCTCCTGGCCACCCTTCTCTAAAAGAACCCTACCGGGGCCCCTGCCCCCTCTCTGTCCCCCATTCCCATCTCAGCTCCACGAGGGCGGGCGCTCGGTCCACCCTCTCTGCATCCAGCACGCGCCTGGCACAAACTGGGTGTGTAGTCAACTTTCAGCGAAATGAAGAAAGCAGTTAATGGCCCTCCCGAGGCACATGGGCAGAGAGACCAGTACGTGGGTGACCTGCTTGCCAGGAGCCGGGACGGGGACTTATTCACCCAGGAGCCCCGGTTCGCACCTGGGCACGCAAGTGGCTGGCACACATGTTCGCAGCCGTTGCTTCAGCTCGTCATTCAGGCGGTTCTTGGCTGCAGGTCTGTGTGGGGAAAGCAGCGTTGCTCAATCCGGCCTGTGATAAGGTGTCCAAAGCCAGCAGAGTGGGGGCCCCGGGTGTGGCTCTATCTGCTGGGACGTGGGACTGGGGGTGGGTGCCCTGGGGTGGGTGATCGGGAGTGGGAACTGGGGACACAAGACAGGCCAGCTTCCTCGCTCCCTTCCCTTGTCAGCTCTGACCGGCACCCCCCGCCCGCTGACCTTCGCCACGAGGCTGCCGTGGCCACAAGTTCACTGCGGATTTGGCTTTGGCAGAGCGCCACGGCCACCACGCCGCCGTGCAGCCCCGTGTGTCTGCTTTTAGGGAGGCTGCTCTGCTCGGGGTCCTGGGCACCTAAAGGGCAGGAAGTGGCATGGGAAGCAGCTCGGGGTGGGGGTTGGGGGGCTTTCCAGAAACCGGGGAGTTCTGGGAAGCCTAAGTGAATGGCGCCTGGCTGGGACAGGGCAAGATGGGGCTAAGGCAGCTCTGTGTTCTCACCATCGCATCTGGCTCCTGGATCCGCCATGCTCTCTCTCCAGCACCGGCCTTCACATGGCTCTCCCCGCTCCTGAAATAGCCTTCCTGTTCCTCTTCAACCAGCTGGGTCTGGCCGGTTCTCTTTAGCCTCAGCCCTGGGGTCCCTTCAGGACTGATCTGAGCCCAGCTGGACGTCTGAACCTGGAACTTCTTCTCCCCGGGGGGGCCCCCTTCTTCCCCTCCCGCCCCAGCCGTCACCCCCCAGGGCAGACAGGACAGCCTGCTGCCCGGGCCTGAGCCACGGTGTCCCCCACAGAGATGCGCTCGCAGCTGAGCGAGCAATTGCGCTGCCTGGAGCTGCAGGGGGAGCTGCGGCGGGAGCTGCTGCAGGAGCTGTCCGAGTTCATGCGGCGCAGGGCCGAGGTGGAGCTGGAGTACTCCCGGGGCCTGGACAAGCTGGCCGAGCGCTTCTCCAGCCGAGGAGGCCGCCTGGGGGGCGGCAGCCGCGAGTACCAAAGCTTCCGGTAGGTCCCGGTTGACCAGATGGCCGTAGCCGGGCTCCAGCCCTGCTCCCGGTCTGAGCGCCCCCTCTGTCCCCAGGAAGGAGCCGACCCTCCTGTCGTCCTTGCACTGCTGGGCCGTGTTGCTGCAGCAGACGCGGCAGCAGAGCCGGGACAGTGCGGCCCTCAGCGAGGTGATGGCCGGGCCACTGGTCCAGCGCCTGAGTCACATTGCAGAGGATGTGGGGCGGATAGTCAAGAAGGTAAGGCCCGCCGAAACCGGTTTGGCTCAGTGGTAGAGCGTCGGTCTGCGGACTGAAAGGTCCCGGGTTCGATTCAGGTCAAGGGCATGTACATTGGTTGCGGGCACATCCCCGGTAGGCGGTGTGCAAGAGGTAGCTGGTTGATGTTTCTCTCTCATCGACGTTTCTAGCTCTCTATCTCTCTCCCTTCCTCTCTGTGAAATACCAATAAAATACATTTTAAAAAAAAGAAAAAGGTAAGGCCCATGCCCTGGCTGGTTTTGCTCAGTGGATAGAGCATCTGCCTTCGGATGAAGGGTCCCCGGGCTTGATTCCAGTCAAGGGCACATGCCCAGGCTGTGGGCTCGATTCCCAGGGGGAGGGAGCTGATCTATGATTCTCTTTTATCATCGATGTTTCTACGTCTCTCTCCCTTCCTCTCTGAAATCAATAAAAATATAAAAATTAATTAATTAATTAAAAAGAAGGGAAGACCCTGCCTGGCCGGTGTGGCCCAGTGGTTGAGCATCAACCTATGACCCATAAGGTCACAGATCGATTCCCGGTCAGGGCACATGCCTGGGTTGCAGGCTCCATCCCAGTGTAGGGTGTACAGGAGGCAGTCAACCAATGATTCTCTCTCATCATTGATGTTTCTATCGCTCTCTCCCTCTCCCTTCCTCTCTGGAAACAATACAAATATATATACCGTATTTGCTGGCGTATAAGACGATTTTTTGGCCCTGAAAAATATGCCTCCAAGTGGGGGGTAGTCTTATACGGCGAGTATATAACAAACTCTGTATTTTTAGTGGAAATGTTAGGGGGTCGTCTTATACGCCCAGTCTCTTATACGCCGGCAAATAAGGTATTTTTTAGGGCCAAAAAATCGTCTTATACGCCCGCAAATACGGTATATATATTTTAAAAGAAGGTAACCCTGACCCTGGGTCTAGGAGGTGTGAATGGCTTCGGGCTCTATCAAGGGCAGCCTGTGGGCACACAATCCAGAGGCATCCGGGCTGGGACGGCTCAGGGACCAAATGGGTGTCCGGGCCGGGTGCCAAGCTGAGGTGCAGTGACCATCCCAGGACAGCGGTGGGCCCCGCCCTGGGGCAGTGATTCTGTCACGTTTCCCCTTCTCCCCAGAGTAAGGACCTGGAGCAGAAGCTGCAGGAAGAGCTCCTGGAGGTGGTGTCTGAGCTTCAGACGGTGAGGATGCCCATTAGAGGGAGGCTCCCCCCCCCTGCCCCCCGCCCCCCGCCAGGCCCAAGGAGGAGGATGGGGGCCCAGGAGAGCCCTGCGTTTCAAGGACCGCACGCAGGGGCCTTTCTCCCTGCCCTGGGCCCAGGCTGGGTGGGCTAGGTGCTCATGTGGGATTGCCTTGCTCTCAGGTCTGAGTCGCCTTCGGGGCGGGAGGAGGACGGGGAGGGCTGGCTGTGGCTTTGGCCTTGAGCAGGGCCGCCTGGCCTTGGGGCCCCCCTACAGGCCAAGAAGACATACCAGGTGTACCACACGGAGAGCGTGAATGCTGAGGCCAAGCTCCGGGAAGCCGAGCGGCAGGAGGAGAAGCGGGGTGGCCGCGGTGCTGCCACGGCCACGGCCACGGCCACGGCCACCACGGAGGCAGGGCCCCTGCGCAAGACCTCCGTCAAGAAGAGCTCACGGCTGGTAGAAAAGGTGGGCCTGGACGCCACGGGTCAGTTTGAAGGCCGTGGCTCCTGGCCTTTGTCCCTTCGAACCCTGGCCCTGACCGGGGCCCGCTGGAAGGTGGCGCACAGAGGGGGGGGGGAGGCAGAGCTGCGGAGGGGAGAGCCACAGAACTCTGGCAGGGCTGTAAGCGGAGGGCCGGGCTGAGCCTCGCCGCGGTGCTGTGAGGTTTCAGAGGCGCGGGGAGACCCAGAGAGAGGGTGCTGGGGTGATGGGCAGGGATAAGGAACCTTCCAAGAGAAGATGGAGGGGTTGAGGGTGGCAGGGATACCAGGATGTAGAGGCGCCAAGCTGGGAAGAGCTTGAGGTGGAGCTGGGGTTGCCAGCCCAAGACTGCAGGGTTCGTGCGCAGCCGGGAGGGGTGGGTGAGCACGTCGGGGCTTCTGGCCACGCTGTCGAGGAGGCTGTGGGGCTTTAGGTGGAGCTGGAGGAGGGTAGGGAGGGGGGAAGCGTGTGAGGGCTGGCTGGGTCGATGACCCTGGTGCATGGCCCCGAGCAGCGTCAGGCCAAGTTCTTGGAGCACAGGCTGAAGTGCACAAAGGCGCGCAACGAGTACCTGCTCAGCCTGGCCAGCGTCAACGCCGCCGTCAGCAACTACTACCTGTATGACGCCTTGGACCTCATGGACGTGAGTGCGGGGCGGACCGGTGCGGGAACTGGTGCCCAGTGCCCCGGGGCCCGCCCGAGCCGTGTCCTTGCTCTCTCCCCAGTGCTGTGACACAGGGTTCCACTTGGCCCTGGGCCAGGTGCTCCGGACTTACACGGCTGCCGAGAGCCGCACCCAAGCCTCCCAGATGCAGGGCCTGGGCAGCCTGGAGGTGGCGGTGGAGGCCCTAGATCCTACAGGGGACAAGTCCAAGGTGCTGGAGGTGCACTCGGTGGCCTTCTGCCCCCCGCAGCGTTTTGACTACCAGCCCCACGAGGGCGATGAGGTGAGGGTCACCGCCCCTGCCCCTTAAAGCCCCGGCATCGACACCAAGGGCTGTGCGTTCTCTGCCCTTCAGGTAAGTCAATGGATTTCACTTTTCTAAGGGCTAGAAACTCCTGCATGTAGCTTATTTCATGGATCCTCATTCACTGGCCTTGAGGCAAATGAGGTCTTCACCCCTGCATTTGAAGCAAACAAATTTCGGCGGCTCATTGCAGTTCACCCAGCTAATGAACACCCACCTACCCCAAAGGCAAACACAGTAAAAATATCACCAGTGTTGCCCTAACCGGTTTGGCTCAGTGGATAGAGCGTTGGCCTGCGGACTGAAGGGTCCCAGGTTTGATTCCAGTCAAGGGCAAGTGCACGAGGCAGCTAATCGATGTTTCTCATCCATGTTTCTAACTCTATCCTTCTCCCTTCCTCTCTGTAAAAAATCAATAAAGTATATTAAAAATATATATCATCAGTGTTGACACGAGGCGGGCTTATGGCTGTCCACATAGTCTTCTTCCAATTGTTCTGTATGTTTTAGACATATCATAACAGACTTGGAGGGAAAGAAACCATACAAGCAGTAAAATATAACTAGGCGTTGTTGTTTTTAAAAAATATGTTTTTATTGATTTCAGAGAGGAAGGGAGAGGGAGAGAGAGAGAGAGAGAGATAGAAACATCAATGATGAGAGAGATTTTTTCTTTTTTTAAATTCTACTCTTTAAAAAAATATATACTTTATTGATATTTCACAGAGAGGAAGGGAGAGAGATAGAGAGCTAGAAATGTCGATGAGAGAGAAACATCGACCAGCTGCCTCTTGCACCCCCCACCCCACTGGGGATGCGCCGGCAACCAATGTACATGCCCTTGACCGGAATCGAACCCGGGACCCCCCAGTCCGCAGACCGACGCTCTACCACTGAGCCAAACCGGTCTTGGCATGAGAGAGATTCTTGATCATCTGCCTCCTGTACACCCTCCACACTGGGGGTTGAGTCCAAAACCCAGGCATGTGTTCTGACTGGGAATTGAAACTGGGACCCTTCAGTCTGCAGGCCAGTGCTCTATCCACTGAGCCAAACCAGCTAAGGCTAGGCGTCTTTATATATATATATATAATTGATTTCAGAGAGGAAGGGAGAGGAAGACAGAGAGAGAAACATCAATGATGAGAGAGAATCAATAATAAGCTATCTCCTATACACCCTCCATTGGGGATTGAGCCCACAACCCAGCTATGTGCTCTGACCTGGAATCAGACCGTGACCTTCTGGTTCATAGACCAACATTCAACCACTGAGCCATGCCAGCCGGTTCTGCACTATTTTTTTTTTTTACTTGTCTCTGCACTATTTTTTCCTTTACCAATTTATCCTAATGGGCATTGCTCAGGGACTGGCATTACATGGAGCGTTCAGTTAGTTCATGTGTCTTTTGACCAAAATAGTGGTTGAAAAAGTCAAAGGGTACTCCAGGCTTCCAGTGGCACACAGCCATTCTCGACCTCACCCTTTCTGTTCTTGATTCCTGCACCCCCAAAATAGCCACTTCCCCGTCTTCTAGCTGCTTGCTGCCTCTGGACCTTCCGTCTGCGTGTTCAGATCATGCAGCGGCTGCTGGTTGCTTTTCAACTTTCCGTAGGCCCCGCTGACTTCCTTCCACGCGTGATCGGGGCTCAGCCCCACCATGTCCCTGTAACAGGCCTCTCGTCCTGTCCATTCTGCCAGGCAATCTGTGCGCTCACTCTTATTTTTACTTTTCAAAATATAATTTATTGATTTCAGAGAGAGGAAGGGACAGGGGGAGAGAGAGAGAGAGAGACGGAACCATCAGTGATGATAGAGATTCATTGGCTGCCTCCTGCTTGCCTGAAACTAAATTAAAAATAATGTTGGCTGTCAAGTGTAATTGAAAAATAAAATAAAAGGAGACTGAGACTTCTTTTAATTAAATGTTGGACCTCATGGGTTAATTCTCTAATTTCCTTATCTATGCTTTCTATTTCCACATCTCTATGCCTTTTAATTCTGCTTTCTGAGAGATTTCTTCAACGACCTCTTCCAACCCCTTGTTGAATTTTTTTTTAAAGTGTGCTTTCATATTTTGTTTCTAAGAGTTCTGTTTTCTTTTACAAGTTTCTGTTTAAAATAGTCCTTTGTTCTTATTTCACGAATACAACATCTTCCCAAATCTTTCTGCAATGTTTATTTTTGTTTGCTGGACAATTTTCTCTGTTTCTTGCATTTTTCTTCCAGTGTTTTTTAAAATTTGTTTTGATCTGTTTTCCATGTTAGAGTTTCCCTTTAATGGTTGACTTGGCCATCAGTTCATATTTAAGAGGAGGCACAGGGAGGGGAATTGATGTGGCCCAGCCTCCGTGGCTCAGTGGTTGAACATCGACCTATGAACCAGGAGGTCACGGTTCGATTCCCAGTCAGGGCGCATGCCCGGGTTGCGGGTTCCATCCCCATAGATTGGCTGCCTCCTTCATGGCCCCCTGCACTGGAGTTGCGGGCTCCATCCCCAGTGCGGGCGCTGTGAAGGAGGCAGCTAATCGATGATTCTCTCTGATTATTAATGTTTCTATCCCTCTCTCCCTCTCCTTTCCTCTCTGAATCAATTTTTTAAAAATGGGATGTGTGTGAGCAGAGCTGGTCAATAGCGCCCTTCCCTGCAGGGTGGCTGGGCGGGGACTCACATCAATGCTCCGAGGGAGACCCACACCCTGGGGAGCTGAGGAGGTGCATCTCAGTAAGAGGGTGCTAGGGAAAACTCTAGGACTTGAGCTAGAATGGGGGAGGGGAGTTGGGAGAGAGGCTTGACTCTGGCTTGGATGCTGACAGGAAGCAGGGATAACTCTGAGTGTGTATGTTAATAAGTCTTATCTAGCCCTAGCTGGTTTGGCTCAGTGGATAGAGCGTTGGCCCCTGGACCGAAGGGTTATGGGTTCGATTCCGGTCAAGGGCACATACCTTGGTTATAGGCTCCATTTGGGGCATGTGTGGGAAGCAACCAATTGATGTGTCTCTCTCACATCGATATTTCTCTCTCTGTTCTCTCCCTCTCCCTTCCACTCTCTTAAAAAAAATCAACAGAAAAATATCCTTGGGTGAGGATTAGCAACAACAACAACAAAAAGTCTTATCTGAAAGTCAGGGTGTGCGATGAAGGGAGGTGAAAGCGGTCTTCAGTAAGGAAGCCGCAGCCACTCAGGAGCTGGGACGGAGGAAAGTTTGCTGATATTTGTGGCTTGGACAGCGTTTTTGTGTTTGTTTGTGCTCAGACATGATTACAAGGTGGTCATGCTTTTGTCTTCACCCCTCGTGGTCACAGAGGGGCCCTGTCTGATGCTGATGCTCTCTGACATTCCTTCTGTTCAATGGGACAGCACCAAGACCCAGCTGTGAGTGGCCGGCCAGCTCCAGATGGCGGCGGCTGCCTCGCTCTTTCTCATCAGTAGGGAGTTTCGTCACCTTCAGCTGTGACTCGTGTCGCTGAGTCCAGCATTCCTCTGATTCATCCTTTCCCGAGAGTCAATCTCTAGCTTGCTGCTATTCGTGTGGGTTTTGAGAGGATGCTCTAACCTCAGTGCTCCCTATGGCCTGGTTAGTCTTTTAAAAAATATTTATTAATTAAATTGGTTGGGGTGACATTGGTCAACATGAACGTATAGGTTACATGTGTGAGTTTCTATGTTACAAGATCTGTATATTGCACTGTGTGCCCATGACCCAAATTCAAATCTCCCATCACCTTATATTACGACCCTCTTCTCCCTCCACCCCCTTCTCTCTGGCAACCACCACACAGCTGTTTGTATTCATATGTTTCAGTTTCATTTTTTAAATTTATTTTTTTAATGTATTTTTTTGATTTTTCACAGAGAGGAAGGGGGAGTTAGAAACATCGATGAGAGAGAAACATCGACCAGCTGCCTCCTGCACACCCCCTACCGGGGATGTGCCCGCAACCAATGTACATGCCCTTGACAGGAATCGAACCTGGGACCCTTCAGTCCAGACCGACACTCTACCCACTGAGCCAAACCAGTTTTGGCTCTAGCTTCATTCTTTTTCCTCAGGATTGCTTTGGCTATTTTGGGTCCTTTGTGGTTCCATACCAATCTTTAAAAAATGACATTGGGATTTTGATGGGGATTGCATTAAATCCACATATCGCTTTGGGTAATATGGCCATTTTAACTATGTTGATTTTTCCAATCCATGAGCATGGAATATTTTTCCATTTTATTGTGTCTTTTTTATCTCTTTTAATAATGCTTTGTAATGTTCAGTATATAGATCTTTCATGTTCTTTGTTAAGTTTCTTCCTAGGTATTTTATTCTTTTGGTTGCAATTGTAAAAGAAATTGTTTTTTTGGTTTTTTTTTCCCCCTATATATATATATTTTTTAAAAAAAATATATTTTTATTGATATTTTACAGAGAGGAAGGGAGAGAGATAGAGAGCTAGAAACGTCGATGAGAGAGAAACATCGACCAGCTGCCTCTTGCACACCCCCTACTGGGGATGTGCCCGAAACCAATGTACATGCCCTTGACCGGAATCGAACCTGGGACCCTTCAGCCCGCAGACCGACGCTCTACCACTGAGCCAAACCGGTTTCGGCCCTAAATATATTTTTATTGATTTCAGAGAGGAAGGGAGAAGGCTAGAGAAATAAAAATATCAATGATCAGAGAGAACCATTGATTAGCTATATGAGCCTGCAACCCAGGCATGTGCCTTTCACCAGAATCGAACCCGGGACCCTTCCGTCCACAGGCTGTCGCTCTATCCACTGAGCCAAACCGGCTAGGGCAGGGATTGCTTTCTTTTTCTTCATTTGTTTTTCTGACGTTTTGTTGTTAGTATACAGGAAGGCAGTGGATTTTTTAAATTATGCATTTTTTATTGATTAAGGTATTACAAATGTGTCTTTATCCCCCCAATATCCCCTCATCCCCCCAGTCCTGCCCTCACTCTCGCCCCCTGTTGTCTGTGTCCATCGCAAGAAAGGCGAGGGATTTTTGCACATTCATTCTGTATCCTGCAACTTGACTGTATTTGTTTATTGTTTCCAGTAGTTTGTGTGTGTGTGTGTGTGTGTGTAGATGTTTTCATCATTGTGGTAAAATATACATAAGCTTTACCATTTTTAAAGTGTACAGTTCAATGGCATTAAAAGCACATGAATCACAACCACCATCCACCTCCAGGCCTGTTTGCTCTTCCCAAACCGAAACTCTGTTCCCATTGGACACTTAACCCTGCACTCCCCTCCCCCAGCCCCTGGCACCCACTCATCTCCTTTCTGTCTCTATGGAGTTGCTTCTTCTGGACATTTTATGTAAATAGACTCACGGAATACACGGCCTTTGTGTCTGGCTCCTTTCACTCAATAGAATGTCTTCAGGGTTCACCCACCTTGTAGCCGGGATCAGCCTGGACTTCATTCATTTTCATGCCTGAATAACATCCTATTTAGCGCGGACGCGCCACACTTGCTGATCCATTCATCGGCTGTTGGGCGCTTGGGTAGCTGCTGCCTTCGGGCTGTTGTGAGTGTGCAGCCATGAGCATCCGTGCGCAAGTCTGGGTGTGCTCCTTTCTCTGGGGCCGGCGCCCCGCTATTGTTCAGAGGCAGATGTACAAAGCGTCAAGGCCTGCTGGTCCTGCCCGCGAGGCAGTGGAATGTGTCAGTTCCCTCGTGCCCCGCAGACCTCAGTGCCCGCCCCTGCCCCTGCCCCACCCCCACGCCTGAGCTCTCTGCCTTCAGGCTCGGCCCCACTTCCCTGACGCTGCCCTTTGCAGGTGGCTGAGATCCAGGTGGAGGTGGAGCTGCGGGACGAGATTCTGCCCAGAGCCCAGAATATCCAGAGCCGCCTGGACCGACAGACCATAGAGACAGAGGAGGTATGCATGAGCGGCCCGGCCCGGCATGGGGGATAGGGACTTGGAAACATGGAACCAGATGGCCACAGCCTCCCTTCCTCTTCTTTCAACACTGAAGGAAGAGGAAGGGAGGCTTTCCCTTCCCTTAATCCAAATAAAAAAGTTGGATTCTTTTTTATTTATTTTATTTTATTTTTTTAAGATTTTTAAAAAATTGATTTTCCACAGAGAGGAAGGGAGAGGGACAGAGAGCTAGAAATGTCGATGAGAGAGAAACATCGACCAGCAACCAACATACATGCCCTTGATCGGAATTGAATCTGGGACCTTTCAGTCCACAGACCGATGCTCTATCCACTGAGCCAAACCAGTTTCAGCAGAGTTGGATTCTTTTTATTTATTTTATTTATTTTAATATATTTTTTATTGATATTTTACAGAGAGGAAGGGAGAGAGATAGAGAGCTAGAAACGTCGATGAGAGAGAAACATCAACCAGCTGCCTCTTGCACACCCCCTACCGGGGAATGTGCCTGCAACCAATGTACATGCCCTTGACCGGAATCGAACCTGGGACCTTTCAGTCCGCAGACCGACGCTCTACCACTGAGCCAAACCGGTTTCAGCTGGATTCTTTTTAAAAAAAATATATACTTTATTGCCCTAGCTGGTTTGGCTTACTGGATAGCATTAGCCTGTGGACCAAAGGGTCTCAGGTTTGATTCCGGTCAAGGGCATGTACCTCAGTTGCAGGCTCATCCCTGGCTTGGGTCAGGGCTCAAGCAGGAGGCAACCAATCGATGTGTTCCGCTCACATCGATGTTTCTCTCTGTCTTTCCCTCTCTTCCATTCTTTCTCTAAAAATCAATGGGAAAATATCCTCGGGTGAGGATTAAAAAATATATACATATGTATTTTTAATTGATTTCAGAGAGAGGAAGGGAGAAGGAGAGAGGGTTGGAAACATCAATGATAAAGTGAGAATCATTGATTGACTGCCTCCTACACCCCCCATACTGGGGATCGAGCCCACAATCCAGGCACATGCCCTGACCAGGAATAGAACCGTGACCTCCTGGTTCATAGGTCGATGCTCAACCACTGAGCCACACTGGCTGGGCCAGAGTTGGATTCTTGTCCCTTGCCTGTCCCCCAATTCTTCCTTCCCTGTCTCCTCCCAGGTGAACAAGACGCTGAAGGCCACGCTGCAGGCCCTGCTGGAAGTGGTGGCACTGGAGGATGGGGACATGCTTGACTCCTTCCAGGCCAGCCCCTCCACCGAGTCCCTGAAGTCCACCAGCTCCGACCCGGGGGCTCGGCAGGCGGGCCGGAGGCGGGGCCAGCAACAGGAGACTGAGACCTTCTACATCTCGGTGGGGAGGGCCGGGCCCGGGGTCGGGGGGGGGGGCAGGGGTGGGGTTCAGGGAGGGCCCAGAGCTGGGACTAAAACTGCGGGCTCTCTGGGGGGGCTTCCCAGAAGCTCCAGGAGTACCTGAGTGGACGGAGCATCCTTGCCAAGCTGCAGGCCAAGCATGAGAAACTGCAGGAGGCCATTCAGCGAGGTGGGCCCCTCTCCCAGCCCCCTTAGCGTCTTTCACGCCACCCCCAGGGCCAGGAGTGGCAGCTGCCCTTGGCTCTCCTACCTTGGAAGCCCATGCTCCGCTCTGCCCAGAGAGGTTGCTTGGCATGAAGGAAATAATTCAGCCGGGTCCCTGGCCTCGATGGCGCCCTTGGCCTTCAGGCCGCACCTTCCTCTCTGCGGTGCCTTGCGGACGTGCTGGCCTGAGAGGCACACCAATGCTTTCTGTCCCCCAGGTGACAAGGAGGAGCAGGAGGTGCCAAGGTGAGTCCTTCACGAGGGGCTGGTTGGTTTCACGGAGCTGGAGTTCTGCAGGCGTCAAGCTGTGATGCCCCCCCCCCCCCTTGTCCTTGTCCTCTGCTGCTCATTCTCTGTGGCCTCAATTTCCCACTCTGCCCGGTGGGTTCTGGGATAACTCCCACGCTCCAGGGCCCTGTCAGGTTGGGCTGGGGGGAGGAGCATCCTGTTCCCCACGCCCCAGCCCCTCAGAGCCAGCTCCCATTCGTCACAGCGCCCAGTACACCCAGAGAAAACTCCAGAAGAGCCGCCAACCCCGCCCCAGCTCCCAGTATCACCATAAACTCTTCGGGGGAGACATGGAGAAGTTTATCCAGGTACTTGCTTTGCCTCACGCTCCAACTCATTGCAGGCCCTTGCCCAGCCAGCGTAGCTCAGGGGTTGAGCGTTGACTTATGAACCAGGAGGTCACGGTTCGATTCCCGGTCAGGGCACATGCCCGGGTTGCGGGCTCCATCCCCAGTGTGGGGCGTGCAGGAGGCAGCTGATCAGCGATTCTCTCTCATCATTGATGTTTCTGTCTCTCTCTCCCTCTCCCTTCCTCTCTGAAATCAATAAAAATATGTGTAAAAATAACTAACTAGCTAAATAAATGCAGGCCTGCATTTCTGGTCTTTCTCTGGCCCTGGGCCACCTCTGTGGCCCGGCTGCCTATGACCCAAGTGCCCTCTGTTGCCACGCACTTGTCAGCCCACCTTCCTGGGGGGCCTTTTCTGGGCCCCCACTGATGGAGGGGAGCGTCCTTATCTAGTAACACGCATCCTCAGAGAGCCTCGGGCAGCAGCTATTATTTTTCAGGCTGTGATTATGTGTGTAAACATTCTAAATAGAGTCGACAGGCTATTTAAACGAACGCATTCGAGTTGTGCAAAGCTACTTGATTGGAGGTCAACATACAGAATCGGATTACATTTTCACATGCCAGCAATAAACAGCGAGGAAAGTGTAAGGCTCTGCCCAAAATGGCACCAGGGACATCACACACCTGGGAGCCAATCCTGCCCGCAGCTTGTCGGGCCTCGTTGCCAGCGACCATAATGCATTGTTAAGAGAGGACAAGTTGGCCCTAACCGGTTTGGCTCAGTGGCTAGAGTGTCGGCCTGCCGACTGGAGGGTCCCAGGTTTGATTCCGGCCAAGGGCACATGTCTGGGTTGTGGGCTCGATCCCCAGTAGGGGGCGTGCAGGAGAGAGCCAATCAATGATTCTCTCTCATCATTGATGTTTCTATCTCTCCCTTACTCTCTGAAATCAATAAAGAAATATATTATTGTTTTAAAAAATATATATATTTTATTGATTTTTTTACAGAGAGGAAGGGAGAGGGATAGAGAGCTAGAAACATTGATGAGAGAGAAACATCGACCAGCTGCCTCCTGCACACCCCCTACTGGGGATGTGCCGCAACCAACATATATATATGCCCTTGACCGGAATCGAACCTGATACCCTTCAGTCCACAGGCCAACGTGCTCTATCCACTGAGCCAAACCGGCTTTGGCAATATATTGTTGTTGTTTTTTTAAAAAGGAGAGAGAGCCAAAGTGGATAGAGTCTGCGGACTGAAAGGTCCCAGGTTCGATTCCGGTCAAGGGCATGTGCATTGGTTGCGGGCACATCCCCGGTAGTGGGTGTGCAAGAGGTGGCTGATCAATGTTTCTCTCTCATTGATGTCTCTAGCTCTCTATCCTTCTTCCTTCCTCTCTGTAAAAAAAATCAATATTTTTTTTAAAAAAAATAAATAAAGAGAGAGAGAAGACAAGTTGGCCCTAGCCGATGTGGCTCAGTGAATAGAGTATCAGCCTGTGGACCAAAGGGTCTCGGGTTCAATTCCGGTCAGGGGCACATACCTTGGTTGCAGGCTCCTCCCCGACCCGGGCTCTGGTTGGGGTATGTGCAGGAGGCAACCAATCAATGTGTTTCTCCCACATCGACGTTTCTCTCTGTCTTTTCTTCTCTCTTCCGCTCTCCCTGAAAATCAATGGACTTTTTGCTGCACACTTAGTACTGACTGGTCAAAGATACGACAGTAATAGGTTATGTAAGTTATGCAGTCTACATCGGGTATTTGTAAATACTCCCACGTAGGCCTTCTACCAATAATACTCCAAGAGTTACGGCAGCAAAGGGATTTGGAAAGAACATTTTTTTTTTACACAGTTAATTTACCATGTAAAATGGCTGTAAATGGTAATGTATACAGATTTTCTGTTCCCAACATTCCATTGTTAACTTCTCGTTATGACTGTTCCGTTTTTATTGCTTTCGTATGGAAAGAGATTGCCAAACTAAAAAAAAAACCCTTTAACTGGAGAAAAAAAAATCAATGGGAAAATATCCTCGGGTGAGGATTAACAACAACAACAAACAAAAAAAAAAAAAATGAGAGAGAAGGACGAAATGGGACGTGCCGTGTCCACAGAGACGCGAACACCCTCTCTGTCCCCAGAGCTCAGGCCAACCCGTGCCCCTGGTGGTGGAGAGCTGCGTCCGCTTCATTAACCTCAACGGTAAGCCTGGCACCGGGCACCTGGCACCCATCTGGGGGGGTGGGGGAGGCCTCGGGGCCCACCAGCCCTTTGTTCTCCCGCAGGCCTGCAACACGAGGGCATCTTCCGAGTGTCGGGGGCCCAGCTCCGCATCTCAGAGATCCGGGATGCTTTTGAGAGAGGTGGGGATAGGCAGCGTGGGGAGGGGTGGGGGGCCGGCCAGCCTGGCTGTGCTCAGCCGCCCTGCCCCCCCGTGTTGTCCGCAGGGGAGGACCCCCTGGTGGAAGGCTGCTCGGCCGGCGACCTGGATTCGGTGGCGGGGGTCCTGAAGCTCTACTTTCGGAGCCTGGAGCCCCCGCTCTTCCCCCCAGACCTGTTCCGGGAGCTGCTGGCTTCTGCGGGTGAGGCCAGGGCCTGCGGCCTGCGGCCGGGTGGGGAGGGGGGGTCCCCGGTGGCCTAGGGCCACGCTCACGGCTTCTCTCCTCTCCTCCCGGGGTGGCGGCCTGGGCCCCAGAGCTGGAGGCCGTGGAGGAGCGGGTGGAGCTGGTGAGCCGCCTTCTGGCCCAGCTGCCCGGCCCGGTGCTGGTGGTGCTGCGCTACCTCTTCACCTTCCTCAGCCAGTGAGTGCTTCTTGGGGGTCGGGGGGGGGTGCGGGGGAACACGGGGCAGGGAGTTCCCTGCTTGTGACCCGCGTGTGCCCCCAGCCTGGCCCAGTATAGCGATGAGAACATGATGGACCCTTACAACCTGGCCGTGTGCTTTGGGCCGACGCTGCTGCCCGTGCCCCCTGGGCAGGACCCCGTGGCCTTGCAGGGCCAGGTGAACCAGCTGGTGCAGACGCTCATTGTGCAGCCCGCGCGGGTTTTCCCACCCCTCAGCCTGCTGCCGGGCCCCGTCTATGAGAAGTGCATGGCACCGCCTTCCGCCAGCTGCCTGGGGTACGCTCTTTGTGCTGCTGCTGGGGGATGGGGTTCGGGGGGGTGTGGGGGAGGCGGTCCGGCGGAGCCCCCTAAATGCTCATCGCCCTCGCTCTACTCTGGGCCTCAGGGACACCCAGGTGGAGGGTCTGGCAGGCGAGAACGAGCAGGAGCTGGAAGCTGGGACCCCGGCCCAGGAGGACGGTGAGGGTGTCTGGAAGGAGGACCCCACCCTGTGGCCCTGTCCTGGGTGCCCACCGCACCCCCCCCACCCCACCCCACACACACACTCAGACCCTTTCTTCTCCTCAGTCCTGGAGGGCATCGTGGAGGCAGTGGCCTGCTTTGCCTACACGGGCCGCACGGCCCAAGAGCTGACCTTCCAGCGCGGGGACGTGCTGCGGCTGCACGAGCGGGCCTCGGAGGACTGGTGGCGGGGCGAGTGCGCGGGCACCTGGGGGCTCATTCCGCACAAGTACATCACGCTGCCCGAGGGGTGAGTGTGCCCCACGCTGTCCGGACACTCCCCACAGCCCCCTCCCCCCAGGGCCTGGCCCTTTCCTACCCCAAGTCTCAGGGTCTGGAGGCTTTCTTTTAAAGATAGATATATTTAAATATTTTATTGATTTTTTTACAGAGAGGAAGGGAGAGGAAAAGAGAGTTAGAAACATCGAGGAGAGAGAATCATCGGCCAGCTGCCTCTTGCACGCCCCCTACTGGGGATGTGCCCGCAACCAAGGTACATGCCCTTGACCGGAATCGAACCTGGGACCTTTCAGGCCGCAGGCCGATGCTCTATCCACTGAGCCAAACCGGTTTCAGCATAAAGATATTTTTTTATTTTTTTAAAATATATTTTATTGATATTTTACAGAGAGAAAGGGAGAGAGATAGAAAGCTAGAAATGTCGATGAGAGAGAAACATCGACCAGCTGCTTCTTGCAAACCCCCCACCGGGGATGTGCCCGCAACCAATGCACATGCCCTTGACCGGAATCGAACCCGGGACCTTTCAGTCCGCAGACCGACGCTCTACCGCTGAGCCAAACCGGTTCCGGCCATAAAGATATTTTTAAAAATTGATTTCAGAGAAGAAGGAAGAGGGAGAAAGAGATAGAGACGTCAATGATGAGAGAGAATCATTGATTGGCTGCCTCTTGCACACCCCACATTGGGGATCAGACCTACAACCTGGGCATGTGCCCTGACCAGGAAACGAATCATGACTTCCTGGTTCATAGGTCGACGCTCAACCACTGAGCCACACCGGCTGGGCAGTCTGTAGGCTTTCTGTGTGCCCTTCTGAGCACTTCTTGCTGCCACGGAGGCACAAAACCTGCTGGCCCCCAGCACCCTAAGCAGGCCATCTTTCTGACCGCAGAGCAGAGAAGCATGCGATGGGCCCGGGGCTGCAGGCCGGCGAGCTGCTGAGCAGTGCGGAGGGCCTCCCGGCGGCGGAGACCACCCAGCGGTGAGCAAGGGGCGGTTGGCCCCTCGGGAAGACCCTTCTGGTGGCCACACTGCCCGCGCCCACCTGAGCACTGCTCTGGGGGCCAGGCCTGTCCTGGGCAGCAGGCAATGGTCCGGGCTGGGGGGGAGGGTCAGGTTAGGGCACCTGGAGAGAAGCCCAGTGGGGGGAGGGTTGTCTGGGTGAGGAGTGCCCCAGGAGGACAGAATGGACCTGCCGGGCCAGCCTCTCTGTCTTTCCCTTGGCCACACCCTGGCGTGGGAGGAATCACTGCCAGGTTGTGGCGACTTCCCGGGGCCCCGCCTGGCTCACTGTCTGTGCCCTGCAGGCCAGAGCCCGGGGGCGCTTGTACCCCATGTACCCCACCCGGGGGCGCTTCTGGGCACAGACGGCACTGCTTGCTCCCAACCTCCCCAGATCGACATGTGGAGGTGGATAAGGTGAGTGGGGAATGGCTGAGCGGCAGGTGGGGGATATCTCTCCTGGGGTGGGGGGTTCTCTGCCCCCCTTCATGAACCAAATTCTTCCCCCCTGAGGGTTGAGTCTGCCCTTCCTGACCTCAGACAGGCTGGCTGAGCCCATCCCAGAGAGGGGCAGGCCAGCAAGGGGAAGGATGTGCCCAGGGCAAGGGCAGGGGTGACACGGAGGCTCATGCATTTGGGCTTCATGGTTCTTTTTAAAATATATATTTTATTGGTTTTTTTCCAGAGAGGAAGGGAGAGAGGGATAGAGAGTCAGAAACGTCGATGAGAGAGAAACATCTCTCAGCTGCCTCCTGCACACCCCCTACCAGGGATGTGCCCGTAACCAAGGTACATGCCCTTGACCGGAATTGAACCCGGGACCCTTCAGTCCGCAGGCCGATGCTCTGTCCACTGAGTCAAACCAGTTAGAGCTAAAAAATATATTTCTATTGATTTCAGAGAGGAAGGGAGAGGGAGAGAGAGAGAAACATCAATGATGAGAGCGAATCATTGATCAGCTGCCTCCTGCACGCCTCCCCCTGGGGATCGAGCCTGCAACCTGGGCATGTGCCCTGACTGGGAATCGAACCGTGACCTCCTGGTTCATAGGCCGACGCTCAACCACTGGGCCACACCGGCCGGGCTGAGTCTCCACATTTCTCACGTGGTTGGTTCTTGAGTGGGAAGTGGTGAGTGGGTTGGGCGAGGGGCTACCGGGCAGGCTTCAAGGGCTGGAATCTGGACCTGGGCTGGGTGGCAGGTGGGGACGTGGCAGGAGCTGGGTGGGCCAGGGCGGGTGAGAGGGACAGATGGCAAAGAGGTCGGAGGGGGTGGCTGGCTGCAGAGCTGGGCAGGACAGCGGTTCTCTCGGGGGGCAAGAGGGGGTACTGGGCATGGCCTCGGGCAAGGGGTGCATCCTGGGAAGCCCTGGCTTCCTGCTCTGTCCATTGGACCCAGGGCACCCACCCAATGGGCGCTCACTGCTCCCAGCTGAGACAGAGGCTGAGGAGAGAACTTGCGAGTAGGCTGTGTCTGGATGTGGCCCAGTGGCCAGGCTGGGAGGGGGGAGGACGGGGGGGGGATGGGGGGCTGACTTGGACCATCAGGCGGTGGGGGCGGGCAGGGCTGGGCAGCTGAGGGATTCCAGGGGAGGCCGCGGGGCCCGGCTGGTGCAGATGGATGCTGATCTGGGCGCTCCTGCGTGCTGGCGGCCCTCAGGGTCATGTGGGAGGTCTCAGCCAGGGAGAGAGGGGTGTGAGGAGGATAAGGGGGGCAGTCAGGGCTCAGCCAGAGGCTCCCACACTCCGAGGCTGGGTTGAAGATGGCTGTCCCCAGAGGAGGTGGTGACAGCCACAGCTAAGGTGGCAGGAGGGAGCGTGGGCGAGGGAGGGGGGACAGGTTGGTGGCAGATGGCTCTGGTTTCGGAGTGGGGGGTTCCGGGGGAGGGTCGGGCAGCGGGGGGGGGAGTAGGGGGGACCTCACTCCTGCGTTCCTGGTCAACGCACTGAGCCGGGGGTGGGGGGAGCGGCAGGGCACCGAGGGACACCCCTGCCAGATGCCCCCCCCGTCTCACCTCTCTGCCAGGCTGTGGCGCAGACCATGGACTCCGTGTTTAAGGAGCTCTTGGGAAAGACCTTCGTCCGCCAGGGCCTGGGGCCAGCAGCCACCAACTCTCCCGGCCCGGGGCCCCGCAGCCCGAAGCTTCTAGGCTGTGGCCGCCTGGGCAAGAACAAAGGCTTCTCCCGCAGCCCTGGGGCGCCGGCCTCCCCCTCGGCGTCCCAGCCCCCGGGCCTGGACTCACCCCTTAAGCCACACTGAGGTGCTGCCGGCTCCTCAGCAGACCCCCCCTCTCCCCCTAAGGGGTCGCCTGCAAGGCCCTCCCCCCTCCCAGGCCCTTTGCTTCGCCCCGGCCCTGCCCAGCTAGCCCGGAGCACCGGCTCTCGACCCTTCGTGGCAAGAAGGACGCGGCTGCCCAAACGACCCTCTGCCTGCCCCAGCCCTGGCTTAGGCCCCTTTGGGAGGCAGCTCACCCGTGGCTGATGGGTGGTGGGTGCCCTTGCTCAGATGCCCTTGCAGGCCTGCCGGTGCCCAGGCCCTCCTCTGCCTCAACCGAGGGCACGGGACTGGCGGCGGTTGGCGGGCTTGGCAGCCATTCATAAAGACTGGACCACTGACTCCCCCGCGTGAGCCAGGTGTCTTGTTTTGGGGGACTGGGCAGGTGGGTATGAGGCCAACCCCCTGGCACCCTCACTGCTTGAGGCCACATGCCAGGGCACTCAGCCAAGGTGGCAGGGTGGGCGGCCGGACCAGCTTCTCCTGGGGGCTGGGGGGCTCGGCACAGAGCTGCGTGGGTTGGGGGCTTGGACATTTGAAACTGTCGCCTGCGTCGTGGGCTCCAGAATCATGCATGTGCGTGTGTGTGTGGGTGTGTGTGTGTGGGGGGGGGTCAAGGACGTCTTTCCATGCCACCTTCACACCCACTGCTAGCCGGATCCAAGGACACTCACTGGGTGGAAAAGGAGCTGACACTTTTATTAGAAAGAGAGCAAGAGGGGAGCTAAGGAGGTGAAGAAAGGAAGGTCTCCTGGCCTCACCCCCTTTCCCTCCTCCTGGGCTCCGTGGACACCCCCCCCCCCCAATCTCCCAGGCTGGCACGCTGTCGCCCTCTCCGTACCCCGTGCCAAGGAGCCGACCTCCTGGGCCCCTCCCTCGCAATCCAGAGCCGATTCCCAGCGCGCCCTCCTCTCCCGGCGAAGCCCGGGGCCTCTGGGAGGAGGGCGCCCCCTGGCTTCTCAGGAGGAAGTGTCCTTGGCCAGGAAGGAGCTGGCGGTGGCGCAGGACTCCTCCTGGGGCCCCAGGCTGGGCGGGGCGCGCCTCCGGGCGCAGCAGAGCAGGCTGCGCAGCTCCGAGGACACGCTGCTGCTGAAGGAGGCGTAGATCCAGGGGTTGGTACAGCTGTTGAGGCTGCCCAGCAGCATGAGCAGCACGAACGGGGGCCCTGTGGGAGGAGGGGAGGAGAAGGATTGGGGCTGAGGGTTACCCAGGCAGGGGTGCGACCCCCATGTGCCTACCAGGGGCCGGTGAGCCCACGGCTGGACGTGGGGGCGAGGGGGTGCGGATAGAGGTGCCTACGCAGCCGTGCCCCAGCCCCGGCCGCACCCACCTTCCATGGGTGCCTCTGGGTCCCACGCCGCCCACAGCTGCACCAGGAAGAAGGGCGCCCAGCACAGCACGTAGACGATGACGATCACCAGCGTCATCCTCACGGTCTTGGCCATGGCTGCCGACACGGGGGCTCCCTCGCCGGAACCAGCCGTCCGGCCCGAACTAGATGTCCGGCGCCCTCCTCGGCGCCCCCTGGCCCTCTCCGCCGGCCCCGGCACCAGGCTGGCATGGATCTCCCGGAAGATGAGCACCTGACAGGCGGCGATGCCCAGCGCGGGTGCCACGAACACCATTAAGGCAATCCAGGTGACGTAGGCGCGGAGGCCCCAGGGCTCGATGAAGATGGCCCAGCAGTCGAAGACCTCGCTGCTGCCCCCCACGTTGCGCCGGGCGAAGATGAAGAGCTGCGGCAGGCTGAAGAGCAGCGAGAAGGCCCAGGCCAGCAGCACCGGCCGGTTCCAGTGAGCGCCCCCTCCGTGGCGGTAGGCCCGCATGGGCCGGCAGATGGCGCGGTGGCGGTCCAGAGTCATGGCCAGGATCATGTAGGACGAGGCGTACATGCCCACCATCTGCAGGTACTTGACGGCCCGGCACAGGGCATCGGGCCCCTGGAAGCGGTCGGTGGCATCCCAGGCCAGCTGGGGCAGCACTTGGAACAGAGCCACCACCAGGTCGGCCAGGCACAGGTGGCCGATGAAGATGTGCATGGGTGCCCAGCGGCCGCGCCGGCCCCGCCGCGCCAGGGCGCCCAGCACCAGGCTGTTGCTCAGGGCCACGGCCACGAAGACCACGGAGAGCAGGGCCAGCTCGGCCTGGGCGAGCAGCGGGTCCCGGGTGTCCGCTCGCTCCTCCTCGCTGCTGTTGCCGGGCGGGACCGGCCGAGAGAGGGGTCGAGGCACAGCTGGGCAAGGAGGGGAAGGGGACGGGGGGCGGGGAGAGAGGGCTCAGTCAGGGAGTGTGCTCTGCGGGGATCAGAGAGCCAGAGGAGGGTCCTTCCACGGGCCAAGCAGAGCCAGTGGCCTGGGTCTTCGGATGCCCCGCCTGCAGGGCGCTCACCCCTCACCTTGCAGGCTGGGGAGGGAGGGGGGGCCCCAACCCCCCACCGGGGGGGGGGGACAAGAGAAAGGGGAACGAGGTCCCTGAAGCGGGCTTCTCGGCTTCCTCCGACCCGCTTGGCTCTGCCCAGTCCGGGGAGGGGAGGGGAGGGACCCGGGGGCTGGAACCTTACCAGAGACGGTGGGAGCCGTGAGCATGGTGGGGTGTCCTGAGCGCCTGGAGGAGACAGGGGGGGGGGGCGAGCTCAACCTCCCACCCAAAGGGCCGGCCCCACGGCCCAGCCTCTCTGGACAGAAGCCCTTAGGGTGGCATAGCGTCTGTGTGTGTGCGGATGGGGTGGGTGGGGGTACCAGCCTGCGCGTGCAACTGTGTGGATGCACATGTGTGTGTTTTTCCAGCGGTTGGGCGCTGGTGTGTATGTGTGTGTGTGTGTGTGTGTGTGTGTGTGTGTGTGTGTTCTAGCGATCAGGAGCGAGGGGGACACCCTTCGCTGGATCGAGGTTGGTGAGGTCTGGCCGCACCGAGCCAGGCACGGATTCTGGGGCCCTGCGCTGCTCCCCCTAGGACTGGGCAGGGGAAGCTAGAAAGAAAGAGGGACAACGACACAGATGGACAAACGGAGCCTAGGACGCAGCCAGGCAGGCCACAGACCGGAGGCAAACCTATAGAACCCCCTGTCCCAGCAGAGACGCAGAGCGCGGCGGGAGGGCTGGGGACCGGGCGGGAAGAGCCCGCGTGCCCTCCTCGGGGGCCCGGGCAGCCCCTTACCTGGCCGGGCTCCGGGGGTCCTGGGAGGGTTCCCGGGAAGCTGGGCAGCGGCGGGCTCGAAGGTGTCCCAGGAGCTCAGATCTGCTCTCCATCGCCCGCCCCGCCCCAGCCCAGCGTCTGGGAGTGACCTGCGGGGGGGGGGGGGGACTTCCTCCCCTCCTCCCCCTCCTCCCCCTCCGCCCTCCCTGGCCTCCTGCCTGTAGCACCGGGAAGGGCTGCTTCCCTTCCCGCCCCCAGCCCCTCCCAGGTCTGTCCCCAGGATTCCATTCCTGAGGGCCCTGAGCCTGGTGCCCAGCGTGGCCCGCCTGTGACCGCCAGGCCGGCTACCCACCTCCCACTCTGCCCCCGCTGCCCCCCCTGCCCCCCCCCCCCCGGGGGCCCAGCTTACTAGAATGCTGGGTCTGGCCGGGCTCTGGGAGATGACTTAGTTCAGCGTCTCCATCCTACCCCCGGGGAAACTGAGACCAGTGCTCAGGATCATCCAGCTTTCCTGGGGTAAGCTTGACGCCCCTTTCCCGAGCCTTCCGTCTTTGGGCCGGGGTGAGGAAACGGGGAGACTCCGCTGGAGGAATCCCCACTAACACAGAGGGCCGGCCCCTCCCGGGCCCACGAAGCCCCTCCTCCTCCTCAATTAGGGCCAGCCGGAGATGAAGGACAGGAAGGGAGGAGGTGGGGTGGGATCAAGGTCTTAACGTGCCCTGTGAGATCCAGTTTCCTCCCCAAGGCCCAATGGGAGCCAGGGACACCCTGCCCCGCTCCTCCCCCACCTGACACCACCTGTCCCGGGAGGAGGGGGCTTCTTCCAGCTCCCCTCCCCCTCGCGCACACCCTCACTTATATGAAACAGCCATATGCCCACAAAGGCATACGCACTTGACATCACAGACAGACACACGTGTGGGTTCCTGTGCCCTGTGGGGGGGGGGCCTGCGAGGCGCTTCCCTGCCAGGGGCTTCAGGGCTGGGTCTCCCCGGCCTCCTCTCCCCCCCCCTCAGGCCCTAGGACGCCCCGAACCTCTGGCCCAGCGTTCTCCCCCATCCCAGGCGCCCCCATCCACCCCTCCTCTGCCCTCGCTCAGCCCAGCCTGGCCCAGCCCAGCCCGAGGCTCTGGCCCGAGCTCGCCTCTTTTTTCCTGTTTATCCGTCTTCTCTGTTGACTTGCAGAGACCAAAACACCCCTCACCAACCGGGCCCGAGTATAACCAAGGCCAAGGCCTCCTCCTCCTCCCCAGAGAGACTGGCTGCTCCCCAGACCCCCAGCCTCTGACTGGGCAGCAGGGGAGGTGGGGGCAGGTGTCTTTTTAAAAAAATTTATTAATGTATTATCTGTGTACATAGTTTACCATTGCCCACCCCCCCTCCCATAGATGCCCTCCCTCCCCAGAGTTTTGTGTCAATTGGTTGTGCTTATATGCATGCATACCAGTCCTTCGGTTGATCTCTTATCTCCCCCAGATCTCCCTACCCACCCCCACCCCCGCCCCCGCCCGCTGTCATTGGACAGTCTGCTTGTTGTTTTACTGTCACTATATCTATCTTTCTGTTCATTCGTTTATAATGTTCTTTAATATCCATAAATGAGTGAGGACATGTGGTGTTTCTCTTTCATTGACTGGCTTATTTCACTCAGCATGATGCTCTCCAATTCCATCCAGGTTACTGCAAATGATGAGAATTCCTTCCTTTTTATGGCAGCATAGTATTCCATTGTGTAGATGTACCATAGTTTTCTGATCCATTCATCTGCTGACGGGCACCTAGGCTGTTTCCAAATCCTAGCTATTGTAAATTGTGCTGCTATGAACATAGGGACAGGTATCTTTTTAACAAATATATATTTTATTGATTTTTTTTTTTACAGAGAGAAAGGGAGAGGGATAGAGAGTTAGAAACATCTATGAGAGAGAAACATCCATCAGCTGCCTCCTGCACACCCTCCACTGGGAATATGCCCACAACCAAGGTACATGCCCTTGACTGGAATCGAACCTGGGACCCTTCAGTCTGCAGGCCGACACTCTATCCACTGAGCCAAACTGGTTTCGGTGGAGGCAGGTGTCTTATACATGTACCACACCCCCTACACACTGCACACATAGCATACAGCACACACACACACACACACACACACACACACACACAGCACTCAGTGCACACGCATGCACACAACACACACACATATGTACCAGCCTGCGGTGGCTTCTGTGGCCTTGGTCCCCAAGACTCTCCGAGCCTTGCAGGCTAGGTGGCACCTCCCTGCCCACCCCGGGAACTGAGGCACCTGCAGAGGGTCACATGTCCCTCTTTTGCCATCCCCAGCTGTGTGACCTTGCCCAGGCTATGCCCAGCTCCCTGCGCCTCAGCTTCCCCCTCTGTACCCTGGGAATCTAATGATCGAAGGTGGGCTTGTGGTGGCCCAGCTGGTGTGGCTCAGTGGTTGAGCGTTGACCTATGAACCAGGAGGTAATGATTCCAGTCCTGGTCAGGGCACATGTCCGGGTTGCAGCTCGATCCCCAGTGTGGGAAGTGCAGGTGGCAGCTAATCAATGATTCTCTCTCATCATTGATGCTTCTATCTCTTTCTCCCTTTCCCTTAAAAAAGAGAGAGAGAGAGAGAGAGAGAGAGAGAGAGAGAGAGAGAGAGAGGCCCTGACAGGTTTGGCTCAGTGGATAGAGCGTTGGCCTGCGGACTGAAGGGTCCCGGGTTCGATTCCAGTCAAGGGCATGTACCTTGGTTGCAGGCACATCCCCAGTGGGGGGTGTGCAGGAGGTGGCTGATTGATGTTTCTCTCTCATCGATGTTTCTGACTCTCTCCCTTTCCCTTCCTCTCTGTAAAAACAACAACAAAAGAAACCAAAAACAATAAAAACAGAGGTGGACGCACAGTGAGAGGATGCTCAATGTCCTGACCCGCAGGTGCTGCGCCTCCGGAAGCGCCCGCTTTCACTGCGATCGGGCAGTGCTTAGAGGCTGGCGAGAGAAGCTCCCGGAATGGCCAGGAAGGAGTGCCAGCCTTCCCGGGCAATCACTTCCTTATGAGTCTCTCGGCTTGGATTCTTGGATTCCCAGGGCTGGATCCCGGTGGAGAGCTGACGCAGGGCGGGGCCCCGGGCCATGAGGCCGGGCCCGTGACCATCTCTGCTCCGCGCACTCCTTGTTTCCTGTTGTTGAGCCAGGGAAAAGTCTTGGGGAAGGCCCCCTTCCTGTCGCTTTCTCTGAGCTCCAAGGAGCAAGGGGAGGGGTTTGTGTCCACACCGAGGCCAGGACAGAACGGGAAGCTGCTCATGGAACTCCCCCCTGGTCCCGGGGGCCTCCGAGGATCTGAGAACCAAGCCAGGAGGGTGTGTCCGAGGCAGGCTGGCTCTTCAGCTGAGAGCCCCGGAGGCTCAGGAGCCCGCGATGCACGTGCTGGCGCTGCATGGGCGCCGTGCCAGCCTGGCTGAGGCCCATTGCCTGCAGCGAGGAGCCAGTCAGAGGGGAGAGGCCCCCGCCCCAGCCACCCACAGGGGACAAGAAAGATGGAGCTTGGCAGCAGTTCATGGGAAGAAAGGCTGACTGGATCACTCCCTGTCAGGGCCACGTGCGTCAGCAGAGATGGCACTGGGCTGCCCGGAAGCCCCGGGCCCCTGGGCATCAGGTACTGAGAGCAGGGCACATACCTGGAGACAGGCAGGTGAGTGGGGGCCTGGAGAGGAGACGGAAGGCAGGGTCCCCGAGAAATGTTTGAGGGGGTGGCCTACCCAGCCCACGCTCACCCTGGGGAGCACTGGGAAATTCGTTCTGGAAGGCTGGAGAAGGGCTTGGCCACGGGCTGGCCAGTTACCCTCAGCGGGTCTGGGGCCTGGGGCAGGACTGAGTGGACATCCTCCCCACCCCCCTACCCCCAGGGAAGCCCCTCTGCCCTGCTTTCCGCCACCTCCCCCTAAGGTTCCACGGGCAGAAAGCATTCTGTGTGCGGTCCAAGTGTGGGGCTCTGTCTCCAACTCCCCTCCGGTTTGAGCAGGAGCCAGGAGGCCCCGAGGAGCAGGGAACGCTGGCTGTGCCAGGTGCCAGCCGCCGGGGCAGGAGGTCAGAGCTGGCAGGACCCCAGATCTGCCTGCCCTGCGTTCTCACTGGCTTTCTGTAACCAGAACCTTTTATTTATTTACATTTTGATTGATTTCAGAGAGGCAGGGGGAAAGAGAGAGAGATATAGAAACACCAATGATGAGAGAGAATCATTGATCAGCTGCCTCCTGCACTTCCACCCCCCCCACTCACTGGGGATCAAGCCCACAACCTGGGCATGTGCCCTGACAAGGAATCGAACCATGACCTTCTGGTTCATAAGCCGACGCTCAACCACTGAGCCAGGACAGCCAGGCTGTTAATCAGAACCTTTTGCTCAACAAACAGCAAGGTCTGCTGGCCCTTTACTTGGTGTGGAGGCGAGACGGCCTGGGCCCCGCCACGGGGAGCACAGGGTCCTGTGCTGAGAGGAGTGGGGGCGGGAGGCCCGGAGAAGCCCCAGGAGAGAAATGGTCGGACATGATTAACACTACCAGGCCGGGGGGTGGAGAGGAAAGGCATTTCTTGGGCCTTGGATAGACTCTTGAAAGACATTTGGGATGAAAGAGTAAGAGGAGCCAGCCAAGGACATGGAGAAGGAGTGATAGAAAACCAGGAGAGCACCGGGCTGGTGTGGCTCAGTGGAACTAGGAGGTCACGGTTCGATTCCTTGTCAGGGTACATGCCTGGGTTACAAGCTTGATCCCCAGCCAATCAATGGTTCTCATCATTGAAGTTTCTGTCTCTCTCTCCCTCTCCTTCCTCATTGAAATTAAAAAGAATCCTATATAATAAAAGGCTAATATGCAAATCAAACAAATGGCTAAACAACCAGTTGCTCTGATGTGTACTGACCACCAGGGGGCAGACGCTCAATACAGGAGTTGCCTCCTGGTGGTCAGTGTGCCCCACAGGGGAAGTGCTGCTCAGCCAGAAGCGGGGCTCACAGCTGGCAAGCATAGTGATGGTGGCGGGAGCCTCTCCTGCCTCTGCGGCAGCACTAAGGACCCCTTGGCAGACATCCCCTGAGGGGCCCCAGACTGTGAGAGGGCACAGGCTTGGCCGAGGAATCCCCCTCCCCCCCGCCCAGTGCATGAATGTCATGCACCGGGCCTCTAGTATATTATAAGAACACACCAGGAGAGCTTGGGTTCACAAGGCTGGGGGAGGAGAGACAGGTGCCCCAAGGGAAGGAAAGACACAGCAAAGCTGCTGAGAGGCCCAGAGAAGGAGGACGCACCCCTACTGGACATCTCTCCAGACTGGGCGCACATTGCAGATGGCGGACCTGCATGGCGGTGGGAAGAATGAATGCGCTCACACCAATCGAAATGATGCCCGAGGAGCACAGCGAGGGAGCCTGATGTCTTTCACATGCCTGGGAGAGGCTCGGATGGGGAGAAAGAGCTTTGAGTTAAAGGATGGGGTCAAAGGACGGGATAGCAGAGGGGAGCGAGGGCACGTGTGCACGCAAGTGTTCACTGGGTCATGCATGGGCCAATGACAACAGGAAGACAGGGTGGCCATTCCTCTAAGGTCCAAAGTAAAGTTAAATAGAGCCTGTTTGCTAAGTTGCAGAAGGAGGAGAGTGAAAGCTGGTGGATTAGGAGCCCGGCAGGCTGGGAAGGGCAGGGTCCCCAGGAGGCTCTGGGGGTCCCCTCTCCTTGCCTGAGGCACTGGGGTGTAGAAGGAAGGTGAGCAGTTGAGGGATGTGTCCCCAGATGGCCATGAGGTCCCCATCTGAGAGGAAGGCAGTCCAGTCCTGTAGGAGGCGTCCCTCTCTCTCTCTCTCTCTCTCTCTCTCTCTCTCTCTCTCTCTCCTCTCAAAATATATGATTTCAGAAAGGGAGGGAGAGGGAGAGAGAGAAACATCAATGATGAGAGAGAATCATGGATCAGCTGCCTCCTGCACACCTGCCACTGGGGATCGAGCCCATAACCCAGGCATGTGCCCTGTCTGGGAATCAAACCATGACCTCCTGGTTCATAGGTCAACTCAACCCCTGGCTGGGCAAAGATGTCCCTTTTTGGTCAGAGTTCTACAGGCATGTGGCTTAAAGCAGCCGATTGTTCGAGGCTGAGGCTTGTAACAACAAAAAGCAGCAGCTGCTCCTCATTTCGCCTTCCCAGGGCAGAACCAACCGGTTTCAGCTCCTTCCAGGGGCTCTCTGAGTAATTACCTCTGAGTGACCCAGAAGTGAACCTCCAGCTCTCGTTCCCCATCGCCGCCGCCGCACAGCCTTCCCCCTACGCTGCCTGCTTCCATATGGCTGCGTCTAGAGCTGCTTCATCGGTGCCCAATGCTTCCACTCTTCTTCTTTTTTTTTTTTAAATATACTTTATTGATTTTTTGCAGAGAGGAAGGGAGAGGGATAGAGAGTTAGAAACATTGATGAGAGACAAACATCAATCAGCTGCCTCCTGCACACCCCCTACGGAGGATGTGCCCGCAACCAAGGTACATGCCCTTGACCGGAATCGAACCCGGGACCTTTCAGTCCGCAGGCCAATGCTCTATCCACTGAGCCAAACCGGTTTCGGCAGCTTCCACTCTTCTGACTGCTGTGGCTCAGCTAATGATTTCTCTCCTTGTCCTGAAAGACTTTTTAAAAAAAATATTTTAATTGATTTCAGAGAAGAAGGGAAAAGGATAGAGAGATAGAAACATCAATGATGAAAGAGAATCATCCATCGGCTGCCTCATGCACACCCCCCACTGAGGACCCAGCCTGCAACCCGCTCATGTGACCTGATCGGAATCAAACCATGACCTCCTGGTTCACATAGGTCCGTGGTCCGCAAACTGCGGCTCGAGAGCCACATGTGGCTCCTTGACCCCTCGAGTGTGGCTCTTCCATAAAATACCAGGATCTGGGTGAGTCTATTTTGAAGAAGTGACGTTAGAAGAAGTTTAAGTTTAAGAAATGTGGCTCTCAAAAGAAATGTCAATTGTTGTACTGTTGATATTTGGCTCTGTTGACTAATGAGTTTGCCGACCACTGTCATAGGTCAACCCTCAACCACTGAGCCATGCCAGCCGGGCTTGAATGGCTTAAAAATCAGTTTCATTGCCCTCACCGGTGTGGCTCAGTGGGTAGAGCATTGGCCTGTGGATGGAAGGGTCCCAGGTTTGATTCCAGTCAAGGGCACATGCCTGGGTTGTAGGCTCAGTCCAACGTGCAAGAGGCAGCCAATCAATGATTCCCTCTCACCATTGATGTTTATATCTCTCTTTTCCTCTCTCTTCCTCTCTGAAATCAATAAAAAATATTTTTTTAAAATCAGCTTCATTGAGGTAAGATTGGCATAAAAGGAAATTCACAAATTGTTTGATGAGATTTGCCACATGGATACAGTCTTATAACCACCACCATTATCATGACATAGGATGTTTGCATCATTCCAGAAAGTTCCTTCATGGCTCTTTGCTATCTCTTTCTCCAACCTGGAGCCCAGCAACCAGGAGGTTTCTAGCACTACAGATTTCTCTTCTCTCAGATTTTACATAAGTAGAACCGTAGAGCATGTAGTATTTCATGTCTGGCTTCTTTCACTCAGCAGAGCGCCTCACAGTTGTGTGTCAGGAGTTGGTTCCTCTTACTACCGTGTTTCCCCGAAAATAAGACATCCTCCGAAAATAAGACCTACTTAATGGAAACATAATACAGCCCCTGAAAATAAGACCTAGCGCATCTTTGGGAGCAAAAATTAATATACGGTAAGACACTGTCTTATTTTCGGGGAAACAGGGTAGTAGTGCTAAGTAGGGTTCCATTGTGGGCATGAACCGCTGCTCATTAAGCCCAGTACCAGCTGATGGGCAGACATGTGGGTTGCTTCCAGTTTGGAGCTGTTATGAAGACGGCTTCTCTGAACTCCTGAGTACAAGCCTTTGTAGGCACATGTTTTCATTTCCCCAGGGAAATCCTTAGAAGTGGGGCTGCGGGGTCACATGATAGGTGTATGTTTCAGTTGATAAGAAACTGGCAAGTTGGCCCTAGCGGGTTTGGTTCAGTGGGTAGAGCGTCGGCCTGTGGACTGAAGGGTCCAAGGTTTGATTCAGATCAAGGGCACATGCCCGGGTTGTGGGCTTGATCCCCAGTAGGGGGCGTGCAAGGGGCAGGTGATTAATGATTCTCCCTCACTATGGATGTTTCTATCTCTCCTTTCTTCTTCTTCTTCTTCTTCTTCTTCTTCTTCTTCTTCTTCTTCTTCTTCTTCTTCTTTTAAAATATATTTTATTGATTTTTTACAGAAAGGAAGAGAGAGGGATAGAGAGTTAGAAACATCGATGAGAGAGAAACATCGATCAGCTGTCTCTTGCACACTCCCTACTGGGAATGTGCCCGCAACCAAGGTACATGCCCTTGACTGGAATTGAACCTGGGACCCTTCAGTCCGCAGGCCTATCCACTGAGCCAAACCAGTTTTGGCATCTCCTTTCTTCTTTGAAATCAATTAATATATATATAAGAAACTGGCAAATTGACCCTGGCCAGTGTGGCTCAGTTGGTTGAAGTGTAGTCCCATGCACCAAAAACTGGTGGGTTCGATTCCTGGTCAGGGCACATACACAAGCTGTGGGCCCCTGGTTGGAGCACATGTGGGAGGCAGGCAGCCAATTGATCTCTCTCTCTCTCTGTCTCTCTCTCTCTCTTTCTCTCTCTCTCTCTCAAAAAAAAAAAAAAAGAATTGCTTTCCACACTCATCATATGACATGACAGTTCCATTTGCTCTGCACTTACCATGCCAGTCTGTTATTTTGCTTTCAGCCTCTGTAACGTTAACCATTTTAGTGGTATTTTTATTGGGGTTTTATTTTTCGTTTTCCTTCTGACTGATGATGGTGAGAATCTTCATACACTTATTTGCCATTTGTATATTATTCGTTGGTAAAGTAGTCAAATCTCTTGTCGATTTGTTAAAGTTTTCTCAGTTATTGAGTTGTAAGCTTGTTCCCTTTTGACATATTCTGATTACAAATCCTTTAACAGATATGTTTTGCAAATATTTTCTCCCAGCCTGTGGCTTGCCTTTTGATTTTACTCAAAGTGTCTTTTAAAAAGGAAACATTTTAAATTTTGATGAAGTCTAATTTTATCTGGGGTTTTTCCATAGTTTGTGTATTTGTGTCCTATCTAAAAAGTCTTTGCCTAATCCAATGTCACAGATACTCTCCCATGATTTCTTCCAGATGGTTTATATCTGAGGCTCTTATATTTGGGTCTGGGATTCATTTTGAGTTAAATGTTGTGCATGGTATGAGGTAAAGGTCTGGGTTCCTTCTTTAAAAAATTTTTTTAATACATTTTTATTGATTTCAGACAGAAGGGAGAGGGAGAGAGAGAGAAACAAGGTTGAAAATCATTGATTGGCTGTATTGGGTACGCCCCCTACTGGGCATTGAGCCTGCAACCCAGGCATGTGCTCCTGACCGGAATGGAACCCAAGACCCTTCAGTCCGGAGGCTGACGCTCTATCCACTGAGCAAACCGGCTAGGGTTGGGTTCCTTTCTTTGCATGCAAATAACCAGTTGTTCCAGCACCATTTGTTCAAAAGACTGTCCTTTCCTCATTGAATTACCTTATTACCTGTGCCACAAACTGTGTGTGGGTCTATTTCTGGCCTCTCAATTCTGTTCCACTGTCTATCCTATCCTTATACCAATACCTGTCTTGATCACTGCAGGTTTATAGTAAGTCTTGAACCCAGATAGTATAAATTCTTCAACTCTGTTCTTTCTCAAAATCATTTGGTTAGAGTAGGTAATTTGCATTTCCATGTAGATTTGAAAATCAACTTGTCAGTTTCTACAAAAAAAGAGCTGGATTTTAATTACCATTACATTAACTCCATAGATAAGTGTGGGGAAAATTGACATCTTAACCATAATGAGTCTTTCAACCCATGAATAGGCTATTTGTCTCCATTTATGTAAGCTTCTTTCATTTCTCTCAGCAATATTTAAAGAAATATATTATTGATTTCAGAGAGAAAGGGAGAGGGATAGAGAGACAGAAACATTAATGATGAGAGAGAATCGTTGATCGGCTGCCTCATGCATGCCCCACACTGGGGATTGAGCCTGTAACCTGGGCATGTGCCCTGACCAGGAATCGAACCGTGACCTCCTGGTTCATAGGTCAACGCTCAACCACTGAGCCATGCCGGCCGGGCTAGACTTCTTTTGCTGTGTTTCATATTTACCTATATTCTGAGTCAAGCTACTTGACAAAAAGGTCTGATTTAGGAAGGCATTTAGCTTTATAGCAAAAGTTTTCCATCTCCAGGTGCCACCTTCAAAGGAATTGACTTTACAGTGCTGATGTAATCTGCTGGCTCCCTTTGAACCATGTGCAAAACATTACGTCAACCCTATGGAAAGTCAGATACCAAAAAATGGAACAATATACACTGAGTGGCCAGATAATGATGATCTCTGAACGCATAATTATCTGGCCACTCAGTGTATATCCTATAGAATAAAAGGCTAATATGCAAATTGTCCCCTCAACCAGGAGTTCGACCAGCAGGCAGGCCGGCCAACCGTCCATGTCCCCTCCCCCTGGCCAGGCTGGCCGGACCCCACCCATACACGAATTCATGCACCAGGCCTCTAATGTATATGTACACACACTGAGTGGCCAGACTATTGTGCGTTCAGAGACCACAATAATCTGGCCACTCAGTGTATACAGTTGAGAAAAGTATAATGCTAAGTTTTCCCCATCTAAGAATTAATCAATGGAGCTTTTTGGGCAATGGGAGACTCGGCATCGGCCAGACAGCCCAGGTTCACAATGCCCAGCTCTGTGGAAGGGGCAGCCAAGGAGGAGGTCAGCCAGCTTGTCAGCCAAGCCTGCTCCTGCAAAAGTGGAAATGAAGCCCAAAATGGCAGCAGGGAAGGATAAACCTGCAGACAAAAGAGTGCAAGGAAAAAGGAAAAGGGAGAAGGGAAAGCAGGCCGATATGGCTGACCAGGAACCTAAAGAAGATCTATGCCCTGGCCGGTTTAGCTCAGTGGATAGAGCGTCGGCCTACGGTCTGAAGGGTCCTGGGTTCGATTTCGGTCAAGGGCATGTACCTTGGTTGCGGGCACATTCCGTGGGGTGTGTGCAGGAAGTAGCTGATGGATGTTTCTCTCTCATTGATGTTTCTAACGATCCCTCTCCCTTACTCTCTGTGAAAAATCAATAAAATATTTTTTTAAAAGAAGAAGATAACCCAGAGGAATAATTTTATCAACTATTTTGTAAATGCAAGTTTTTTTTAGTAGCTCTAGAAACATTTTTAAGAAGGAGGGAACTCCACTTCATCCTATTTTTTTAAATGGTAAATGCTTTTTGTTAAGAGGTGAAATCATTTGCTGGTTGTTTATTTTTTGGCACAACCAGAAAATAGTGGGACATTGAATACGGGAGACTTTGATTGTCTTGGGTGTCAGCTTAACACTCCATAAATGGGGTAGTTTTTTAAAATATATATATATATTTTATTGATTTTTTACAGAGAGGAAGGAAGAGGGATAGAGAACCAGAAACATCGATGAGAGAGAATCATCGATCAGCTGCCTCCTGCACACTCCCTACTAGGGATGTGCCCGCAACCAAGGTACATGCCCTTGACCAGAATCGAACCTGGGACCTTTCAGTGCGCAGGCTGACACTCTATCCACTGAGCCAAACCGTTTTGGCATGGGGTAGTTTTTATATCCTATAATACAAAGCATACTAAATGGCAATTTGGAGTCAGTCGTGCTTTGCCATGTCCTGAACATTTTAAATTACTTCTATTCACCTGCTTGTGATAGACTTGTTTCCTAAAGAAAACCACGCCTTGATCTTGGCTCTCCCTGTCAGGATTTTGTGCATCTGTAACATCTTTGGTGTGGTAGTCCAGTTTTCCTAGTAACTTTGTCAATGTGCTGTGAAAGATGGAAAATTTGATTATGTAGTATATATGAGATTAAGTTGTGTTTTAGTGGGGAAAAATAAAAATTAATTAATGACATAAAGCATAAACTGTGGTCGCCTTGGTTTCAGGAAACACACATCGGGGAATTCCATGCTTGATCTCATCTCATCTCCATGGACAGGATTTTGTCAGCCACCATGGTATTTGCTTTGTGGGTTGTGGTAGTGAAGGAACGCAGTCGCACTTGCTCAGAATTGGTGATGAACTTGGTAATGAACTGTGGCACCCCTTCAGGTGCACCCAAATCTTTGTCTGTATAGATCAGCAGGTCACATGAACAAGAAACTTCCAACCGTGGCAGAAATGGCACTGTAGCTGTGATCTGTGCCAATGAGGAAATTTCTGAGGCTTTTCTCTGGGTAGACTATCATCTGTGACAGCCTTGTCACAATATCAAACTGCCATCTTTCTTTTTATAAAAAAATACTTTATTGATTTTTATTTACAGAGAGGAAGAGAGAGGGATAGAGAGTTAGAAACATCGATGAGAGAGAAACATCAATCAGCTGCCTCCTGCACACCCCCCTACTGGGGATGTGCCCGCAACCAAGGTACATGCCCTTGGCCGGAATCGAACCGGGGACCCTTGAGTCCTCAGGTCAACGCTCTATCCACTGAGCAAAACCGGCCGGGGCCAAACTGTCATCTTTCAAGGGCCTTCCCACTTTCAATATTCACGATGACTACCAGTGATTTCTAAATGGAATACTTGTTACCCGGCCGGTGTGGCCCAGTGGTTGAACATTGACCTATGAACCAGGAGGTCACAGTTCAATTCCCAGTCAGGATACATGTCTGGATTGTGGGCTCAGTCCCCAAGAGGGAGTGTGAAGGAGGCAGCCAATCAATCAATCATTCTCTCTCGTCATTGATATTTCTATCTCTCCCTCCCCCTTCCTCTCTCTGAAATCTATAAAAATATATTTTAAGATATAAATATAGCCGAAACCGGTTTGGCTCAGTGGATAGAGCGTCAGTCTGTGGACTGAAAGATCCCAGGTTGGAATCCGGTCAAGGGCATGTGCATTGGTTGCGGGCACATCCCCAGTGGGGGGTGTGCAGGAGGCGGCTGGTCGATGTGTCTCTCTCATCGATGTTTCTGGCTCTCTATCTCTCTCCCTTTCTCTCTGTGAAAAATAAATAAAATATATTTTAAAAAAGATATAAATACATTAACTGAACAGTTGTATAACCAGTCTTTTAGTTGTCCCACCAAATTATTTAGGTATTGCATGAGCTCAGAATCAGTAATTACAAGCAAGGTGGGTCCATATTTCTGCACGCAATAAAGGTTTCAGATGCCATGCTGATATAAAATGCTGTTGATGCCAAATGAGAAGAACTCAGCCAAGATTTTGGTGCTCTCCTGCTGCCTGGATTGCTGCCTAGCCATGCCAGGCCCACAGCCTCAGCCGCGTCCACCACACAGGGTGACTGACCGCAGGGCTCGCTGCTAACTCATATGCGTTTTATTTTTTTAAATGTCTTTTTACAGCTGGTGTGTTCAAACCATTGTCCAACGAAGTCCACACATTGTATTTGGTTTGATTTTTGAGTCGCTTGTCATCTAGAATAATGTTCAACACATCTGTATTTTATTTTATTTTTGTCAGCCACACTGAAGATGTTTTTTCCATGGATTTTTTCGAGATAAAACCTATATAACCAAGGTATGTGCCCTTGACTGGAATCGAACCTGGAACCCTTCGGTCCGTGGGCTGATGTTCTACAGCTGAGCCAAATTTGCAGGGCTCATATGCACTTGATATTGTGCAGGTAACACTGAGCATTGTTCACTCAAGTGTGGTGGCTGAATGATCTCTTTGACCTAAGGACCTAACTACCTGTATGAGGTCAGTGTCTAAAGCTTACTTGGGCCCTAGCTGGTTTGGCTCAATGGTTAGAGTGTCAGTCCTCGGACTGAAGGGTCCTGGGTTCATATCTGGTTAAGGGCACATACCTCAGTTGCAGGCTTGATCCCAGGCCCTGCTAGGGGGTGTGTGTGGGAGGCAACCAATCGATGGGTCTCTCTCACATTGATGTTTGTGTCTCTGTCTCTCACCCTCCCTGCCACTCTCTCTACAAATCAATGGAAAAATACCCTTGGGTAAGGATTAAACAAACAAAAAATTTTAAGCTTACTTAGATCAAAGTTTATGCATTACAGCAAATTGTAATGCTAGAAACAGAAAATGAACATTTGATTAAAGCAGGGGTGGGGAACGTCTGGCCCGCGGGCTGTATAAGGCCTGTGAAATATTTGGTCTGGCCCTGCCAAGGCATTAGGGGGGGAGTTAAATGTTTGACCAAATATAGCAGCCTAACTTTTAAGTTGATGATTTCGTATGGCCCGTGAATGATGTTATAAATATCCAAGTGGCCCTTGGCGGGGGGGGGGGGGGGGGGTCCCACCCCTGGATTAAGGGGTCTGTAATGGTAATTTAAAAAAAATTAAATATATATAATTTTTAAAAAATTTATTGATTTTTACAGAGAGGAAGGAAGAGAGACAGAGAGCTAGAAATGTCAATGAGAGAGAAACATCGACCAGCTGCCTCCTGCACACCCCCTACTGGGGATGTGCCCGCAGCCAAGGCACATGCCCTTGACCGGAATCGAACCCGGGACCCTTCATTCCGCAGGCCGACGCTCTATCCACTGAGCCAAACTGGTTTCGGCTGTAATGGTAATTTTTGATCCAGAAATGTCATTTACTGGAAAATTGTGAAAATTTACATTGTGGTACTTTGCATGTGTGTGTTGTTTTTTAAAAATATTTTATTGATTTTTTTTTTTTTTTACAGAGAGAAAGGAAGAGGGATAGAGAGTTAGAAACATTGATGAAAGAGAAACATCAATCAGCTGCCTCCTGCACACCCCTTACTGGGGATGTGCCTGCAACCAAGGTAACGTGCCCTTAACCGGAATCGAACCCGGGACCCTTCAGTCCGCAGACCGACACTCTGTCCACTGAGCCAAACCAGCCAGGGCTGCATATGTGTGTTTTTTAAATCATTACAGAGCATTTCGCATGCTGTATATTTTAAGGGGAATAAGATTCCAGTTTTGTTTTTAAGACAGACAATTAAAAAATAAGTGAAATAAATATATTTCCTAATTTAACTTGGGATTTCTTCTTTGATCCATGGGTTATTTAGAAATATATTTTTTTCAATTCCACATATTTAGAAATTTCCTAGAAATCATTTTTTATTGATTTCAAATTCATTACCACTGTGATCAGAAATTCTATGTTGTGTGATTTCTCTCCTTCGTAATTTTATGAGGCTTGTTCTGCTCTGAATGTTATCTATGTTGGTGAGTGTACTTGACAAGAATGTGTATTCTCTTGTTGCTGGGTGTAGGATTCTAAAAATATCAAGTAGGTTACTTGGGTTGATAGTGTTGAGAGTTGATATAATCAATAAAATTATTTTTTCAATAATAATATAAGAATAAGCTGTGTTTAGTGTCCTCAGATCTGTAAATCTACTGAGTTTTCTATATCTTCTTTTGAGTTTTCTATATCTTACTGAGTTTTCCCTATTATTTTAAAAACATATTCTTTTTTATTTTAATTTTTAATTTTATTGATTTTTTTACAGAGAGGGATAGAGAGCCAGAAACATCGATGAGAGAGAATCATCAACCAGCTGCCTCTTGCACACCCCCTACTGGGGATGTGCCTGCAACCAAGGTACATGCCCTTGAAGGGTATCGAACCTGAGACCCTTCAGTCCACAGTCCGACGCTCTACCACTGAGCCAAACCTGTTTCGGCTAAAAAACATATTCTTATTGATTTCAGAGAGGAAGGGATAATGAGAGAGAGCTAGAAACATCTGTGATGAGAGAGAATAATTGATTGGCTGCCTCCTGCATACACCCCACTGGGGATGGAGCCCCAAACCTGGGCATGTGCCCTGACCGGGAATCGAACCCTGACCTCCTGGTTCATAGGTCGACGCTCAAGCACTGAGCCACGCTGGCTGGGCTTCCTATTTTATTTATTTTTATAAATTACTGAAAAGGGTTGTTAAAGTCTGCAGCTATGTTTGAAGATTTGTGTGTTTCTAGTACTCTATCAATTTTTGTTCCATGTATTTGGTAGCTTTGCTATTAGCTGCTTACAAATTGAAAATGATGATGTCGTCTTGATTATTTGTCCCTTTTCCATTGTGAAGCGTCCCTCTTTATCTGCTAATACTCTTTGTCTTGAATTCCACTCCGATATGAATATAGCCATACAAGCTTTCTCATGCTCAGGGTTTGCGTCGTATATCGTTACCGCCGTTTTATTTTCAGCTTGTCTGTGTCTTTATGCTTAAAGCGCGCTTCTTGTAAATAACATATAGCTATTTTATCTAGCCTGACAGTCTCTTGCCTTTTTCACTGGCGTGCGCGGCAGATTGTGTTTTTCAAAGGTAGCCCCAACAATATCTCCCATCCCACATGCTCTTCTGGAACCTTGCCATTTTCCCATCAAGAGGTGGAACGGAGCCCTCCCCCTATAATCTGGGAAGGCTTGTGACTTGCTTTGGATCAACATAATGTGGTCAAAGTGACGCCGCTTGATTTCCGAGGCTAGGCCAGAAAAGGCAGCACAGTTTCTGCCTTGTTAGCAGGGATCCCACTCTTCCTCTTCCAGCCTTTAGCAACCCCACCCCCACCCAACAAGTCCAGTCTCCCTGAGGCAGCCGCGCCGGGAAGAAGCCCAAACTAGCCCTCGTGGAGAAAGCACACGGAAGGACTCGGAGACAAGCAGAGAGAGATGGCCAGCGGCTGCTACAGCTTCAGCCGCTGTCTGCCAGCAGCCACGCGAGACACCGTCAGCCAGAGCTACCCAGCAGAGCCCTCCTCAGATTCTCCCCCCCCCCAGAATTCTTTTTAAAAAATACATATTTTTTGTTTTTTTAAAAATTAATTAATTAATTTTTTATAAAATTATTATCTGTGTAAAAAGAATACATATTTTATTGATTTTTTTTCAGAGAGGAAGAGAGAGGGATAGAGAGCTAGAAACATCGATGAGAGAGAAACATCGATCAGCTGCCTCCTGCACACTCCCTACTGGGGATGTGCCCGCAACCAAGGTACATGCCCTTGACCGGAATCGAACCCGGGACCCTTCAGTCCGCAGGCCGATGCTCCATCCTCTGAGCCAAACCAGTTAGGGCTCTCAGATTCTTATATTCAGGGTGGGGCAAAGTAGATTTACAGGTCTGAGGACAATAAACTCCATTTATTCTTATATTAGTATTAAAAATAATTTTATTGATTAAATTATTTAAATTTTTTTTTACTGATTCAGAGAGGAAGGGAGAGGGAGAGGAAGAGACAGAAGCATCAATGATGAGAGAGAATCATTGATTTGCTGCCTCCTGCATGCCCCCTACTGGGGATCGAGCCAGCAACCTGGGCATGTGGCCATGGCTGGAATCGAAACCAGGATCTTTCAGTCCAGAGGCCAACGCTCTATCCACTGTGCCAAACCAGCTAGGGCTATTGTATTAATATTATTATTATTATTATTATTATTATTATTATTATTATTATTTTAATTTAAATTCTTTATTGTTTAAAGTATTACATAAGTCTCCCCCACCCCATTGATTTCTCCCTGGCCATTCCCACCCCCAGCAATGTCCTCACCCCATCCCCCAGTGTCTGTATCCATTGGTTATGCTTATATGCATGCATACCAGTCCTTTGGTTGATCTCTTACCCCTCCCCCTCCCCTATCTTCCATCTGAGGTTTGAAAGTATGTTCCAAGCTTCAGTGTCTGTATTTATTTATTTAAAAATATATTTTATTGATTTTTGACAGAGAGGAAGGGAAAGGGATAGAGAGCTAGAAACATCAATGAGAAACATCGACCAGCTGCCTCCTGCACGCCTCCTACTGGGGATGTGCCCACAACCAATGTACATGCCCTTGACCAGAATCGAACCCGGGACCTTTCAGTCCACAGGCCGACACTCTATCCACTGAGCCAAACCGGTTTCGGCTGTGTCTTAATTTTTAAAAATTGGATGTCAGACATTATATGTAATAGAACAATAAGGAGTATCATAACGTTTATTTTTTTATTTTGTTTTAAAAAAATATATTTTATTGATTTTTTTTTTTTTTTAGAGAGAGGAGGGGAGTGGGATAGAGAGCTAGAAACATCGATGAGAGAGAAACATCGATCAGCTGCCTCCTGCACACCCCCTACTGGGGATGTACCCGCAACCAAGGTAATGCCCTTGACTGCAATCGAACCTGGGACCCTTCAGTCCGCAGGCCGACACTCTATCCACTGAGCCAAACTGGTTTCGGCCATAACATTGATTTTTTATTTATTTTTCTAATAAGACTAAATTTATTCAATAACCTAGTAAAGGTTTGAGTATAAGTAAGTATCCAACAGTATAAAAAGTACAAAACACATCTGTAGATTTCTAACATATTAATACAAAGTGCATGACTACATGAGTATCATAACATGTATGCCTCCCCAAAGGGACATACTTCTTTTGTTAAGCTACTAGTGTGTGTGTGTGGGGGGGGGGCAGTGTGGGGAGGAGGTGTTCTTGAGTCAATTTGGTATGTAATTAAGCTGTGTCTGATATTTCTTAATGATTTAGCTAGATTCAGTTTCCTATAGATTTCAGAGTATTTCAAGGTAGGGTTAGAGCCTTCTCTTTAGTGGGACTTGTGATCCGAGTACCTGGGGGATCTTAGTTCTACGTCACCCTTAGACTTCAGTAGATCTATGAACATGGCTCTCAGGAGCGCCCATATCAAACCGGTCAGGGCCCAAGGATATATTTCCCATTAACCTTTAGAGAGAGAGTGGAAGGGAGGGGGGAGGGGAAGAGAGTGAGATAGAGAGTGACAGAAAGACAAAGAGAGAAACATCGATGTGAGAGAGGCACATCTACTGGTTGCCTCCTGCACATAACAGATGAGGATGCAAAATAGAACCTACAGCCAAAACCAGTTTAGCTCAGTGGATAGAGCGTCGGTCTGCGGACTGAAAGGTCCCGGGTTCGATTCCGGTCAAGGGCATGTACCTTGGTACATGCTCATCCCCAGTAGGGGGTGTGCAGGAGGCAGCTGATCCATGATTCTCTCTCATCGATGTTTCTAATTCTCTATCCCTCTCTCTTCCTTTCTGTAAAAAATCAATTAAAATATATATATATTTTAAAAATTGAACGTTCAGGGCCTGTGGGTCAGTGCTCTAACCACTGACCAAACCGCCAGGGTGGTTATCTAGCTTCTTGTACCTAGGGTGGAAGTGATGTTATCTTGCAAATTCTTGTATCCTAGGCAGAACCAAAATGTCAATCTACTGCCTTTTAATTTATGCTACCACAGAAGTTGTTTGTTCTCTGAATGTTCCTTTTTACAGTACCCTGTTCTCTTTTCATGGATAGTCACATTCTATTATCTCTGTTTGGAAGTTAAGGAGTTTTAAAGAAAATATTTCTTGTCCTAACTGTTCTGGCTCTGTGGCTAGAGGTCTACCCAAGGACTGAAGGGTCCCAGGTTCGATTCTGGTCAAAGGCATGTGCCTTGGTTGTGGGCATATCCCCAGTACGGAGTGTGCAGGAGGCAGCTGATCGATGTTTCTAACTCTCTATCCCTCTTCCTTTCCCTCTCCCTTCATCTCTGTAAAAAATCAATAAAATATATTTTAAAAACTATTTCTTGCCCAGCTGGAGTGGCTCAGTGGTTGAGCATCAACCTATGAACTAGGAGGTCATGGTTCAATTCCTCGTCAGGGCACATGCCTGGGTTGTGGGCTTGATCCCCAGTGTGGGGCATGTAGGAGGAAGCTGATGGATGTTACTCTCTCATCATTGATGTTTCTAATTCTCTCTCCCTCACCTTTCCTCTCTGAAATAAACAAATAAACAAATAAATAATATATATTTTAAAAAGAAAATGTTTCTTATCCCTCATAATGTTGTTTCCCACAAATTTTCTTTTTCACTTTGATCTCTATCTTTTGTTTTTTAAAAAAAATGTATTTTTACTGATTTTAGAGCAGGAAGGAGAGTGAGAAAGAGAGAAACATCAATGATGAGAGAGAATCATTGATCGGCTGCCTCCTGCACGTCCCCAACTGGGGATGGAGCCCACAACCTGGGCATATGCCCTTGACACAAATTGAATCTGGGACCCTTCAGTCCCCAGGCTGACTCTGTCTACTGAGCCAAACTGGCTAGGGCTATCTTTTATGTTTTTGTGTGACAGTCTTCCTCTGATGTCTAATGATCTTTGGTTGTTGTCTCACATTTAAGAACGGGACACTTGCCGAAACCGGTTTGGCTCAGTGGTAGAGCATCGGTCTGCGGACTGAAAGGTTGCAGGTTCTATTCCGGTCAAGGGCATGTACCTTGGTTGCGGGCACATCCCCAGTGGGAGGTGTGCAGGAGGCAGCTGATTGATGATTCTCTCTCATTGGCGTTTCTAGCTCTCTATTTCTCTCCCTTCCTCTCTGTAAAATATCAATAAAATATATATTTTTTAAAAAAGAATGGGACACTAAAAAGCTTATTGGGGGAGTGTGCTTGTCAATTATGGGTTTAATTTTAAGGTGATGTGCCCACTAGTAGGCTGTTTTAGTGGGGAATCCCAATGTTACTCTCTGTTTAAAAATATTTTTATTGATTTCAGAGTGGAAGGAGAGAGAGAGAGAGAGAGAGAGAGAGAGAGAGAGAGAGAGAGAGAGAGAGAAACATCAACAATGAGAGAAAATCATTGATTGGCTGCCTCCTGTATGCCTCTTATTTGGGATCAAGCCTGCAATCTGGGCATGTGCCCTGACCGGGAATTGAACCGTGACCTCCTGGTTCATGAGTCAACACTCAATCACTGAGCCACCCTGGCCAGGCCCAATGTTACTCTCTTCAATTCTTTCCTCTTGGAATGGTCAAGTAGCCCAGAGAAAGAGCTTCAGTCTAATTCCTAGGCTGGCAGTCAGCACTCAGTGAGCTGTGTAGGGCAAGAATGCTACACATACAGTAGGTAAATATTTATTTAGTCTCCGTGTTTTCAGTGTGGAACCCCTAAAGCTGTTCTTGGTGTTCTCCAATCTATTTCAGAGAGGAAGGGAGATAGAGAGAGATAGAAGCATCAATAATGAGAGAGAATCATTGATTGACTGCCTCCTACACACCCCTCACTGGGGATCAAACCTGCAACCTAGGCATGTGCCCTGACTGGGAATCGCACCCTAATC